>QPKB01000009.1:34914910-35035425 GCA_003546025.1 Camphora micrantha | reverse complement strand
AAACTTCAGATCACATGAGAAGCCAACAGCTGAGATTGGTTGTTGAGAGAGTGTCGCTCACTGCAAACAATAGCAGCAAAACCATTAAAACCAAGAACATTTTCAGGGCCTCAAATGAGCAAGCACAAGGGTTTACAATGTTGGGCAATTTGCTGATCAAATATTACCGAAAAAGCAGTCAACCAAATATGTGAGACTGGTTAGCTTGCTGTATGATTGCTAGTGGCATTATATCAGCAATTCTTAGTTCTAAATTATTCCAACGTCTGCAGGGAACCTCCACACTCAACTGAAAATTTAGAAAGAATAAGTAACACTTCACTAAAACTTTCCTGTTGAACATTAAAAAAGCAAGCGCTCGTTCCATTCATAAAGTTTTTTAAATACAATGTCTAGATCTTTAGCAAGAAGCCCCTAATGAAATTTCTCATCTCAATCCTTTCATTGCTTACCAATTTAAGGGGGGGATAAAGGTCTTAATCCAATATGATACTTGCATTAAAATCTCAAAGCAAGATAAAAATTATATCTTCTAAGAAAAAGGGGTCACTGTTCTTCAAGTGGGTCCATATGATTGCAGGCAACTTAGGCCCAAAACCAGATGATGGGCTGGGATTTGACTGGCCTTTGGGCCTCTGGTCATTGGGTTGACAGTTCGTATTCAATTTTTGATCATATTTGGCAGTTGACATAAAGCCTATACGAATCAGATTGCAATGGTTCTAGCTGTTAAATCTTTATTATATTACATGTATATATATTTACTAAATATATAGGGAGGGACATTCATGTGCATCCATCCCTCACCAGTTAGGGTGAGGACTTTCCCTTTTTGCACATTTGAATCTCTTTTTTGCATGAAAGGACCATTTATGACTTTTCCTTTATTGACATGAAAATTTCCAATTATGAAGTGTCCTCACCCTATGGTGGGATGGAGCCACATGAATATTCTCCATATATATATTATGACATTGGTGGGATTAGTTATTGTCTCAGTATCAAATATGTGCATGTGGTTTGACATATTCTCGAGTCTTGATAAAGTGGGTTGGGTTCTATAAGTTGCTGGAATTTAGTTTAAACTTCTCAGTTCATTGGATCGTGGCCCAATTTTGTGTTTGAAATTTATTGGCCTAGTCAGGCTTGGGCCAGAGTGGCCTGCACATTTATGGAATGGGTCATGATCTTTTCTGAATCCTGATTCACATATAAAGTAAAGTTAAATAATAGTATGAAGTTCTCGTTTTATACTAAGGAGCTACCTCCAGATATGACTAAAGCATGTTTTAAAAGAAAAGAAAGCAAGAAGACATTTCTGCATTTTAAGAGTAACATGAAATATGTGAGGGTTACATTGAATACTATAACGCTATGTCACAAAACAACATTTGTAATTTATTCCAACCAAAAAGTAAAAAAATGGCAGTTTTATAACAAGGAGCGACAACGAGCGATAACAATGATAGAAGCAGCAACAACGACGGTTAACAACTAATTATAACATTTGCTCATTTAATAGGCATTTTTTTTAAACTAGTGCAGTGATATCCTTATAGTTGTTCTCCACGATAATAATGGAATGGGGAATTCAAATTTATCTCCAAAGCTACCTTCATCTTGAGTTTATCTAAAACTTCAATGGCTTCTGCAAGTGCATCAAAGGAAGCTTCTTTATCATTTCTCTCTTCATCATATACATTATCGAACTTCTCTAATATCGTAGTAGAAGTCTCTTCAGATGTAGCTTTAGGCAAGTGCCCGGCAAAACATATCAAACCTGAAAGGAACAACAATATTTCCATGAATAAAAGGAAAAACACCAGATCACCAAATCACTCACCTAATAGTAATTTATGAATCCTCGAAGTGGAACTCATAGAGCACTATATCATGGTGAAGCTGCCACGAGTCAAGACTTGAAGATATTTTCTTACCTATGAAAAACATCTATAAAAGAAAAATCATAAATCATAGAATATAGGAAATATTTTTTTCGAATGTTCACAATTAATTTAAATATTTTGGCCGCCGAATGGATATTTATCTCTTGCAGTATCGTCTAATGCAATTAGCATAGGAACAAAAGAAAAAATGTAAATCATGTTAAATGGTAAAAAAATACTACTTTTCAGTTCCAAATCAACACTGGTTGTTGGTGCTAATAATAATTGAAGGGGAATAGGCAGTAGTAGCAGTGGCAGACCCACATTAGAGTGATCTGGGGCGAATGCCCCAGGTTGGAAAGTTGAAACCGCGGTAATAGAGTTGAACGTATGCCTCACTTATGTCTATTGTAGTTGCTTCACCCTAATGTCTAAAGATCGCCCCGCATTAACATGTAAGCTTTGCGGAGAGAAAACCAAAAAAAAAAAAAAAAAACACTTAACTTCTTTTTAAGACCTCTTCTTTCTGTCTCAAATCCTTTTGCGACGCACTAATCCAAGCTCCTCGTTGCGGGTCCATGTGCAGTTGCAGCGACTGCATCTACATCTACCGAACTCGCCGTCATGGTTACTCATCTTTCTTACCAAATACACAATAATGATCGAACCCTAATTCTCTCTTCCTCCCCAATCCTAGCATAATCATTTATAATCACTATATACCTAAATCTGAACCCTTAATCTCCAGATCCTAATTCCAAACTCTTAATAATTCTCAAATTCTAATCCAATCACTATATGTCTAATCAAGAAGGACATTTAATAGCACTGACAATAAGAAAATCATGCAATGCTATTAAAACATGAAGAACCGTCGAGAGCAATTGTAAAAATTTTGTTTTTAAAGTTAAGATGACTTTTGATGAGAGGAAATGTACGTTAGTTGATGCAACTAAGTATTTTGTGTCAATTTAAAGGTGACATATTTTTTTCTTTTGCTATAATTAATGTGTAAAAAAAAAAATCTGGTAAAGTCTAAAAAAAGTTTAGCCCACCCCCAATGAAATTCTGCGTCCGCCACTGGGTAGTAGACGCAAACACCACTGCAAAACAAGCAATACAGCAGACCAATATGACGTTTAGTGATGTAGCCTTTTTTATTTTGAACTCTTTGCGTAGGGAAATAGAGCTGTACATTTTGCTTGTGCGTGTTTAGAGTGGCCTGGTTTAGGTTTGTCTGGCCAGCCCTGCCTGTAAGCTCTTGTATACTGTAAAAATTTACTTTTATTGAACACAATACAACCTTTACCATTAAAAAAAAAAAGAAAAAGGGACAGGGAATAGGCAGCAGAAAGTGGCAAACCTGATAGTGATTTGTAATTTCCAGTCACAATTATAAACATTTGCTGTTAAAAATTATTCTAATTCCTAACTTCTTTTGACTTGGGAACATCTAACCCAATGTCTACAATTATAAACATTTGTAATCTCGAACGACTGAACAGAGAGAGTCCAAGATGAAGCTCCTTGGCATGTGTTATTCATAGATGGCATGGTACTAACTGGTTCTCAAGTTGCAAACCAATACACCAAAATGCCTATCCGTTAAAGGCGCAGCAAACTAACTACTTAACACTAGTTTACACAAGAAATCAAGTGAATGATAAGCTAGAAACTTATAAGAATAACTATCCTTCTTGTTTCAGAACATTACAACATTATCATCATCCCCAGAGAATTACCTCAGAAGGGGGAAAAAATAAAAATCCTCCAATCCTTGCAATTTCTAAAGCCAGCACTCCAAGAGACGGCACAATTGATAGAAAACCAAAGCTTTATTTGACGCATTTAAACCAGATTATGATTTGGGGTGCATCCAAATGGAGCTATATGATGAGATTTCAGCATCAAAGCTATTAGGGTTTTTGGATTCCCACCACAGAAAAGTTAAAGGGTAAAAAAAAAAAAAAACATGATTCAAGGAAGGAACAATAAGCGCAAATATTGAAGTAAAGGGTGCATGAGAAAGTACATTCTACATAAATATTCAAATGAAATATGTACGATTTTGTGTATTCTGTAACAGAGAGAGAGAGAGAGAGAGGGAGAGAGAGAAAAGGGAGAGTTGGTAAAGGTGAAAGAAAAGAGAATGAAATACCTGGTTTTATGAGTGAGACTTGGGTTGTGTTGGGTGTTGGGTGTTGAGGGAGGAGGAAGAAAAAAAGGGTTGTTGGAATTGAAGGATCTGCGATTGGGGATGATGGAAAGGAAGCGTGGGGCGTTCATTAGCGCCATTTTCAAGCTACTGCTATTTGCTGCTGCTGCTGCTGCTGCAAGGCCGCGGAGGTGCATGCTTTGCTTTTATATATAAAAAGTGCACTGTAGAGTTATGGCTGCTGAGGGTTTTGAGAGTTGAATAGAGTAAATGTTATTTTAAAAAAATAATAAAATATAAATAGATTATAATGATATTTTATTTTTAGTTGTTTGTGATGTATTTTTTTTTTTTTTTGACTTTTTTTGATTGAAAAATGGAGTTCTTTTTGTCTTTTAATGGAAAAATGAGGTTATTTTTTGACTTTTTTGAAAAAATATGGTGAGAAATTTGAATTAAAGTGTTTTTGTGGAAATTGTTTTTATAGAAATTGGGGTTTTACCTTATTTGACTCTACTAGTTAAGCCCCCAAATAGTAAGGATAGACGGATCTTCTTGTCTCATTAGGGGAAAGTGAAACTCATAGTGCACAGTGAGAAGCTATCTATTGAAAATCTAAACAGCTCAACTTTTTTTTTTTTTTGGTTATCGGAGGGTTACAACTCTTTTCGTTGGACCAATTCCTCTGGGCCCAGATGGAAACCGGTAAAACTCTCATATAGCCCCAATGTGATAGTACAGTTTCAAACCTACAACCTCCAGGTGGAAACCGTGATTTTAGGCCAATTGAGCTACCCCTTGGAGTTTAAAAATTTTGTATTCATGTGTTCTAACCTACACAGGTTGTGGGGCTAACTTAAAAGTTAGAGTAAATCTTGGCAACACCGAGTATTCAAAGAACATTTATTTTGAATGATTATGATTTTTAATAGATGAGTCCCAGGGAGTTTCACACTTTCACTTTTCTAAGAGTGATAGAAGACCCCATGCTCGTATAAGAGGAAAAATGATAGGTTAAAGTAATATTTAGCAGTGGCAATCCAATTAGTGGCTCAAACTCACCCACAATCGAGCATTTACTCACCATTAGATTGAATCTTAAAAAAGAAATAAAAAAGAAAAAAAAAAAAAAACTATGGTCAATAGGGCATTAAACTTTAGAAGTGTGAAATCTACCGGCTGGGATAATCTGATGGATTTTTGTTTTTTTGGGGTGTGATTCTCATCTCCGTAATGATAGAAATGCATCCAAATGTGCCCCACAATATGGGCCACATATGACAGAGTGTGATATATGCTTGTAGGAGCATATTTGCCTTATTTGACAAATAAGCCAGAGTTGATGATAATAATAAAAAGATGTGGGTTGGATGCAAATGTGCCTTCTTTTTATTACTACCTGAAAAAATTAAGGTGCATTTTCAACAAAAAAAAAAAAATAATAAAAAGTTATTTCCTTTCACAAATTATGAAAAAAAAGTACATTTCCATGAAACATAAATAGCCAAACACAGCCTAAAACCTTTTTTGTTTTTCCACATCATCGAAGCAAAATACACTCCACTCTCATAGTACAAGCACCTCGTTAACATCTTCTTGGTTTCTTAGCCATATCTCAATTTTCCATAATATACAATTTATGAGTCTCTAGATAAAAAAAAAAATTTCACCCCCTCTTTTCAGATTGCTCCTACTTTACACATCTTTTGATCATTCGCTACAAATCAATTCACTGAATAAATAATCATTTGTTTTGAGTCAAAACAACAAAGGAGAAAGTCACCACAACTGTTTCAGATTAACATCTGGTCCATCCAAACAGACAGAGAAGAAAGGATTACAGAGTCCCAGCATACATGAATCACCTTGTAATGGTTGGCCATGTTGTGCAGGTGCTTCTACATGAACAGAGAGTAAGGGCAGAAAGGGATCAATGTTCCTGTTCATTTTGTGGATCCATGGAAAGAATCACAACCACACACACTGCATTCTTATTAAGGCACTGGTTTGGTGTCTTTTTTCAAGGAAAAAAGTTTATTGTACTTAAAAGAGAGTTCGCTGTTATTGGTCTATAATCTTCGGTAGTATTGTTCCAATTTTATTGGATGTCTCCAAAGAGACTATAATCTTCAGGAGTATGGACAAGCTAGTATTATTTACAAAAAAAGATATAATACTACTCTTTTATTCAAACTGATAGTGGATGGGATCATTATTTGAAGGGAACAATTGGCTCTTGTAGTTCAGTCCCTTGTGCTGTTTTTGATCCATTCCAGATACTTGAGGTTACCACCAGTGATGGGCGGAAATGACTTCTGGAACCCTGCAAGGCATTAGAAAAATCTCCATTTCAGAAAACTTATATGCACTAGTTTGGCACTTTACTAGCATAGTAAAAGTGAAGTAAAGCCTCCATCTTCCAGACAAGAGCATCAAAAGATGTCAAAACTCCCTCCATCTTTTCAAAAAAAAAGTCAAAAAAACAACCACCATTATCCACTAAATACAAAACTTTTTTAATACGGAGTTGACTCCTACAACAATCTGAAGTCGTTTAAATGGTGTTGCCTATATTGACCCTCAAATATTGGAGACAATGGGAATTAAGAAATAGCCAACTGAAAAATTTTCCAGAATGGTAGGGCAGTCGAGCAAAAAAGCGTTATCGGAGCTGTTGCTAGGATGATCATCACAGTCTAGTACATGTGCCTTCTATACTAGGATAGAATCACTAGTAGGTCATGCTAAAGTAAGTGTCAAAGTTCAAACACTGGGCTCTTCATTTTTTTATTTTTTTTTAAGCAATCAATCATATGGGCCTAAGAAAACACATGTTAACTCTTATCCCTATGCATTGTCTCACATGAATAAATCATTACCGTTTCCCACTGCGCCTATTGTTCCAAAAACTACAATTATCCTATGATCCTAGCCAACTATGCACCCCTGACGTAAAAAATTCATGGAACTTTTCTATAATTGCCCATTTGTAATACTTGAATTTACTCCAACAGGTAGAGGCCAGTATCATCTTCCTGGTGCTATTCTTGTGGAAGCTCCATCAGTTCTAGGGCACATACATGGAACATGGATGGAGTACATTACTCAGATAATCAATGTAAAATTTAGGTGAAATCATACGGCATTAGCCAATTAAGAAACAACATATCAAATGTATAATCCTCCATAAAACACTAACTAAAGATTATCTTAACCTTGTTCTACAATGCATCAATCATGTCAACCACTAAAAGGAATAGAATGATACTTCAAAAATGTTGGGAAACTACACAGAGGGTGAAAGCTTACTCATATTCATGGTTGGACTTAACATGCTCTGTCAAAGCCTTAAGGAGGGACTCCCTGGTCTTGATTATAAGTAGTTCCTCTGAATCTGTCTGAATCTGAAATCAGAGGGAAAACAATTTATAAATATTTGTTTCTAGATGCATGATTCATCCTGATGATCATTAGTACAGGGTAACTATTTATGCACGAGCACTTCTGTTCACAAATGCCACATGTGATCTACAAAGGCAAAGGACAGTAGTGCTAAAATTGCTGTATATATTATCACATGGCGCCACAATCATCCGCTTGATTGCCACACCAACAGCATTTTAAAACCAAACTTGGGGGCGACTCGGTCACCCTCGAGTCGAGTCAAGTTGGCTGAGTCGCCCGATCGAGTCTGCCCTTTCCCCTCTTCTTCTCTCCCTTCCCCCACCACCATCTCCTCCACCCTCCACCCCACAACCCATGAGTTGTGCCCCGCTTCTCCTCTCCTTCCCCTCTCTCCTCTATCTTCTCCTCCTCCACCACCACCACCACCACCTCCTCCTCTCCCTACCACCACGACAACCACCTCCACCTCCTTCACGACCTCACCAGATTCCCTCCACTCCATCACTAAAACTCAACATCATTCCGCCCCACCAAGCTCTGCTTTAACTCTCCTCTTCTCCTCTCCCTCTCTTCCTCCACGGTATCACATGTAAAGGTGAAGACAACAAAATGAACTAGAGATTTGTGGTAAATTGGTGATGTGGGACTTCCCAACACTCCCCCTCACGTGCAGGCCAACAGATTTCATGGACAAGCCTGCCACGTGGGCTACACAAGAATGACAGAAACCACGTGGGCTATACAAGAACGATGGGATCAGAACCCACTTTGATACCATGTAAAGGTGAAGACAGCAGAATGAACTAGAGATCTGTGGGAAATTGGTGATGTGGGACTTCCCAACATCCCCACCATCTCTCCCTCTCCTTGTGACTACCACATCCAACTCCATGGCTCCACCTCCCTCACGGCCTCACCAATCACCCTTCCTCGTGGCCTCACCACATCCCTCTCCCTCCATCACCCAAACCCAACTCCTGCCCCAAACCCAAACCCATAAAAAGAGTGAAGAGGACATAACTTAACACCTTCAAATTCTGAAAAAGAAAAAAGTTGGTATTATACAGAAAAAGAAAGGGAGATCCTGTCCCGAGCACTTCTGTATTTATAATATATACGCATGCAATCCTCACCTTACCCTCCCAGAAATACATAGACTCGATGCCTGCAATCACAAAATGCAATATGTGCTCATCAAGACTAGGACAGTAAGATTGGAAAAGAATATATTTTGTACTTCCTCATAAGAAGAGGAAAAACATCTGACTCAAAGCAAGCAACGTACCAGATAACCCCAAAAGAATCCCTAATAAAAACAAAGTGCAGAGATGCTGAATAAAAAAATGCTCAACAATGTTTTGCCCCAAAGCACCCAGTATTGTGTGGTGTGGGTGTTAGTGAAGGTTAACACCCCAAAAGCTGATTCTTATGGAATTGTAACTGGCTGGTAGATTTAGATATACACAACTATAGAAATAGTTGCTATCTCATTTGATACCAATAAATAAATAAATAAACAAAAACCATTTCTCTCATTTGATATATGGATCGAATTGAATTTGAAATCTTTTTACATATTCAAACTCTTGCAGTTTCCATGAGCAAAGATCACATCCTCGTAGTTTCCATGGCAAGTGATCACTTCTTGAAAAGTGTGAACCAATGGATGTTCTTCAGAGTTGCATTTAAGTATCTCATCATTATATCCTCTCCCTCCCCTCCCTTCGTCCCTGAGAATATGTACTTATACTAGTAGGATAGCATATTGCTTTTTTTTTTTTTTTGGCAATCATATCAATGCAAACCCAATTTTCAGTGATACAAAACTTTGGTAAAACACTTAAGTAAGACAAGATTAATTAAGGAGAGAGAGATAGATGATCAAAGAATGAAGCATTGGGTAAGAGTCAATTCTAAGTGTGGTCCTAACTAATATAAGTCCATCTCCCATACTCAAAACTGCATGTCTCAGTCCCAACTAGTCCAACTTCGGTGAGTCTCATTTTCGTTAGTCATGTCACCTGTTGCACACCTCTTCATCAGAGCCTTATCCCATCAATTAGAGATTGGATTCTAAAAGTTTTTAGACTAAAACTCTAAAATAAGCTAAGTCCAAAACCCTTATCAATGGAACCCTTCCTTTATCAATGACTTGGGAATGGCAACTGAAGAAGAACTACATAAGGAAGCATGCTCTTCTTGTAAAAGTGTTTTTTTTTTTTTTTTTTAGAGTTTTACTTCCTTTAATTTCTTTTAGCTATCTGAGAGTGATGAAGAGAGAAATTCAACATCTCAACAACTCCATTGTCAATTACCATGAGAATAACTACTATAAATGTTTAATTTGTTATTTATCTAATTCTTACATCTTGAAAATCAAATAAATAGTCTCATGTCAGTTCAGACTCACATTCACTTCCAAGTTCCAAGTACACAAACTTACAAACAAGGAGTAAATCATGAACTATCTTCAAAACTTTCTTTAATAAAATCCCTTTGAGTCTTTTAAGTTCTTTCTTTAGACATGAATGACCCAACAGGTCAATGGCGACTCAGCTTACCACATCTACATTTGGGGAAATTGTCTAGATTGATTTAAGGGCATCTCGCCCTTTTACACATCAAAATAAAAAGCGAAAATTGTAAATAAGCTTTATACCAATTGAATGGAAAAGTTAAATACTCTTAGTAACAAATGAAGATTAAAAATCACGACTCATGAAATTTATGCAGATTTCTCAAGAAAATTTGATACCTTCTGATTTTTTTACAAGGATTATTATAAAAATATTTCAAAATTAATTTATTAATCTGCCTGGTCAACCCACCAGGAATCCTCAGTTTTCTTGACCATTTAATGAGTGAGTCTGGTTGAATCACCAAGTTGAAAAACTATAATTCAGCCTAATGTGTCATAAAAGAGAAACAAAGAAAGAGAGTAGGGCAAAGAATTGCGTCAAAACTAAAAGTTGGATACGAGGATTAATACATAGACTTATGGTGAATTAAAGCTTGAGGTACATGCCTGGTACTCGTTAACACATGCTGCAAGCTTTTCTTTTGAGGATGCTTTCAGCCAGCTTCTTGCCTGCATATGATATAATTTTGTTAAAAAAAGAAAAGAAAATAAAATACAGCACTGGATGTTATGACATTCAACAACAATTTGATATTTCTACCAAAAAAACAACAATTTGATATAGTTCTTGTTAAAATAAAAGTTGCATTAATCTTATCAGATGTCCTAATAAAAGTGCAAATTGTCGATTTCTATCCAGTCTAATGTTTGAACAAATATTATCATATATAGCAACATGCAGGAAAAAAGTGGCATGTTTTTAGTGCATGTGTCTGCATAAAAAATAGGAAGAAGCAAATCAAGGTTGAAACAAACAAAGATTTTTTCAAGTTTTTATTTTAAAACCACACATCAGACCCCAATATAATTCACATGTTAAGATCTTCAACACATTTGCTATCCTCTCATATTGAGCTGAATCATTAACAAAGTTTAAATGTCTAGGATGATATGCATGAGGAGGAGTGGGTTATCGATTTGTTAAGGTTAAAAGGAGTCTCAAGGTGGCTAACCATGTAAGGGTATGTTAGTTGCAAAATTAGATTTGATCTAGGATATCACTCACATAGGCTATTTTCTCCAGAGAAGAACTAGGCAACTACAAAATTTCTGAAGGAATCTTTATTGGGGGGGGAGGGGAGAAGTTGGGATGGTGAGAAAGCTTGTTTATACAGGAGTTCATTTTTTTTCCGAATCCAGTCAACAACCATTTCATTTTACCCTTTTGTCTCAATTTTGAGAAGCAGATGATGGTATCAGTCCTGGAAGCAAGAAAAATTAGTATGAAATTTTGAACCAGCTGATACATGATCTGAATGAATAAGTTATTCCTTAAAATGAGTAACAGTAACTTGTCAACTAAAAATAAACTTAAAAATCTAAACATTAAAGTACAGTGACTGACCTGCTTCTTTGTTTGGCACAGTAACATATACAACAATACTTGGTACAGTGTTACTATTGCCTTCCATTCCCGTGGAGTGAATGCTCTTGGCAGATGATTGGCTGGTAAACTTTGACCTGATAATTTACCAACAACAATAGAAAGAATGACTTGCTCTAGTATAAAATCCATCAATCGTAATCACACTAAAACCAACAGTTAACTCAAGTTGCTAATTTCCACTTCCATTAAGATATGTTATATACAAAAGAGAATCCAAGGCTCAAGGCTCCGAATTTGTCAATATGTCGTAGAGAAGGATTAATTAGGGACAGAGAAATGGGGTTTAAGTTTGTCATGACTCATGATCATCATCACCAAAGCCTTATTCCATATATCTCCAGACAGCCTTTTGAGTTTTACTTTTACCATTCAGCCTATTTGAAGCCAATCATCTCAAGTGACATTCCCTTGTCCTTTTTTATGTTGTTATTTTACTTGGAAAAAAAAAACCCCTTTGCTTGCTAGGAGTTTAACTGGTTTTGCTTCTCTTCATGCTTGTGAAGGGAAGAAAAAAAAAAAATTTTTTCCTTGTCCTAGCTGCAAATTGGAGATAAGGTATCTCTCCATGCTCAGGCAGTTTGGCTCTAAGGAGGGAGTTATGGTGGTGAGTGGTGACCTCAGATGTGGGAAGCGGCCCCTCACACGTGTGCTCCCTCCCTCACACATGTAACTATCTCTGGAACTGGGACTCATCTTCCTTCTTCCAGCTTTAATTTCATTTGATTAATTTATCTAATGTATCATTTTCCAGTTATACAGACACCATCTTTTTCTTCTATCTGGGCAACTCATATGTTTCCTTTCCCTCAATCATTCCTAATTCTATCCTTGCCATCCATGTCTTTTGCTTCTTGTATCTTCCCACCCACCCCAACATTCAACCCCATGCTTTTGATCCTAATTATTTCCCTTCTGTTCACATGTAACCCAAATCCAACCAATTTCACATGTTGGCACTTGGCAGACTGGGAATTCATCTATCCTGCCACAGGCACCATAATACATAGCAGCCCCAAACTCAATATTGCCAATTGGTACTGTCACTGACATGGGGGCAACAAATAACAAGAAACTAACACTACCCCAGATCGTGTGGTTTCAAACAGCTGTCCCCAAAAGCATCAAAAGAACGTTTGCAATCATGGGTCATATCCAAACGCACAAAATCTCAATTTTTCAATCCACTATCCATTTTTTTTTATCCCCACAACCACAAGAGAGATAGAGAGAGAGAGGAATAGTAATACCTTAAGAGAGGAAGAAGCGGGTGAGAACGAACAAAGGGCGTCTTGAAGGCAAGACCCAAGCTTCCGATGCAAAAAGCTCCAACCAGAGAAATACGAATTGCCAGAGCAGAAAGCTGAGGAGAGTGAGCTCCTTCTGCTCAACAAGGCCCTGCTGCTTCTGCGGATGCTGATACGGCACGTGGGAAATGTTGCCATGTTGTGACCCTCACGTTTGCAGTGTTCGCACATGGGAAGGAGAGAGGATTGCTCGCATTATTTTCATTTGCATTAGTAGTTAGTACCACGTGCCTTCGCACGTGCTGCTGGACAACTTTTTTTATTTTTATTGCTCATTGAAGGGGAAAAAGGAGGAAATTACGAAAAAATCATCTTAAATGTCCGGTGCACCAAAACATTAAAAGCGGTTTGCCAATTTTCTCTTTTGTTTGAGCCTCGCTTCATGTAACATCGCCCTTCGCCTTTTCTTCTTTCCTTCTTCGCGGCAATAGAGGGTGCCATTAGAGGATAAACGGAAAAGAAGAAGACGAAGAGATATAGGTTTGGATCATTTCTACTTTTGAAGAATTCGGTAGTGAGGAAAAACTGAAATGTAAAGTAGTTGTTTATTTTGTTGCGGATCGTGGCATACTTGGAGGCAAGTAGGAAGATGAGAGGAAATATCGTCTCTCACGTTGTATACAAGAGGCAAAATCGCTGCTAAGCAAAAAAAAAGGGCAGGAGGGCCTTTTTTGTCTTCACCAGCTGTAAGAGAGTTTTTCTGGTAAAATCTCCAAACAAAAATCTTCGGGGACAGGAAACCTAACACCTGATTCTTCTATAGGTTAATTAAATGTATTTTTTTTTTCTTTTCATTGAATGACCAATACTCTATCCTTCTAGTCATAACATTATTTGCATTATTAGTGATATATTTAGTAACTTATTCTTATTCTTGATAAAACCTGAAATTTGAAAATATAAATGATGATTGGACGTTGAGTGATTTAGTCACCATAATAGAAATAGGAAAACATACATATCTAATAGATTTTCTTATTTTTAATTTGGTAGTTGGGGAGAGACAATGTACCAAACCTCAAATTTCTAGTTCCAACCAAATCCAAATCCAAATACAAAAAAAAAAAAAAAAACAAAATAAGAGCAAAAATCTAAAAGTTGTATTAAGCAATATATATCTTCACAAAGTGCTTCACTCTCCCATATATTGAGAGTGAAATTTTACATACAAAAGTTTTTGTATTGATGAATTCTGAGTACAATCATAGTACTTGGCTTTTGCAAAGCCAATAGACTCACAATGGTCGTTGGATTAGAATCTTGATATCAAACAAGGCAAATGCTAAAGGGATTAATTGTTATTGATTTTTATTGATCAGGGACTATAGAATCCACAAGTCTTTCTCTAGCGACTTGACCTTGATCTAGACTTCAGTTCTTCTCCTTCCTTCCTTCGCTTTATTTGAGTTTTTATTTTGGGACTTGCCCTTCATCAATGTTTGTGCATTTATTTTTATAGTCTCAACGTTATTTCAAGTTAAGAAACCCTAAAAGTCTATAAAGTCTCTTTCAATTTACATAAAAAAATTAATTTTTATTTATTAAAAAAAAATAGAAGAGGCATGTGGGTTGGCACATGGGGGGCACGGCCCAACATGGCACGGATAAATCCGTGCCTTGGGCCGTGCTGGCCTGAGCCCCTTCGTGGGAACGGCACGGCCCAATTTTCATGCCGACACACATACAATAATACGACTTAATTTAGTTTTTACTCTGTCTGAACTTGAGACTTACTATTATTAGGTAGGTTACTAATTTAGAAATCTTGACTCAAAGTTAAAAGAGTTGGACAGGGATTGACCCCTAACCCCCATGCTAATATCTATACGCAGTTAAATGAATTGGACACGGGATGACACTCTAACCACCCCTCAAGATATTATCATTATAATGAACAAGTTTCTGTACTCTTGATACTTTTCAGTGTAGGTAATATGCATGTACAATTATCATTTTTACATAGGCCTACATAGCGGCAAAATTGAATAACATTTTAGAAAGAAAAAAATGAAAAGAAAAAAAATAATGACATTACGTTTTGAACAACTTACGTCAAGATGACTCTGATAATCTACAAACATGGGCAGCGCTACATTGATCGCAGTGGGGTCAATTGAACCCACTGAGATCTGAAAAAATATTAAAAAAAATTTCTTTCATGAATTGAAGTTATGGAAAGCTTTTGACCACACCCAATGTCTAAGTTCATGGGTTATCTGTCTACCAAAAAAAAAAAAAGTTAATGGGCCCAACTTTATATTTTAAAGAAAATTCTCTTTTTTAGACATTCTGTCAGTAACTCTTTATTTACCCTAACTTAACCTAGACATTTCTGTTTATTTTTGTTTGAGAATTCAATGTTATCTTAGTCAAATTGTCGGAAATAGATTATTTGATAATTTTATATAAGAGCAAGGCTCTTCCAAGCTCAAGTTTATGATAAAATCTTGTAAGCTAATGCTTGTGGGGCCCACCTTTGGACTATCCAAATGGACCAAACATACGATCCCTCTAAATTGCACATGTCCACCAACTTTCGGTCAAATCCGAATTTACTGGACCGTTGGATCGACTATGCATCGATCCGAATGGACTATTGACCATTAAACTTTTGGGCTTATATGGAGATGATGAAATCACGGTTAGAGCGATTTTTTGCAGAGATGAAGATCACAGGGAGTCCTTGAAATCCCCCCCACCCCCATCCCCATGTGGGTCCCCAAATAGGCCCCGCCACACACTTGAGCTTACCTTATCCTAAGCTTGAGCTTAGGAGAATTAGCCCCTTTAAATAATATTTGTCGAATTATTGAAAGTATATGACATATGTTGATAAAGGAGAAAACAAATTTATTCGATTTGTAGAAGATAAGTCTTTTGTTGACCCCACTTATTCGAATTTCTGGAGTATTTGGGGTCCAACCATTAAATAAAAGCATTTCAAACCATTTTAATAAAAACGGTTGGATTTGACCCATTAAAATTTAAAATTCAAAACATGGGTGCTTAATTTAATTTGAAAAATGATTACAACCTTATGATGATTATACATGCATTATTGCATACTATTAATTAGTTAGAAACAGTTCATAAAATAAGTATTTCATGACCAAGGTCATACTGGACCATAATTTCAATGGATAGTTTTGATATGTGTAAGGGTTTCATTCATGCACCCTGAGAAATAATAGGTTATATACCACGGTGAAACCCTGGCCATTGAAAAAAAGGGTTGATACCTCTAGATATGGCTGTTTCTTGCCATCTATTTCTAGAGGTTAGGATATTCCTGATGAGGTGTGGTTTTTTGCTATGGATACTCAATCTTACAAGTTACAAGTCCAGGTTTGGTGGCATTCTATCAAACCATTAATCAAATGGACTTTGTCATGGATTTCCAGTGCATTTGGAGTAGGTCCACGAAAAACTGGTTCCTTGGACATTTTCCTCTTTTGTGGGAAAAAAAAAAAAAAAAAGAGAAAAACTTTCCAAAACACCCCCTCTTGGAAACACTTGTCTATAGAATCATAGAAACCTCACCTTTACACTTTCTCTCAAGGAAAGCGGTTGCACCAAATATAAAAAATTTTCGTTGTGGAGAACGGCCAAACTATCCATGCTTTTTCTGCAAAAATGCGGTTGCACAATAGTGCTCTTAGGGAGCCCAAAAAACCATTGTCCTCAAGTAAAAGCGGTCACGCCAAATGTGAAAAACTTTCATTGTATGAAGAACAACCAAATTTTCCACACCTTTTCCGCAAAAAACGCAGTTGCACAAAAGTGCCCTTCATCCCAAAAAAAACCATTGTCCGGATTACCTTGTTGATGCCCCCCATTAAACTTCTCAAACTTTATCTCATGTCTTCTGAAAGAATAGATCATCAAAGAACAAGAACGCAAAAAATAGGACAGTGTCTACTCAGGAAGCTGGTCTTAGCCAAGCTGCTTAGGGATAGGCCCACCTTTTAGTCCAGCCCATTTGCAAAACATTAGCTTCATTTTGCAAAAATGTCAGATTAGGTGAGGACGGCCAGTTGGGCCTAGAATGATTGGTTGGCCCATGTTCTAATTGCTTATATTTGGCTTGAAAATTATATGGAGTGCGCCTAGTTTATGGCCCGAAAACTATCCATGTGTAGGAGTACATGTTCCCAGTCCATTTAGTCAGATATTATAGACTGGGCCGGCTAACTAAGTGGCCTATGGACTACAGGCCCATGTTGAAACTGCTTAGTTTTTGTTCCATTTATTAAATTCAGTGGCCATGAGATAGTTGAGGTGTCTCCAAATTGCCAATAAACTATCATCTTCAGCTGCTTACTCTGATGCAACAACTATACTACAAAAAAACTTGGTTTTGCTTCTAAGCACTCCTTAAAATTACCAAACATTGGTTCTTATCCAAGTCAGTTAGTTTGCATGTAAATAAAGGTTATAGGGGTTGGGTAACTTGAGTTACATGTGAACAAGGATACAGGCAGGGATGGCAACAGGTCGAATGTAGTCAGATCCAGTTAGACCCAAATCCAAATAACATATGTCATTGGTTTTGGGTCCAAATTCAAGTCGGGTCTCAATGCTGGGATCCTTATGCATTCCCAAAGAAGTCACCTGATTTGGGTACAGGTAGGTATCTAATCTAGGTCTCACAATGATTGAAGAGCCATGAATTTATGATATTTAAAAGATAATGAATCCTCAAACTCCCTTGTATCTGGTTTGGTATTTGGGCCCTACAAGGTTGATCCCTAACCCATTTTGACCTAACATGTCAAGTTTGAGTCTACATCTTCTGTTTGGACCATGGGGGGGGGGGGGGGGGGGGGTTTGACACATTGTTTTGTACTTAAAAGATGGAGCTAGCTTTTAAAGATAACGCCGGTTTTTAAACTCAATAAGTTCATGTGTCACCCCTTGAGTGGTCCAAATAGGGGATTCGGATTCGTCAAGTTTGTAATGGTAAGGCTCGTTAGCTCTACCAGATACAATATACAAGAGGTTCACTATTTATTCATTGCAAAATAATTGTTCAACTCTAGTTCTTAACTTTTAGGAATAATTTTAAAGAAGTATAAAACGTTTGGCTCATTTTTAAAAAAGTAAATGTGGATTTGACAATATTTCAAAGAAAAATATAAAAAAATTTTCATATTTTTTCAATTAAGTCCTCTATGTAAAAGATTTTCGGAAAATGATAAAAGTACTTTTACGACAAGTTTTTTTTTGTCTTTTCTTAACCTTCTTTCATCCGCAAAACCAACCAAAAAATTATTTTATGGGCTTGACTATTCAAATGTTAATGGTGGGGTACCTTTTTTTTAATGGTTAAATCACCAGGGAGAATTCCGGAATTGGTGTTGGGGTTCTTTTCTTTAGATGTTCATACAACCCAAGTTTCAACTTGATTGTGATGATCATAATTATTTAATAAAACTAGTGTTTTAGTCATTTGAAATTCAAATAAATTCCTGTCTTTTTTAACCATCTATGCATAAAGGTAGCTGAATAGGCTCCACTGGGTCATTTGGGTTGGACTTGATTATTTATGTTAAATAATTTACTGAAGGCAAAAACTTTTGAAAAATTACTAAAGGGCATTTTGTCCTTTTTCAAAAAAAATTATGGTGAGGAATTTATTAAAAGAAATATGAAAACTATTATACATTATACTCTTTTGAAATCTTCGAATCTTCACATACTTTTTTTGAAAATGAACTGAGAGTTTTATACTATTTTGAAAATCTCCCCTTTTTTATTACATTCTTTTTTGAGGGGCAAAGTGTAGTTCTTAAGTCATGGAATGGACGGTCGGCAATGAAACAATGCAGTTTCTATTTTGATCATCCATTTATGACCTTCTATTTGGTAGGTGACATCGTTTGTTGGACCTATTTTTGCAAATGACTAAATGTTAAAGCCTTTTTATATTTTAAAGAAATAGTAGGCTCGGAAAACTCTATCAAGGCTCTTATTTTAAGGGTGTGTTTGTGCACCGCCCACAGTAGAGAAAAGGCATTTCCTCTTCGGCAAGAGCTAGCTTGAGTACGACCTATGAAATCTTTGTCTTTCGCAGAAAATATGTCAAAAAATGGGGGGTTTTCAACTTCTTTGCGGGCTACATCAAATAACGAATGAAGATTATTCCTGATTTTCGGGTGGCATGATATTCCTTGGCACTACGCATGCACAAACACATCAGAAAAGCTGTGGACAATGCCGTACTGCTGTGGGAGAGGGGAGCAGTGGAAGACCAATTATATATTAATTATTTGGGATAATATCATTAGAGAAATAATGCTAAAATAGTTTCAAATCTCATGTTCTTGAGGATATTATGGGGAAAATATCATTAAAATAAAAATAAAAATTAAATTTAAAATACAAATGGATCAAGATAATGTATAAATGACCTAAATATCGAGGGGACAAAAACAAAGAAAATGAGGGACCATGGGGACTTTGGAAAAAGTGAAAAATACAGCACTCTTGTAGAGGTGCACATGATGTGCGGGTTGTTTATGCTTCAGAACTTAATTCGACTCGTCAAGTCAATGAGTGGAAGGTGGAGTCAACACGAGGAGTCATGCCAATTTTATATTTATATCATGAAATATTAAAAATTAATAAATTATTTAAAATGATGATTATATATCACTCCAAAATAGTTTTAAATAGACTTCATAAGGTAAGAAATTAGATTTTAAAACCCATGATGATGATGATGTGATCACCATATTCATTTATATAATGTGAGATTTAGTTATTTTCATTTTTCTATATGTATTATCCTGCGTGAAGCTACATAAAAAGATGTTTAGTGATAAATTTGGATGTGGAGACTCCGACACACGGCATGAGATTTATGAGCATTCTGGCGATTGAAAAGTTCCGTGGATCTCTTATGGCCAAGGGTAGACGGAGAAAATTTTCCTCAAGAGTCCATCGAGTAATATAAAAAATTTGAAGGGCCCATTGTGTAAAAAAATATAAACTTTTTTTTAAAAAGATTTAGAGGGCCATGGCCACCCCCATCCCCTCTGTAGGTCTGCCCCTATTGCCAAGTGGTAAGTATTATAAGGGTCTTTTCACCCCATCTTCTGGTGGATCTAAAAACTTTTAGTATAGGATTTCATAAATAATGCAATAATATCATGATAAAAATAAATCTAATGATAAAATGAGTTTATTGTAATAATATTGTTTTATGGTATTTTCAAGCTGTTAAGCCGATAAATTCAAAATATGGTAATAGTACACACTCTCCCTCTCTCTCTCTCTCTCTCTCTCAAGTGAAAGTAGCCAGGCAGCTTGGTATAAAAATAGGTTGGATACAGGTTAAACTTCCATTTGTTGACACTCCTACTCAATGTAACTTATTCTTGCCCAACTTGACTGACTTGTTACCTCTAATGGCCATAGTTACAAAAGAGTCATTTCAATGGTTGGATTCAGAGAAAATTATGCAAATAGTTAGAATGATGATGGAATGGTGGTCTAAGGTAAAATGAAATCAACTCAAGTTTAACTCATTTATTAATTAGCAGGTGAAATATGTCAATATATTCCAACCTCCAAACAAAAATTGAGGATCAACTCGAACTCTGAATTATGAGTCCAGATTAGGGTGAGATTAAAAACTGCTACCATCAAGGCCCATATTGAATTAAAATAAGATTAAGTAAACTTCAACTAGCCTAAGATGAGATTTCTACAAAAATAGCCTAGGATAGGAACCTAACAATAAGATAAAAGGAAGAAATGCCTTGCTCACATGAACAGTGCCGTGGTTGGCTGTCCACGCTGAATCCATTCTTATAATATAGATGCACTTGATTTGACAGCTAAAGTGGGAGCTTGACCAAGTTTAACCCAAAATAAAAACAAACCCAAATTGCAGAAACGACATGAAATATGATCACATCCAAAGTAGTACCCATGGATGTGTAGTGTTGTCCCATCTTTGATCTTCTCACCCACCACTTTTTATTACTTGGCCGAGACAAAAAAAAAACATAAGAAAATGAGAGAGAGGTGGATTGTAAATTGTAATGACATTTTAGAGTGCAGACTCCTATGCAAAGGTTACAGGTGTTGTTTTTGTATGCGTTTGAAGAGCAGGAGCAGGACGGGACCGTTGGGGATTTTCATATTGAATGGAGAAACAGGCAGCGAAAAGGTGCAACATGTGGAGCCTCTGAAGATCCCTCTACAAGATTATATTTTGGTGAGTAGTGCCTAAGGTGGCGACACAGAAGATATGGCGGATGTTCTGGATGCTTTTGTTGGCGGACCACTGCATCTTGAGAGCTGCACGCAGCACGTGTGTGAAGAATCAAATCAATACTGTACTCTACTTGGAAGGGGAAACAATGAAAAATATATCCTTTCCTTCCAGCAAGTGTTATTGTATAGCCAATGGCCCTCCCCTATATAGTCATTGGGTTGGGAATGAGGTTTAAGTTGGGTTGGCTAATGGCTGGCTAGGTAATAAGCATGGGCTCAATTTGAATTTAATTCTTCGGGAAGTAATCACACCCCTACAGACTAACCTGAGTCCCTACAATTAGGGATGGATCCCTGATTGTTTTGTGGTGGATGGGAGGTGTCAGAACACCAAACTACCAGTGGATTCGCAAGTCATTTAATAATATGGTTTGAAATGTCCAATGGAAGTTAATACGAATAAATACAAGATTGAATCCAATCTTACGAGGTCGGTTTCACATTGAATCCACTGATACACTAAATACAATAAGGTGGGCTAGGTCAGGTCGGTTTGGGTTGGCAATTTGATAGCATGTGTGTACAACCCCATTGAAAGAAAGGATTTGGTTGACCCTTTTTTTTCTTTTTCTTTTTTAACCTGGCTAAGGAGGTTAGGACCCAAGAGAGCATCTGAACACATGAAAAAAGATAGCCCACTCACGTAGAAAGAGTAGCATATCCAGCGGTCAATCCTTGGCACCTGAGGTGGTTGCCAAGCAACTGAGCTATCCCTCGTTCTCAGTTGGGTTATGTTGATGGGCCAAGGGAACAACGTGACGCATTTGGTGACAATGAATCCAATCCATGGGGGCAACTGGGGAAGGTAAGTTGAGTTGAGGATGAGTCAAGGGTATCATTGAGACTTGGCTTGCAACTTATGGTTATAGATCAGAATTTTGATCCCAAATCAGGTGTCCTTTTAAAAAGGCTAGTTAGTTTGTTTGGTATTGATTTTTTTAGCATTAATTGTAAGATACACATCTCTATTCTGATAGTTTTTGCTTTAAACTCATTTATTGATTTTACGATATCTTGCTGATGTCATAGATCAACAGAACTTCAGCCTTAACCAATTCATTGGCCGATCTAGTTACTAAACAATCGTTCACTAAGTGGGATCTATTGAATTCAGCTAGAAGTACCAAAAGTCCATGGTCTATCACTTTAATTACATCATTTATATATCATTAGTTTAATCTTATAATATGACCAACTTCTTTTGGAGAAAAAATTAAAAGAGATCTCGTACAAAGGTCCAGCCTTCATTTTTAGCATTTTGGATTTTCATTAAGTGTGTTTCACTCAAGGAAAAGCTTGTGGGCACAATTGTGTGTGTATATATATATATATATATGCAAAATTCTGGTTCCATAACCTTTTCCTTCTTCCGCATGAGGAAAAAAATATTCAAACCCACAATAGAAAACCTCTTTTACATAAATGCAAAGCGACCACACCATACATAAAAGTTGTTCGGGGCAGTGAAGTGGCCAGATAATCAAACCCTTTCTCTTTAATTTTCTAAAAACACTTCCGCACAAACATACCCTGAGTGAGTCATTGAGAGGATTCTGTGTCTCTGACTCTTCAATGGTGGCATGTGGCACCTTTATGAGAGAGAGAGAGAGAGAGAGACTCTTCCATGGTGGCATGTGGCACCTTTATGAGAGAGAGAGAGAGAGAGAGAGAGAGAAGTACTGGCCATTGGCCTACATGAATGAGGCTACAAAAAGAAAAAGGAAAAACAAAACGATAGAAAGTGTCCAAAGCTCGAATCTCAAACCGAAGAAGAGTCTTCAAAATTCAAACACCAAAGGAAGTCTAACAAGGCCCCTCACTCTTGCCCACCAGCTCTTAAAAGTGAGAGCTCTCATTGAGATTTTGAGGCATGTGCATGAGCCAGTGAGGCTAAAGCTGTGTGTATTTAGTCTTAAGAGAGAAAATCTGGGGTCATAAAAGAGATGAAAAAAGGGCATTTCAATGAGAGCAAAAGGAGCGTTCGTTCTCAAAGGGAAAAAAAAGGTTTAGGAATTCGTAGTAAAGGAAAGAAGCATATATGTCTTTAGGCCATGCATGCGTTCTACATGAATATGCAGAAGCAAAGTATCCAAAGTAAATTCCTCATTAGTAAAAAATTACAACATGCCTTTCACTTTACTTCTTTTTCTAGTTTATGTTATGGTTAATCCATCACTGACTACTTTTAGTAAACTTGTATGTAAAGAGGGAATGACATTAAAAATCAGAAGGGAAAGAAATTTTCACTACAACGTAGTCAAAAGATGCAGATTTTCATATTCAATCCATCTAATAAAGCAAATTTGGCTGCAACAATGGTAATGGGTGCATCTGAAATACGAGACCATATACGAACTTTGTGCAGTAAATCCAAATCGGAACGGGACCTGATGAAACTTGAACATGTCCAGCTCAAACCCAACCTGATTTTCCATGAAATTAGGGTTGAATCAAGTTTGCTCGGGTTGGGTTGTGTTGGGTAATAAAATGGGTATCCAAACTTTTGGGTTTAGTTTGATTTTCAGGGTGTGTATATACTTCGTATAAAGTAGTGTTCAAGTATTCGGGTTCAACTGGGCTACCAAAAAAAAAGCTTGGATACCTGAAGCCCAAAACTAATTTTGACACTTTTCCATGTGAGTTTTGAATTGAAGGCCCAAGCCCAATCAAACCAAAACAAGCCCACGCCAGGTTTTTAGCTATGCCCCTACGATTTGAGTTTAGCCTACCCAAGTTGCACCTGTGGTTTATTATATATAGTTGAATTCGAGTTACTTTGTAAGTGGTAGTCGTCTTGTGCTTTGCCATGATGAATTATAGGAGATTTATAGGTACATTTGAGTGCAAGGAAACCAAGTTGTTCATTGTCCAAACAGGACCTTATTGGTCAAAGAGTTGCCATGTCATGTATTTTATTGAGGTTCTTCCCTTTTGGATCCTTGGTACTCCATCTAGACACTCAACCTTGTTGTCCCATTTATTAATCAGGTTGAAAATGTTAATTTGAGACATATATATTTTTTAGCCATCGGAGAGGGTTTTCAACCCTTTAGACTGGATTAATCTCTTCGGGTCAAGAGGAAAGCTGGATAAACTCACTTGTAACTACAGTGTGGTAGTATAGATTCGAACCTATAATCTCCGGGTCCAAACTGTGGTCCTATACCGACTGAGATACCCCTTAGGGCCCGTTTGGTAATTTACTTTTAAAATAAAGTGGAGTGAAGTGAAATAAAAAGAATGAATAAAATATAAGTGAGTTATTATGGTATTTTGTTTTTAGTTGTTTGGGATAGAATATTTTTGACTTTTTGTATGGGGAGATGAAATTGTTTTGTCTTTTAGTGAGTAAATGTAGTTGTTTTTTGACTTTTTTTGGAAAAGATGGAGGGAATTTTTTGGAAAAGTACTTTTGATGGGATGTTTAATTTGACTTCACTTCACTTTACTCTATTAGTAAAATTACCAAACACGCCCTTAGGTCAATAATTAAAAGGGTAAACCAAAGAAGGTAAAAATTACAGATTAATCACAAGTAGTGTCTTGTATTGAGTTTACTTGTACTCCAATTCTAAAGCAAGTCCAAAAAGACTTGCTGATCACATGCACTCTCAATTTCAATTCATAAGTGGAACATGTTTCCAGACTTTCAATCCTGTGGATCCCACCACTGATTAACCTCTAAACAGAAACCTGTGGTGGAAGTCTCACCGTCCAAATCTTCCATCATTTGACATTTTTGATTGGAATGTTAGCTATTGTCATCTTTGTCTTTTAGTGCCTAAGTGTAGGCCAATAATGAACTGGCTTGGATCTTGCATCATCATAGTAACTTTTGTCTATACTTTATGGTTTGGGTAGGACCCAGTGTATGAATGATGTGGATCTTGACCAATTCAGACTTGGAACTTTGTAGTAAAAAATTGTGGGGGATTTGAAAATTCCATCTACCGCGTGCATTTATAATAAAAGGCTAAGCCTTGTACTAAGAACACGGTTCTAATTAAGTGATTTAGGATCGTACATTTGCAGTATCTGTCTGTATACCACACAAGTATAGATATCTGTTCTCATGCTGAAGTCACCATCCTCTTCTTGTTTATATATGGCCCACCTTTGCTAGATTAGATGCATTATATTACTAGACATGATAATGCAGTCTTCCAATCTAGATATTCTCATTTCTTCTGCTTTGATCATCTGAGGTTCCAAATGACCATTTAGTGACCATTTACCATCAAGAAATGGTAAGCTTGAGATACAATGGGGGCAATGTAACAAGTCCCATTGGCTGTTGGGAGGGATGGTTTTATGAAATTGCTAATGTTAATAAGAGATTTAAGGGCACGTTTGTGCGGCACTACGAAAAATAAATTTTGTAGAAAACCTTTTTTCCACCCTATTTTGGGAAATGCTTTTAAGTGGAATTGTGAAAATTTTAGTTTGTTTTTATGCTATTCCACAACGGTACCAAATGTGAGATTTTTTTCACTGAGTAAAAGCATTTTCATTTTCTATGATTTTTCCGTAGGAAAGTGCCCATACAAATGTGCGTTTATTATCATAAGCAATTCTGATATTTGAGTAATAAGTCTATTTGAATGAATAGAATTGAATACATTAAAATTTATATCATAAGTGGTTAAAAATGAAAGTTAAAGGTGAATATACAAAAATGATCATCTAATAACCTCTTCTTTAATGAAAAGTTGATTGTGATGGATTTAGATGCAGAGACTCCAACACATGGTCGGAAATCTATGTACGTTTCAGCTATTAGGAAGCTTCGCGAATATCTTTAACTCTTATCTTTCTTACGGGAATAGAGAGTATAAAATCCCAATGCTTTCTTATCTAGGAGTTGAATACCTACAGTCATTCACATTAAAGACAATGTCCCATCTACATTGGTATCTTATATCCTTCATCATTCACATTTCACCTCTTTAATACTTATTTTTGAAAGTCATTTGACCATGAATTTCTCTATACATATTCAATTCATACATATTCTAATGCAAACATACGGGCACTAAGTGAAGAAAACTATCCAATTTGAATTGCACATTTATTTATACTTATTTATATTTCTAGTGGACCCTCTAAGTTATTGTGATTGGCTGCTAGCATGTTTTCGGGAGCTGAATAAACTGTTGTCATTTTTTTTTCATGAGAATTTTAAGTTGATTAGAAACCAAACAATGCTGCGGAGATGTTGCAAGAATCAAATGTTTTCAAAAAACATTTGTGTTGACTTGGACTAAAAACATGAAAATCAAAGTCCCCAGGGCACACATTTTCCTAACTAATTCATTGTGAGCTGGGAACCTACTTTTTGAAACTTTGAATGGGGGCTCTTGGCCCTAGTAAAAAGCCAATGGACCAAAGGAGAGCTCTTGATTTGTTGCTCAAACACACTCAAAACACTTCCCTTGGATTCACCTTGGATTCACCCACCTTAGACTGGATTTTCATGATTTCTTAAGACATGAATGCCTACTTCTTGGAGGTGCGTGGCAACTCTTGAGCGTAGGTTAACCCTAATCTTCATTTATTTCTATTTTAAATTAGAGATATTTCAAACTTATACAACCTAATCCTTGCTAAGGGTGTTTGGCGTTGCTAATCAGCTAAGCTATATGAACCGTTCAAATAGATTATAAGGTGGGTCCGGGTTTGTGAATGATTTGGATAGATTATAAAGTTTGGCCCATTGGAAGTTCTTACTGTAAGATGTACAGTAACATTTCTCTTGATCAAAATAAGTCTACATTGCCCAATCAATGAAAGATTAATGGTGGAGGCACCTTGGTTTCATAGTATTATCAACCAGAAATTGATACTTGTCCTCACGTTGGACGTCCCACTCCTTGGCTAATGAGCAGAGAGGGAGAGAGTCAATGAAATCTTGTAAAAGTCAATTATAGTTGGTGGAAGCTAACTTCACCCATTTTCATTGTCGGCCCTAAGCTTGGATAAAGGAAGGTTGTGTTATCTAGGTCGACAACCAACATCAAATTACATCATAATCAAAATATAAATTTTAAGCGATAGATCCATGTAGCTGACTCGATTATAATTGGGATAAGGCTCTCATGATGATGAATTGGTAGAAACCAGTGGTTGAACCGGTTAAACCACCAACAACTATAAATAAAATACATGAATTATAGTGGAGAGTCACCTCCCTTCTTTAGAGACAATCAAGTATCGATCTCCAAATTACCGGCAGTGAGGGACTTGGATAGGTTGTGCGTGCCGGACGGTCTAGGGAAAGAACCACTCACGATTTAGCTCGATTTAGATTTAGATGATAAACGGAACCATGTACTAGGCATATTCACCTTGTGGTCTGAAGTTTAAGACATTAATCACAAGGGTCGATATTTAAAGAAGCAGGTATGGAAATTCAGAAACATCCTTTAATGGCTCTATTGACCGGCAGTCGAAGGCAAAAACAAAACATATTGATGATGGATGATGCTTCTGTTGTTGTGTACCATACTGTACAAATATTGGAAGCAATCAATCATTCGACAATCCAGACCGTTAATCTAACTGACAATAATCTTGTGGCCCACTGCATAATTATTATTGCCTTTTATTTTATTTTATTTTTAAAGTTGGGCCTATCAATGACAATGCAAGTTACTAATAGCCTGTGGGCCATTGGTTTCAACCAGTGAGAGATCAAAAAGTCTATACACCCCGGGGCAGACCCCGGGGTGGAGCACGACTCTAGAACCCGCGGTCTACCCCGGGGTGTGTAGCACGACCGGTGAGAGATTGAGGGACCACATAATCTTGTGGCGCCCCACTGTACTATATTTGATTAAAGGATGGTATGGGTGGTCCATCAAATTCATTGCTCCGCGAGACTCCTCCCAGTGGAACAGATGAGACCCACAGGAATTTAATTAATCCAGAGACTGTCTGGTAGTTCGATGTCCCATCAAATTATTTGTTCCTCTTATTTGGGTGGCAGTGTCGCACCAATCAGCATTAGCTACTTAATTAAAAGAAAAAAATTGCATGGGTAGGAATTTCCCACACGTGGGCTGTTCCTTCACCATAATTTATGACTAAAATTTAGAAATTTTTTTTTTTTATATGATGTGAAATATTGTTTTATCGTATTTTAAATGCTTTGATTCTTTCGTTAGAATTTCAAACATGGACCGAACATTGGGACCGGTCCTTGGACCGATCCCAATGTTCTCATCCAAATATGAGAACATTGGGATCGGTCCAAGGACCGGTCCCAATGTTCGGTCCATTTAGACTTTTTCATTTCAAATTCTAACTATCCAAAAGACCTTTTAAAATTTTTAAAATTTCTAAAATTTCGTTCTCTATACCATTTGTTGGAATTTCAAATCCTCTATAAAAAAAAGAGATTTGAGATTTCGCCTAAGGAGACAACTTTTGAAGAATTTGAAATTATCCCATACATGAATTCTTAATAATGGATCAAGCACAAGATCCTTCTGATTTCATTTAGAGGATATTTGAATTTGGGTATGACCCGAAATCTCTATTCGACGGTGAATTTGCCCCAAGTCACCCTGTTGGGCCAATTGAAGAGTTCAATTTGATTTTATGAGGATGGGGTTTGAGTAGATCCATTCACACCTAAATCCATTCACATCCCTAAGTAAAGCAAAAATTATGGTATTTTGTGGGGCGTACTGACTGAGCAAGATAGTGAAGTTTGTCAATTATCAACTATCTACAAAAGAAGAAATTCATTGGACATTTTAGCAATCTTATCTAAGGTCCTGTATCTTTCAAAATAAAAACTATCCTTATGCTAGTTGTCTGATCTCATAGCTTTGTAATGGATTTCCTAATAATGTTCAATGGATTTAATTTTTTGATAATAAGGTAAACCACAAGTTCTTTTTGTATAAATAGGTTAGTACTTAGTAGGCTCCTACGTGTTATTTGTCTTAAGCTATATACTCTTCATCCTAAAAACATAAATTTTCAAGACTTTGTGGGGGCATTTAAATTATAGAAGTAATAGGCTCACCAACTCTTGTAATACTTTTCTTCTTTTTTAGGTAGCTACAGTTGTGTTTCACTTTAATCAAAGTTGGATCAATGTTTAATTTATCGCATATAAACCAATCTACATTAATATAAATTTGGCAATTGATGGTTGATTTTGATCATTTGATGGGCTCCAATGCTTACCAAGTCATGTTGAACTGAGCTCTGATAGGATAGATGGTATAATAATGCAATTTTTAAGGAGTTACGATCCCATGAGTGTCACACTATTTGTGAGTGAGTGTTGAGGTCAACGTTCACCCTCGCTCTTAAGCGGTCATAATTGTGGTTGAGCCCTCGCCCTCGCCCTCACCATAAAACCATTGTTGTGCCGTTTCCCATCACCAATTGGTTTTGGGATAAGTGGTAGTTCAATGTGGTGTAAGATCCTACAAGTGGTATAAGAGCCTGGTAGGTCGGGTGTTCGATTCACGGGATAAGCGTTTTGCGAGTTGCACAGCAAGAGCGGTCATAATTGTGGTTGAGCCCTCGCCCTCACCATAAAACCATTGTTGTGCCGTTTCCCATCACCAATTGGTTTTGAGATAAGTGGTAGTTCAATGGGGTGTAAGATCCTACAGTGAGTAAAGTTGAAATTCCACAATGGGGTCCACATGTTGCCCTCTCCTTCAATGTGCTATCCCCAAATCTTACCCCAAATCTTATTATAATAAGAGTTGGGCCCACTATAAGACTTGGTAAAAATTAATCGCTTTCCATTAAAGATTGATTGGAGTGAGACTCCACAATAGGGTTTACCTATTAAAAATCTAAATAATTCATGATTAATCATTCTTGAATCTTACAATATTGGGACCGAATCTTATTCGAGTGAAAATTGAGAACAGCCCACTCTAGTGAAAGATCTGCCCCCAACACCTAAGGAGAGAATGATAAAGCTAGAATTTGATTAGTTTCCATGACTCTATTACATTAAGCCCCATCTTTGTTCTATCCATTTTCGTTCATGAAAACTACTATTAAGTCGTTTTATCTAGAGAACAACTTTTTACCCAAGTGGTAAGCAGTGATAGTTCTCACGTGGCTATATCTTGGATCGCAATCCCCTTGGCCAGAGTGAAAAAAAGCCATTTTATTTCAACTAGGATTAGAAATTCTCAAAAAATCACCTCTTCTCGAATGCCCACCATTCCATTTTATACTTGGAGCCCGCCCAGCATCAATTAAGCCCTCGACCCAAATCTACCACCTTCTTACAGAGATAATACTAGTCCAAAATTGACATTAATGTAGACAAGACATCATTCGCCACTAGATCTAATAACAAAACCTGTTCCATATTCATCAATCTTCTGAGGTTTTAAAATCTGACAAAAAAATTTCTCCTACAAGCATTGTGCGGGCTACTTGAGCTCTCCTCTTACCATTGAATCCCTTGCCACTGGCTGCTCCTCTTTGGATTGAATTCGGAAAAAAAAAAAAAAAAAAGATAAACCATGATTAAACTGTCATTAACTGTTGTGAGGGACATGTGTAGGGCATCTAAATTTGAATTTAAAGAAAGGAAGATAATTTCACTTTGAGGGTTTTAAGTTAAGAGTTGGGATGACAGTTATGGCTGATTTTTTGCCTAACCCTTATAGGATGATGAGATCTTTCCATTGCCAAGGCATAAATATGGGGCCCATCCTAGCTACATTGACAGCATTTGATCATCATAAAGCCATTCAGCAGTCTGTCTCCATTAGGATCCTTGTGAAATTTTGTTTGCATGTGGAGGTCCGATCTATCTGTCAAAAAGGAGTGGGCTAGGCACACACCGAGGATGTCCCACAGGAGAAAATCCCCATAGGATCCTCGTGAGGATGGAGAAATTTCAAGTAAGATACGACAGAAAATCTAGTAGGCAACTGCAGACAAATTGGGCTCTTCCATGTCTACCAATATTCAGCTTTTACAATGCAATTGGAGATTTTTCGAAAATTTGAAGACGACTTTACCCAAGTAAGAGAACATGAATTTCAACAACCTGGCCGTCTAGGGTTCGTAAATTCAAACTCTTTTTTTTTTATATGGCTTTTTTTACCACGTGTGTAGGCTTTCTTATCATCAGATGATGATCATCAGAGTAGGAATCCAATCCCACCCGTAAGGATAGAAATCATCGGTTGCATTTCAAGAATCTCCAATAACAGTCCGCACAAAATATTTTGAGAATCAGACTGGAATCTAGTAGCATTGCAACTACAAAAATCTTGTTAAGAACATTTCATAAATCTGAAGAATCTCAGCCTTTTGTATATTCAGTGGGATTTGCATCTAAGCGCATATTTTCTTCATGAAAAGAAACTCTTTGAAATTCTAAAATCTTATTTTTGTAGGTTGTTTAAAAAGAAGAATGTGAATATCAAAAAATAACTAATAAATAACCTTTCTTCTAATAAAAACTAAATCAAGGAAGATGAGAAATGAACAATCAATAATTATCCTAGTAATTCAAATCTTAAGAAAGTTAAGGTTGTATTTACATCACCACTTGTATCCTTTACACTCATCTCTTTTGGTGGAGCTCATTTAATCATGAGTTTATATGTATTCAATTCCAATTTAGTCATATATGTTGAGTATTCCAAATTATATAGTTTTGCATAAATGGTATGGACTTTTACCTCCTAAGGTGCGTAGGTAGAGGACAAAAATAGAGGACATAGGGATGCATAGATTAGAACTTCAACTTTATTATAATATGGGGATCCATTATTTCATGACCGTCAAGTTTAGCGGTTTTTAACACGGAATCATCAAAATTTTCAATTTCACCAAAAACGGGTAATAGAGTATCCATGTGACTTGATGATGGATAAGAATGTGGGATTTTGATTTCCTATGAAAGACGTAACAACATAGGGTTTCTCTCACCGGTGAAAATAGAAATGCAAAGGACCCTGAATTTTCTCATTGCACAAACAAATTCTTAAACATGGATAGTCAACGGACTAGTATGATTTTGAATTATCCATAATGGGACCACAAATTCAAGAATAGTGATTAATTTATATGAATAATTTAATGATAAATGATACAATGTATCCTTTTGATCTCCGAATATGGGAAAATCTCCCCGATTGGGGTGATTGAATATGAAGATACACACATTTATGGATAAAATGTAGATGAATACTAGGGGTGGCAATGGGTACATTCATCCGGACTCCACCCATGTTTGGACCTATTTAATCTTGGGTTTGGGTTCGTTTTGCTAGTTGGACTTAAATGATATATGGTTCTGGGACCGGTTCCACACTTCCAGAGCCGAGGACCTAATATAATTGACAATCAAATCAAATCTTAAGATGAGCAGACCTAAATATTTTAGGATCCCATAAATACCGTAGTGCATGGAACCTCTGAAATGACAGTAGATTCACGTGATATCTATTAAATCCCGCTAATCTATTTGGCCCATTGATAAAATATATGAACAGTGGGTCCTATAGAAGGGTCAATGAATTAGATGTAATGGGTCTCACATATATGGAGACAAAGGGCAGCCAAGTAAGTGGGTTACTCATAGCAGGCAATGGTAAGATGTGTAGAATATTCATCTAGTGGTCCAATATGGAATGGTATATCGTTGGGTATCGGGATACAAACAAGTATCTGAGTCACTCATTATCGGGAGATTCCAATCTGTAAAAAATTAGGGTTGGAACTTGTTTTAGGTTTTGATTCTTAAATGGGTCGGGGTCTAAAACTCAAATTAGGTTTCGATTGATAAATAGGTTCGGTCGCGGATCCATGCATGTTCCAATTGGTGAACTCAGGCATATGAGTATTTAATATTACAAAGTGTAGCTCTAAATCAACTTTGGTTGAATATTTTTTATGTTTAATTCTGAAGGTAGTAGGCTTAATGTACTTATATAGGTTGAATGATGTTCTTATTTTATGTAAAAATTGAAAAAAGTGGAAAAAGAAGTCAAAACTAATTTTGGAATTGGATCGTGGTCATCTAAAACTTATTTTGGAATTGGATCTAGGTTCTCTCATCGGAACGGGGACTAGAACCAACAAAATAGGTTTCAGAGTTGAAACCGAAACCATCTTTTAAAAATGATTCATATTCTAAATCCAGATTGGTCTTGGACTAAAACCGCCCCATTTGCACCCCTAGGTGGATGGATATTCATCTAGAGGGTCTCAAACCTAAAATCACATTCTTGCCACCTCTTGCGTATGTCAACATGGACCCCTTGTCAGTGAGGACAGCTGCTACAATTGTCATAATGGAACCTCTTGTTGGTTAGGAACATGCAGCCGGTGCAGAGATAGGAGATCATCTGCTAGAGGTTGATCCTCATCTATTTTGCTCACTCCATAGGTAATGATAAACACCTTGATCAGAGAGTGTAATGATGGACAACTTGAATCAAATAGTTTGAAACAAAAACAAGTTTTCGTACAAAATAAATTCTATCGTTTCCTTTTTTTTTTTTTTTTTCCCCTCTTTCGGCTAATTTTACATGGTGATTGTATTGCTATTAATTTTATGCTCATATCAGATTGTGTTGAGATTATATTAAATTATTTTATTAAGAATATATCATACAGGAGGGACATTCATATGCATTCATCCCTCACTATAAGGTGAGGAACACTTACATAATTGGAAATATTCATGTGCAAAAGAGGAAAAGTCATATATGGCGAAAAAATAATGTTTACGTGCAAAGAGGAAAAGCCATATAAGTGTCTCTCTCCTGGTGAGGGATGGATGTTTGAGAACATTATAAAAGTCTTGCTCTAAGAAACAAAAACAAGAGAATTATACGATTTACAATGTAGGACCCACCTTTTATTGTTTGTCGTACATGGGACCCACCTGTAGAAATTACATATTGGCTCCTACCTTTAAAAACTAAAACATGAGGATAGATTCATAGGATTTACAATGTGGGCCCACCTTTATAGGAATTATTATGTGGGGCTACTTTTTTGTGAATGTAAATATAAGATTCACGTTTAGAAATTATAACGTCATATACACCTTTAAAAATTGGAATATGGGGCCCAAATTCATAGGATTTACAATGTGAATCCACTTTTGCGAGGGTGAACATGTGAATCACCTTTAGGAATGATAAAGTGGAGTCATATTTTTTGTGATTGTAGACACATAAACCACCTTTAGAAATCACAACGCACCCACCTTTAGAAATTAGAATATGGGGGCACATTCATGAGATTTACAATGTAAGCCCAATTTTATAGGAATTATAATTTGGGACCTTTTTTATTTAGTTATTGTGACCACGGGACCCACATTTAAAAATCACAATGTGGTACTCACATTTAGAAATTAGAACATGAGGATACATTCATAGGATTTACAATGTGAGCCTACATTTATAGGGTTTACAATATTGTGGTTTCACCTTTTGTGATTGTGACCATATAACCCACCTTTAAAAATTATAAAGTGGGGCCAACTTTTCTGTGATTGTTGACACATAACCCACATTTAAAAATTACAACGTGATGCCCATCTTCAGAAATTAGAACATAGGGCCTTATAATGTGGTCTAGCCATTATAGAAATTATAATATGAGCCCACATTTTGGTGATTGTGACCATGTGTCCCATTTTTAGGAATTATAAAGTGTGGCCACTTTTTTTTTAGATTGTGAACATGGGACCTACTTTAAAGATAAGCAAGAGGATTTGAAGTCTTTAAATGGTCTTCTATAAAAGGCAAGATATAAGTAGGGAACAACTGTGCCAACAAGTTGTTTCTTTAAAAAATAAAAAAAATTTCAAACTTTTTTATGCCAGCAGGTTATTTGAATTCCTTCCTATGTAAACAATTACACTTACCAAACAAGTTTTCTGTAGCCTTATCTTATGGAATGGCAAACACACACCCTTTTGTTTTTAGATTATTGAGGGAAGTTTCTTTCATATTGTTTTCCTATAGGGAAGTTTCTTTCCTATTATATAGGGATAACAATCTCTTAACTTTGATTGGATTGCTATTCCTAATCACAAGCCTTATCGTAGATGAACGTGGGAGAGAGAGAATTAATATATTGTTTCCTAAATGGGGACCAAAGGGACTATATCACATCTGATGAGCGTACCAATCTGTTGGTTTGGGCCATCCAAAGTGATGGCAAGTAGGCCCCATCAACACATGCCAATAGGACGACCAATTTAAGAAGAAGAGGGTGGTACCAATTCCTAAACCCTTGACCTCTTAAGAAGACGATGACCAATTTAAGAAGAAGAGGGGCTAGCTCTCATAAGTTCAAGTTTAAGATAAGGTGAGCTTAAGTATGTGGTGGGGCCCACCCAGGGACCCACATGGGGATGAGGGTGAGCGGGATTTCAAGAATCCCCTGGAATCTTCCTCTGCAAAAAATTAGCTCCAACCTTGATTTCTATCATCTCCATATTGGTCCAAAAGTTTAATTGTCAATAGTCCATTCGTATCGATACATAGTCAATTCAACGGTCCAGTGAATTCGGATTTAACCGAAAGTTGGTGGACATGTGCAATTTAGATGTGTAATGTGTTTGGTCCAGTTTGATGGACCAAAGGTGGGCACAATAAGGTTAATTGTCAATAGTCCATTCGAATTGATACATAGTCAATCAAACGGTTCAGTAAATTCGGATCTAACTGAAAGTTGGTGGACATTTGCAATTTAGAGAGGTCATATGTTTGGTCCAGTTGGATGGACCAAAAGTAGGCCCCACAAGCATGAGCTTATGAGTTTTTATCCGAAGCTTGAGCTTCGGAGTGCCTTGCCCATATATATATATATATATATATATATATATATATATATATATGAGAGAGGTCATATATGTATATGAGAGAGGTCATATATATTGAGCTTATGAGAGAGGTCATATATATATATATATAAAATCATGCAAGTAGTGAGACACAAGGAATTACATTTTGAATTTTCAATTTAATGACTTTAAAGTCATTATATATTTATGTGTGATTCTTTTTTTCATCTAATAAAAGACAATCAAGTTGGTTCAAAACCAACACCAATGTACATGTATTCAATCCAACAATTGAGCAAAGTAGGCCACACAGTAGAAACATCTCCAATATATATATATATATATATATAAAAGCTATCGGAGGGTTTCTAAACCTTTGGGTTGGACTAATCTTTCTGGGCCTAGTGTGAACCTACAACCCCCGAATACAAACCGTAGTCCTAAACTAACTGGGCTATCCTTGAGTTAAAACATCCCCGCAATATCAAATCCCTATTTTTTCAGTCATTAACAAGGGTAATGTAGTCAATCTCCAAAGTGGCTTTTAATGGTTATTTTTTTTTTCATAATCATAATCATGGGTACGAATACCATGTACACATCTATTAAACCCACGTTCTTTTCGTACACATGTAATCTCAAATTTCTTACGTTTCAATAATGTCATCATCATTATCACCACACATACTACATCAACATATATGGCACATCAAGTCACATTTCATTTCATGGCCCTATCACACACATAGATATCCTACCCATACAAGATACAACACAACAAAAAGTAAACAAAAATGCCATCTTGGTTTTCCCTTTAATTTTTTTCCCCCTCTCCCATTTATCAATCCATGTCCCTCCCTCATCTCTCTCAACCTGGCTTGGTTGCCCTAATACCCCCCCATTGCCTACAAAAGCCACACCTCCTCTTCCAAACTCTCTCCTCTTCTCCCCCACCAACTTTGAGTGATAGTTGCCTCTGTTTGCATGCTTTTCTTTCCATCTTTCTTTAGGAAGATGGAAAGGCTCTTCCTTTTTCTCTAGTACTATCTGATAAAGCTTAAGGACTTGTGTGATTTGCAGATAGATTGTGTTATATCTGATATCTGATTTGTTGTTATCTTTCAATGGCTCCTAGCTATGACTGTGAAGGGTCAAGCCTCTTCTGTTCAGAGGACAACAACAGCATCATGGGTTTTGATGATGATCACCATGAAACTGATGTTGATGATGGGGAAACTAAATACCAACATGGGCACCATCAAAGTCAAAGTCTTTTGGTGGATTTCTTGATGGATTTTCCTATACAGACTGATGAGTGTTTGGGTCTGATGATTGAAAATGAATCCCAGCATATGCCTAGAGATGATTATATGATGAGGTTGCAGAGTGGGGAGTTGGATTCCTCATTGAGGAGAGCCGCCATTGATTGGATTTGGAAGGTGGGACATCTTGTTCTTCCCAACTAAAGTTTGGGAAGTTCTCTGTTTTTCTTTCAATGGGTTTACTCTTTTTTTTTGGTTCTGTTTATTATCATCTGGAGTTTTTTCTGCTATGATTCAGTGGAAAGGTATTTAGATTGAAAAGAATGTGTTCTTTGTAAGATGTTTGGATGCTTTCCCATTCCCACCCCCCAACCCCATGAAACTTAGTATTTTGTTTTTCCCATTTTTCTTTCTCGTCTTTGTGATTGGTAATGGTGATTGATTGGTATTGATTTTGTGGTAGCAATTATTGATAGGATTTAAGCTTTTGTGCACTTAGTTTTGGGTTTTTCATTTCTTTTTATGAGTTCTCTGGTCTAGGTTTTGGGTTCATTTTGGTCCTTCTCATTGTTTTGTTTGTGGTTGTTTGTCTTCATAAGGTTTTCATGTAATTGATTTCTTTTTTCGTATGGTTAGTTTCTTATGATTGATGTTATTGTATTTGGTTGAGCAGGTTCATGCCTACTACAGATTTGGGACCCTGAGTGCATACTTATCTGTAAATTACTTGGACAGATTCCTTTCAGCCTGTGAACTTTCTGTAAGTTGTGGAGAAGAACCCAACATGCATTTCACAAAAAATGATTTTGATCTATAAGCTTATTCTCCTTGAGTTTTTTTGAATGATTCAGGATCTGTCATTGATTCTCTCTTGCCTGTTTCTGATCTGTTTCTAGCAAGGTAAGCCCTGGATGATGCAGCTGTTATCTGTGGCCTGCTTGTCTCTGGCAGCCAAGATGGAGGAAACTGAAGTACCCCTGTCTTTGGATTTACAGGTAAAGTGACATTGGATGGAATGTTATCAGATGCAATTGTCTGATTTGGTTTGGGGATGGTTAGAAGCCTGTTTCACAGAAAATGCATTGGTTTTTTCCATTTTTGTTTTCTGATTGTTGAAATGATGTGTGCTTTATCAGGTTGGGGAATCAAAATTTGTCTTTGAATCTAGGACTATACTGAGAATGGAGCTTCTGGTTCTGAGTACTTTGAAATGGAGGATGCAAGCTGTGACTCCATTTTCCTTTATAGATCACTTTCTTCAGAAGATTAATGATGATAAACCTCCACCAAAATCATCACTTCTCCGATCTGTTGAACTGGTCTTAGGCACAATCAGAGGTATGCTTTTCTTTTTCTCAAGTTTATATATCTGTATTTACCAAAATAAAAGTGTTTTTTTTTTTTTTGGTATATATAATGCGTTTGCATTGCTTGTAGTGTGAAAGTGAATTGAATTCTCTGAATTATAACTCTGAAGAGAAACACAATGCAGGGGTTGATTTCCTGGAATTCAGGCCCTCTGAGGTTGCTGCAGCAGTGGCAATATCTGTATCAGTAGAAGCCCAAACAGTGGATTTCAACATGGCACTATCTTCTTGCATTCATGTAGAAAAGGTAAAAAAGTAGGGTAGAACCTAGAGGGAATTTCCCTTTCTTCTCCTTTTCTTTTTCTTTTTCTCCTTTTTTCCCCTGTTACAAAACCAGGCTTGAATAGCACAATTGATGAAGTGTGTGTTCTGTTTTGGATTGCAGGGGAGAGTAATTAAGTGTTATGAACTGATCCAGGAGATGATATTGGTAAGTAGTGGACCAGTTAAAGGAGCTCATGGGTCAGTCATATCTGTGCCACAGAGCCCCATTGGGGTGTTGGATGCTTCATGCCTAACCTATAAAAGTGATGATACAACTGTTGGGTCATGTGCAAGTTCTCATAGCACTCCAGCTGCTAAGAGGAGGAAGCTAAACAGATTATCTGAAATGGACATGAAATCATAATCTGTTATAGAGTTTTGGGATTTTTCAGACAAATCAATTTGTTGGTTGGATGAGAGTTTTGGTGTGGTTAGAAGGTGCCAAAATAACATGAAATTGGAGGGAGTAAAAAGAGGGAAAATGTAAAAAATGAAGGCGGGGGAATCAATCAGCTCTCATGCTTTTAACATGCATGAAAGAGTCACCAGCTGTTATTTATCAGAATTCTACAGCTGAGAAAGCAAGAGGGCAAAAGAGGCAAGGGAAAATTACAAGACTCATCTCATGGGGCTGTGAGATACAGCTGATTGTACTTTTCATTTTGCAAAAAAGAAACAAGAGGAAGTAAAAGAAAACTTGAGAGGAATATTTATTTTTGTTTTTCCTTTTTTCCTTTTTCTTTTTTCTTATTGTGAGGCAATTTGGTCAAAAGGAGTTCCTTTGAAGGAAAGGAGCACATAAAAGAGTCTTGATCTTCTAGGATCATAGCCTCAAGGACTCACCAAAAATTCAGGAGGCTCCTTAATGGGCTCACTTCTTCAAAATCTAAGCCGTTCAATATAAATGTTCATCTCTTCTACAGGCCTTGGTCAAATTACACTTCCATAGGAATTGGACCTATCGTTAGGTTGATCTAAATAATTAAGACCTAACTTTTACTGGAGTGAAATTTAGTTAGGGCACATACAATAGAGGGGTATTTATTTAGACCATGATTGGAAAACTCTCCGAGTTGACTCTTGACTCTCCCGAGTCATATCATTTTGACTAGGGACTGAGTCAAAAATAGGGGAGACTTCCCCGATTGATCTCATTTTAATAACTTGTTTGCATTTTAAACTATTTAATAGATAAATCTAATTTTAAATAATTAAAATTTATTTATAAATAATTATGCATGAGGCTTGGATTCAGTAATTTAAAAATGATGATTGGAATGTGATTTTAAACTTATATTTGATCTTTTATGTTTAATATTTGGACTAACAAATTATGTAACATGTAATATTTTCTCTTTTATTTTCTTTATTGGTGCACTTTAATTTCTTGCATAAATAAATTTATTAATTTGAACTGAATATCATGAATGCATGTAAATAAATATATTTTTATATTTTATAAGTAATTGATTTATTTTTAAAATTATTAAAAAAATATGACTCTCCCGAGTCTCTACGTCGACTCTACTGAGTCAATTTTTTGTATTAGAAGAGTCGTGTCCGAGTCATGAGCTTTCCAACCTTAATTTAGACTGAGTTAGACTTCAAAATTTGGTTCTTAAGGAGCCTCACAATAAATCTGAAGTCGAGAAAGAAATGTATTTTTTAATAAAAAAAATTGTTTGATATCTAATATGAATATTGTTGACTTTAATTTGTTTGTTTGGTGTGCTTGGTTACTTGAGGTTTGCAGTCTGAAATCTAGGAAAGTAAATAGAATGGAAATGCTTGGAGAGGTTGGAAAGGGTGACCCTTTGGAGGTTTCTAGTTTCAGCCTAGAGAAAAGTTTGTGTCACACATAGGATTTCATAATCCTGGCAAAATGCTTTCTTTTTCATGGACATGAATTGTGATTTGGTGCGGTACTTTTCCAAATAAAAAGAGAAATATTTTTGACTATCTGTTCTTCTGTAATTTTTTGTTATTTTGACGCTTGCAGACTTTGTTCTATTGTTCCTGTTTAATACAATCCTAATTAGCAAAAAGAGAGAGAAAAAAAGAAAGTTCAGCATCAGTTGTAAATTTTAAGGACCTAAAGATTATAGTGAGAGAATTGTAAAAAGAAATATGATCATTGAAATACATTTTTTGTTGTTAATGAGAACAAACTTAGTTTTGATCATTTTTTGTTGTTTAATACATAAGCTTTGCTTGTAAGATGAGTTGAGCTTGAGCTTGAGACTAATTAAGCAGATTTAATTGGGCTGTGAGCTAGCTTGGCTTGATGACATCAAATTGCATGAGTGTTCTTTTAGTACTTAATCCATGAATAAGCAAAACAGCTTTACTTCTTCTTCTTCTTCTTTTATTTTTTTATCATAATTATTTACAAGTCAGCGACAACATCTCATATTGTGGGCCCCAGCTGGATGCATGGCAATCAAAGAAGGCAAAGGCACGACTAGGTTTGGATGCGGATAGGGGTTTTGTACAATATTAGTTCGATCAAATGATCTTCACCTTTAAGTTTAATCCTCAGAGTTTATTTATTGGCTACATGTGTCATACACATTTAATGTAATAATGTTCATTGATAACTAATGTTCTAATGAATTGTCAAATTAAGACTAGGACCAATTCAAGATGGTTGGTTTTTGTGAAGGGATTGCTTTGATCACTGGTGAGCTCCCCATATGAAAAGCCAAAAAGGGAAAGGAGAGGGTTATAGAGAATTTGCCTTGGGCTCTGCCTGGTTGGGTGTGTCATTACAGTGAAACTCTGATTTCCACCATATTCTACAAAAAATGGATGACTCCTAAGCCATGGGTGTTTATAGGACTATAAACTCACCCACTCCAATCAAGATAAATCTCTGACCAGTATAAGATCATTGTACTATTGATATTAGATTTTTATTGTGATATGAACAATTGCTTAAGAAAGGCTCAAAATCAAATGGACTCTTATATTGCCATTAAAAGAAATTAAGATTAATGATCCGATGCTTTCTTCAAACATATCAAAATTTTGGATGGATCATATCAAACCTCCAACATAGACAACTTGTGATTCACTCCCACTTCATGCCTGCAAAAATGTTTCATCTATATAATTTAATCCAAAAGTTAGTATCAATCAGTGAGATCAGAGTGATATTTGAGCTCTTCATCTATCAAGTGGAGATTGAGATCCGACCATCATATTCCTCTGTAAAGGTGCAACTCATTCTCCAAAAACTGAAAAGAATTTGAAAGTGGGAACACTCTAAAAACTCAAAAAGTTAGATCAGGCCATGCTGAATTATTTCTCAATCCCAAGTATCTATATGTATATTTTATTTGTCACTTGGGAGTTAAATACTTGAGCTTGGATGTAGAAACTTAGAAATTTGACCCTACTTAACATTGGAAGTTAAAAAAGAAAGAAGAAAGAAGATTCACCAATAAAACAATGACAATCTAAAATGCTTGTGACAGCTACAACTATTAATTTCTTATTCTAATGACTTTGGTAAATGCAATGCAAGTCATGACTAGGGGTCTAGATGCACTAGAGCTTTGCTTGGAACTTTCTCATATATAGTTTTTCCGGTCAAAAAGAATATCATCATTGCAAAATTTCCCTTGGGAGCGTCCATCCATCCCCAAAAAGAGGAGTGGGTGTGTGAAACACCCGAACCTCTGAATTAAAGGCGCCCATGAGTTGGTGGGAAATGTGCTCGAGCAGGAAATTCATTGTCATCGATTGTAAAGTCTTGAAGTGCTGTCCCAGTCAAGAGAGATGTTCTCTTATGAACTACAACATATGCAGTCCAGCCCTATAAGACCCACTTTAGGCCACCTTGATGGCTTGATCGGCGCAGGCCGTTTTCACACTCTCATTGCCCCATGACATGACATTAGACCCAATTTCACTCTCATCAAACTTTTATCTACTGTTGGATTGTATTTCAAAGAAATATATGGTTAATTTAATGACCACTAAAAAATAAGGCTATAAAATCAATAACTAAGATGTTCCGAGGGGATTGAATTACTATTATTATTTTTCTTGGTTGACGCTTATTCAAAGAAGACTTTTCCATGTACCCCACCCCTACTCATCAGAAGGCAACTAAGTGGCCCCCACGAGAGCTTTCATAGGAGAACATTGCCCCCAACTCAATAGTTCAGCTGCCTAGGTATATGAGTGTTTGGGGGAGAGTGCATGTCTTCTGGTGCCCAATGTAGGAGGAAAAAAAAAAAAAGTTTAGTATATATTGAAGTGTTATTTCAGTACATATTGATCTAATCATTATCCACCATCTAATTGAACCGTGACAAATGAAGATAAAAAAGAGAGGCAATAATAAGACCATTTGCCATAAATGTAGGCCTGCTTGCCAATAATTTCTCTGCAAGGCAAGGCTGGGCTATCTACATTGTGTGGTCCATCTGGTATATGGCTCCAATGTTCTATGCTATGCCAATTTTGGTCCATATTACAGATTGGACTTCTTTATGGACCTGACCCATTTGTAGCCCTACTTGATACAGACAATTGTAATAAATGTTGTCAAATTATCGTCTCCAAGAGATTTCGGGATATTCTAAGATATCAAGAATGTTAAGGAAATATTTTATGAAAAATAAATAAAAAAATATGAAATATTGTTAAAAATAAGTTTTTTTTTTTTATATATATAGCTTTTTCCCATCTTTATTCTAGTAATATACATTGGATCGTGGGAGGCTGATAGGCCCACACATTTTAACTATTGAGCCTCAACGGCTATTTAGTGATAAGTACGAGATTAATTCACTCAGTAATTGCCAACATTGTAAAATCTCTTCCTTGATTTTTTCATTCCAAAAAAGCAATTGAGAGCATTAATCGCATTAGATTTTATACTGTTGGCGATTTATGATTGGATGGAACAGTATCTCCCTGTCAGTCCCGACTCTAATAAAAAAGGTAGTAGAAGAAACCTTTTTGCCCGCGATTATCAACCTCGTGGCATCCTCTGTGCATCATGCATTCATTGGAATTTAAATATTACTATTTTCTCACGGTATTTTCAATTGCAACTACATCTTAGAAATATCATGAGATTATCGGGAGCCTAAGATAACTTCACAGGTAAATGGCGATATCTTCAAAATATCGCATATGCCTTGTGACAGCAACACGTGTCACTAACAGTTTTAATCATAAGATAATGGCGATTTATGATCGTCAGATCTTCACGGCCATGTAATAAATTTAGGGATGGCACTGGGTCACGTCTGGACCCGAACCAGCCTTAGCCAGATTGAAATGACAAAAATGTCATCAGTTCCAGGTCAGAGTCTGGGTCTACGTCAATTCTCAATCTTAGGACCCATACGCTGATCCAGTAAAGTCATTGGGTTCGGGTCTGGGTTCGGGTCTGTATTTTAGTTAATATCATAGTATAATATAGATATCTTTTTCACATTTATGTCTTTTTGGGTATGGGTTCACAGGTTTAGAACTGCAAGGACCCAGACAAATATCATTGGGTCGAGTTCAGTAGGCTTAAATCCAGACCCAAAAATTATTGGATCCAAAACAATTGCCCAAACCCTAGTTTCATGGGCCGGATTGGAGAAAAAGCTACACATTTGCATCCCTATTTGCACACACAACTCACAGGAGACTTTAATTAGTTTTGAGTGGCAAAATGTGTGGCCATCCTATAAATGTTCATCTCTGACATATGTCTGTTTTGGTTGGTAGAGAGCTTTTACTAACCCATCTTGTCATGTTTTATCTCTAAATTTGTCAGGCCCTCCTCAGGGATACAGAATCCACTGATTTCTGAGAGGGGGGAGCTACCACTGCCACAAACATCTGAGGAAATTATTGCATAAGGACAATGTTGGATCTTTTCAAAATTGGGATGGGAGGGACACTTTTAGGAAAACCATCTAGTTGAAAATACACATAAAAAGAAGAACATGGAATTAATTAAGTTTAGGAGGTTTGAGCATGAAACTTACAATTTATCTCATAAAATGTTATAATCTTCTCATGACATTCTCAATTTCTCAGATGTTTCATTGTTTCAAGAATATGGTGATAATCTTTAGAAAACTACATAGATCCATTGAAATCATTCTCATCAACATGCCATCATTGGAACCAATGAAATGCCTGTGATTTGATACATTACATATTGTAGATACAGACTGTGGGGTCACTGTATCAGTGTGAGAATTTGATTTTCTGTCTCCTGATATGATAAAAAGATGCCTAGACATTAGTTTTCCTGGATGCAAGGACCTAGGGATGCTTCCTTTAACTTCTTTTTAAGTAATGAAGTGTCTGAAAGAGAGAGATGGTCTCCTATAGTTTAAAGTGGTCAGAGGTCTCAGAACATAATAACTTGTCTGTTTGTTTGGATGGTAAGGGTTTCCTGTAAGAAAATTGACACAGGGAGAAGAGTTTTACTACATACTTTTTTATTTGATTCTCCACATGAGATTCAATTCCTCAGAGAGAGTTCACATGAATTATATTTGTTCCATTGAGGGAGATAACAATACTATATGTGAATCCTGAACTGTATCTAGACTTTTGGGCCCACTTGAAAGAACCAACTCCCTGGGCCCCTGGAGCCACCTAAATACACCACCAATGGATGGACATATTGTAACAAGTGGGGCCCAATTGATGGTATCAGTGGAGACGATATGATTTCACTGGTGTTATGGCGCCTATCACACAGAAGATTTTGGCTGATGAATTTGACCATGATTGAGCTTATTGTATCAGAACAGACCCATGAGGAACTATATATGGCCCAAACATGCATTCAAATATTGTAATGTTAGAAGAGTTAAAGGGCTGATAAGCGGCGAGCTCATAAGCTGTAACCAGAAAATGCACCATGGACCTAAATGCAGGTAGTTCTTTGCAAACATGGTAAGAAAAGATAGCAAGACAAGGGGAGAAACTTTCTGCAAAACAATGAACAGAAAGCCATCAGGTGAATTAGCATAGCAAGCCTGAATTGTGTGTGTGGGGTCAATATACTTCAAATCAGCTGGGATGCCAACTTCCATGAAGTACTTCTTAAAAGACTAAAACGGTGGCCAAAATCAAAATCAGTGAGCATGGAAATTTGCTAAAGTGAGTTAATATTTCTTTTATAACTAGACAAAGCCAGTGAAGTGACATTTGTCAGGCAGGCATTATATTTTGCCAAATGAAACTGGTTCAAGTCCAATGACCACTCATTTAAAAGGGAATAAGCCTCTTAATACCCAGAAGAATAAAGATGATGGATGGGAACTCTGTGGATTAAAAAGCAGCTCACATAGAAACAGCTTTATTTGAATAAAAAATGCTTAACCAAATTATGTAGCCAATCTTGGTGTAGCTGAGAAAAGGCTTTTGATGATGATGATGACGATAACGATGATTAACTTTTAACCATACTGAAATTATTCACATTTATTTGACAACACTTGATTACCAAAAAATAAAACAGAGGAGCATATAAATCTGATGACATGCTTCATGATTAATATAGGTCAATAAAGAATGGTAGATAAATAAAAATACTCATAATAGTAGTAACACATGAATAGGAAACTTCAGCACTCTCTTATAAGTGAAGTACACCAATTTTAAAGCATTTGAGATAGTAGATGGGGCACTTATGAATAACATCTTCTGTCTTCCCCTTTTTTTATGAAAAGTAAAATAGTACTGTTTTTTGGCTGGCATGTGTACTGAAAACACTGTGGTGAGACGAGATCAAGACTAGTGGTTCCAACTCATTTACTCTTCTAGTCATTCTGTTCTTGTTTTATGATTTACTCCCAATCACTGATGCAATCACAATGATACACACAGTTATACATGTTTGATTTAGATCTCTACTTATGAACTAAAGCCCATAATATCTTGACTAGATCGAATAAACACAACTCCCATTTTCAAAGATCAACTTCTCAGCAGTCTCAAGTGCAGGTTCTCGAGGATGCAATTCTGGTGGTGACAGATAAAGGGTAGTAGGCTTTTCGGCCATGCCCATACATACTCATCTTCTTTGGCATATTGGATAGAGAAAGTTAAATACTTTCACTAGTCTCACCGACCCAAAGGTAGGAACAGAATCCAAGTAAAGTCAGCACTACAAACTACTACATTGATAAAAGAAAATTAAAGTGTACAGTGACAACACATAGGGATAGCACTATCTGTCAAGGGGACCAATATTCTGGATTTATTACCACTTGCAAAAGCGGATGACAAATCATGTTGAAGTTACTTCACATGATGCAAACCTCAAATTTTCTCAAATTATTACAATTTGCACCAGAGCTGCTTTAGTTTCCAGTAAAATGGCAACGGGCTGCAGCAAAAAGGAAAATAAACAGCAAATCTATATAACATAAGACTTAAAACAGTTTCATAACAAGCTGATTGCATAAATAAATGCAAGTAGATTGGCAGCAAAGTCACAGGAAAATGGAAATTGGGAGGCATGGGTGAGACAAATACCTTGAGAAGTATACTGTCATCATTTTTATCATATCCATTCCATTCATCATCTGATGGATAACTTTGTGCAAAACCATCAGTTACTGGACGCCCCTTTATATGTGACAACAGGCATATAACAACACAAAACCAGTCAATTTAGCCAAACCACGAGAACTTGCAAAACTCAAGTGAACCTTTTAAAACAAATGGTAAGTTTGTTTCACATAATTGAATTCCTAGGAATCTTAAGACTTGTATTTATAAAAATGGTTAAAATTGAAGAAAAGAAAGTGAATATACAAAATGACCGTCAAATAATCTCACTTTAAATAGAAAATGAATAAGGGGAGATGAGAAATGAATACTCCGGCATCACCCTAATAATTCAAATACGAGGAAAGTCAATGTCCCATCTATATCGCAACCTTGTATCCTTCGCTCTTTACCTCTTTAATAATCCTTCATTGGAGGCTATTTAACCGTGAGATCCCTAGGGATTCGATTCCAATCAAACAAAGTTCTAAAAAGTATTATTTAACAGATAATTAATTATCTTTCCACAATGTTTTCTATGTGATTCTAGAGGTTACATGCTCCATTAGTACGGACAAATTCACCAACAAGAAGCGTGCATATTGTGAATTTGCAGTCTAGCTCGTGGGGTTCGCATGGATGCATTATTATCATTGTAGATAGGATAGATGGAAAGGTCTCTATGTAGAAATTGGATCCACCGTAAAATAGTTCACTTAACATGGCGGAAAAGCAAGTTTTACCATTGGTCAATGTAGCTGAGTGTGGTTGCATGCAAAAAATTGAAAGTAGAGTTGCTTGTTTGTAAATAACTAATTATTAGGATAGGTGGTGATAAATAAAACTTCTCTTTTTTATTTTATCTTGCATGGCCCACTTGCGATCCAGCTCCTTCATATTTAGTACCTGACCAGTGGCGGACCAAGCATTTTGTTTAAGGGGTGCGGACCCAAAAAGGCAATTGGGTTAACAAATCCAGGGTTTTCATGTAGGTTTTGGGGGCAGGCGCAAGACTTTTAAGTGAATTTTCGAAGGAGGGCCAGAATTTTCATTATGCTTTTAGAAGTTGACCCGGGGGCGGCTGACCCTATGTGGATCGATGTACTTGGGTCCACCTTAGAGTTATCTCCATGAATGTCATTGATTTCAATTGACATTACATTCACAAATATTGTTATTGGAAAAATGTTGAGATGTTTTTAATTTTAAAATGTATTTCTTAAGATATTTTTGGAAGAATTTATGAAAATACAAAAAAAATAGTAAAGAAAGAAAATTTAAGTTACTATTAAAATACTTTTTTATGTAATTTTTCTCTTGTTATTACAATTGCAATTCCTAGCAATAATTTTTATTTATTATTATTTATTTAAAATATCATGATATTATCATGAAAAAAGGCTTCATAATAATATTGCAACATTTGAAAAAGAGAAAACTGCCCGTGTCCGTGACTGACTGAGTGTCATCCAACCTCTATATACCGTTAGATTGAATTTTGATAAAACTCATTCAACATAGAGTAGGGGCAGACCTAGGCACAAGCACGTGGGTGCAGTTGCACCCGTTAAATTGTGGATCCACCCGCAAAGTCCATATGAAGATCCTCGGTTTGCCCCCAAAACCAAACTATATATTAAGGTTCGCACCCCTCAAACGAAAATCCTAGGTCCACTGTCTGTGACGGCCACTAAATTAAAAAATAGGATACTTTGAGTGGACTGATTTTCATCAATTTCTTTTACAATAAGGTAGTCACCATCGATAGGTATTTACGGAGTTGGAATAAGCTTACTGCTAAATCATAGCTCTGGGCCTAAGGGAGCAACTTTAGTCTGGCCAGCCCCAAAAGGCAAGTCTCAAGCCCACCACAAGTGGGTCGGGCTAGTTCGGTTTGTTGGTGGGTTCAAACCATGCGTTTTGAAGCAAAATTTATAACTTGGGTGGGATTTTGGTATTGGGCACTTTTTAATTTGGATACCGGACCCTACCCAAGTCACCCAACTCGACCCAAATCGCACTTGGGCAGGGAAATTACAATTCTAGTTGGGCTTGGGTCTGTCATGTAAAGGTGTCACTAAGGTTGGGTTCGGGTTTAGGTTTACCTACATGTAACTTGGGTGAGGATTATTGCAATGTAAATGAGTACTCAAGCCCATTCACAAAACATGAACTACAGTAGTTGTTATAGGATTATTGCAATGTAAATAAGTACTCAACAGGTATAGGCTAGGTTACTTACATTGTTATACCACTTCAAATCTGCAATCTGGGCCACAGCAAACTGGATCATGTGTCAGTCAGTTCTCTATGTGGTCACAACTCACAATATCTAACAATCAATGTCATTTTGGTTTATGACTCAATTTGTCAAATAATTTAGAGTCCAGAATCATCAACATGATGCAAGCTTTGACAGTTTGACTCAAACCAAAAAAAATTTGATTGATGATCTAGGCCACCCTGGATTAATCAAGGTGACTTTGTAACATAAATCCAGGTTCGGCCTTCTACTCAAAAGGTTTGGTCTTAAAGTAAGGCCGTGGCTTACTGTTTATAGATCTGGTCAAGTTTACAAGACAATGGCTGGTGCACAAGCCCAATAATCCATTGTAAAATGTAAACTCTGCTCCACATTAGGAGTGTAAAAACCACTTTCTACTATGATTGGACCACAGACTTGAGAATCATTGATTGTGCAAATATCTACAGTTCCTGCGTTTGGGTAACTGGAGTTACACATGAGCCTACATTGTTTTCATTCTTTGCAAACATCCAATTGTTTTCATTGTAGCAGAGTTGGAAGAATCCAAATGAAGACTTTGGATACTTGGGTTGGGTGGGCCTGAGGACAAGCTAGTATGATCCACTTCTGAGTAGGATTTGGGCCATCTTGTTGAATCATTGGTTGAATCCGTTTGGAGCTCAATATATGACCGCCTTTCGTTTATGAAGATTCATGACCGGATTATATGAAGTTTAAGATTGGGAGGCAATGGGGTCAGGTTTAAGAACTGGAATGGACTTGGGTCTACTATGGAGTCTTGAAAATTCATAAGGCCTCCAATGGCTAGACTAATAGCCATGCTTAGGGTGTCAAAGCTTTAATGAGGCAGATCTGGGCCTAGAGTCTCAAAGCTGGACTCTTATTAGGGCCCTTTATTTTATAACATACACTGAAAGAAAAAAAAAAAAAAAAAAACATAATTCATATCACATGCAGACAGTATAGTAGGAGATTTTATGATTTTCTAAGTTTTTGATGAATTCAAACACATCTCTAATTCAGGCCCAATGTAGTAAATGGGCTTTAAAGGCAAACTGGGAATTGCGCCTTTCCCTGTTACAGAGACATGGATCTAAGCTTTTGGATCCATTCAGAACATGGACATCACCTTGGAGAGCTCATTGTAAACGGACCTGGACCTGGACCTGGACAATAGATGTGGTCCACCCATATTTTAATGGAATAGAAATGTCAACCTAAACTATGAATCCAAATGTTTGTTTCAGTTCAATCGATTGCCTGAAGTATTTTACATTGGGTGTAATTGGGTTTCGGGTTCCAGTTGGTGAGTTGTCATGTCCTCAATCGTTCCTATAGAACTGAAAGTTGAGATATATCCTTCATATTTTTAACTTATAGACCCACATATCATCCACTAGACATGGATGTGATATTCTAAGACCCCAATTGAGACCACTCAATCATCAATGTGTGAGTGTTAGAAGAAGGATAGAGTCATACTTAACTATACCTATTAATGGAAGCACTAAGTAGCACATGTAGCTTGCTCCGACTTTCATACGTTTCTGCAAGATGTTTGTTTAATGCAACTCCATTCATTGCAGTTTTCATTTGCTGCCTATGCCGTTTGTTTAATGCAAACGCCATTTATTGCAGCCAATGCCTTTTGTTTAATGCAACACCATTTATTCCAGAAAAGGATGTCTTTTTAAATTCTTTCCTGATTGTCATCATGAAACCTGGTAAGAAGGATTCTTTGAGTCACCTTACTAGTCCGTCACGTCACCATGGGCAGCTCCTATCTTGACGTATGATAAGCTACTTGCAGTGATATGGTGGACCATGAATAACCCACTCATAGTTGTTGTGGAGTTTTCACTCACTAGATTTGGACTCATAAGAAATTCATTTTTGCAAAAGATAAACAAGGTGTTACAAAAATGCTTTCTCGAAATTTATCAAGAATTAAAATATGACACTTTATGTCCGGATGCTCACCATAATACAAAAATATTAAATGTTCGGATCATCAATTAGGGGCCCACAAAAATTCATAAAATTAAAACTACAAGTTGGGACTTTTAAATATTTACTCAAAATCTATAAAGATTTAGGAAAATCATGTTCAACAACTTAAGGGTTATTAGTTCAATAAAATTGAAAGGTAAGGATTACAAATATGAGTCCATAAGAATTACAAAAATATAAGTCATTGATAGGCCTAGAAGAGGAAAAGCAATGTCCAACTCACTGTACTAACCCTTTTTTGTTAGAGGTGTGAAACAAAATTTTTGATGCAATCAGTTATATTTACACACCTTATTTAAACATAACATGTGTAAATCAGTGCATGATAAACAACGTAGTTAATCTCTTACACATGATTTGTATACAAACAATACGCTGGGAAGCATTAAAAAGATGACATCCACCTATAAAATCTCTTGCAACTTTTTTCTGTATTTGATATCCGAGCAAACCGTGCGGAAGAGAAAATTCACCCAACAAACAAATCAATTAAATGATTGTAAGTGCCTATAAGACATAGTAGTCAATTTCATTTCGTTTCGTTGTGACTTGGAAATGACTCGGCCGAAATGAAATGAAATGAGGAGAGAGTGTAAAATGGGAGGGGCCCATTTACGAAACTCGAGCAAACCGGCACCGGGAACGGCCGATCACAATTGATAACTACGATCCCGTCCTCGGCCGTTCACGAGCCCGATTCAACTCGAAAACAAAAGCAGGCAGTTGGCGTCTTCCGCAGCTGCCGCTGCCACTGCAACTTCCCTCAAGCGGCCCGCCACGTGTGATCCAGCTGGCAGCAAATCCAAAAAAGAGAACCATCGACCGTACTCCCCTGACAGCGCGCGTGCAGCTATGCATTTAACTATCGTTTGACCTCGAATATCCCCACGCGCGTGCTTACTTTTTGACCGCCACGTGTCTGTCTTGGGATCCCACCCCTTCTTCATCTCCTCTAATCATGCTTTAATCCTCCCTCACTCCCTTCATTATTGTTGCCTTCTTTACTCCTCTCTCTCGAACACGTGGGAAGGGATCGGACGGCTGAGATTTGCTGTTTCTTTTTTATTTTTTCAGGCGTGAAGTGCTTTTTGTTTTGTGTAAGTGTCTAAATTGTTGTTTTTTTTTTTTTTTTCTTCACTGACCGGGAGATTTTGTGGTCGGGACTGGAAGATTCGCCCACTCAAATGGCTTTGAGGCTTGAGCATTTAGATTTGACCACCCCCCAAAGCTCTCTATCACTCTCACCTGTCTCTATTTTAATTTTTTTTTCACTCGGCCTACTTTTTCACTTGGACTTGATGGACTCAGCTCTCAAGGGTTGAGATCTCAGTCGTTCAAATGGTGGGATTTGGGAGTGGATTTTTTTTTTTTTTTTTTTTTAGTAGCAACCTTTTAGGTTCGACTAATTCATGTAGGTCAAGAGGAAAGTCGAATAAAATCTTCGATAGCTCCAATAATCTCTAGAGATCTGTCATCGTTTTGGGTCCATTTGATTTTGGGGTTTGTCATCATTTTGGATCCCTGTAGATGAATACTCAGACCCAAAATAGACTTTTTTTATTTTGGTTTTTGTTTTGTTTTGCTGGTTGGCCTACTGGCTGGTGGATATTAAAATTAAGTAAACATGCCAGCCATGGATCTATCATCCCTATCAGGAGCTGTGGGAGCCCTGTAACCAGGGAATATTTAGTAAATAAATCTGACCAACTAGGGTAGGGATCACCCTTGTGTGGAGCTGTGGGAGCAACACTCTTATCTACAGAGGCAGCCTTGTTATTCTGGACCCAAAATGGACTTGTGTGCATTAGAAAATATACATTTGAAAATAGTGTAATATGTTGATACATGATGTGTTTAAAATTACTTTAATGCTAAAGGTACTTTCTCTCGTGGCTTCCATCAGAGACTCCTAAATTAGTTGTTGTGATTATTATAAGTCAAGGATAAGCATTAGTTTAAACCAGGGATAATCTGTTGATATAAGTCTTAATCTGTTGGTGAGTTAGATTGGGACCTTAATGTTTTTTTTTTTTCATTTGAGTTTGACTGTGTGGGATCGCCATCCAACTCATGTGGCTTATCTTCAAAGTCATTGTTAAAGGAGAGTTTCTAATTAGGGGATTAGATTTCTAATGCAAGTGAGCTCTTATGGAATGGTTATTTAAGGGGGGTTAAAATATTGGACAATGATTTAGTAGATCTAGCATTCATAGGCCGGTGGTATAGCCTATCACCACAAGAACGCACAAAGACACTCAAACTGGTATAGATTATAGACCTGTTTTGAGACTTAGCAATGATAATTTGATTGAGATGATATTTTACCGGTCTCATATCTATAATGAAACCTTTCCATTACCTTATCTGACTATAATTGACATGCATGCAGGTGAGTCTCACAATAGCCTTTACTTTTATCTTGCACACAAGCAGTGAGAGGTACTTTCTACCAAAATGTAACTACGTGAGTTTATATGTTTAATTGCATGTGCCTTTTTCTTTTACCTTTTTTTTTTTTTGCCGGGCTTTGTTACAAGGATCGTGTTCGCTTGCAGATTGTCCTCGTGGATCATCCTTACGGATGGCCTACCTGGGCCCTACCAATCATGGGGACGTGAGGGATTAGAGATTTGAATTTGACCTACCTATGTATAAAATTTCAAATCTATTAGATTATCCTAACCTCTTGATTCTTGCCCCTCCAGTTCGATGATTTTACAAGATTCACTTTTTTGTTGATTTCTTTTCCACGTCAATCTCATTTGGATGAGTATAAAAAAATTGGATCCAGTGACTTTAGAATTGGATGGAACATAGACCACAAGGCTGTCTACAACGTTTCTCCCATGGAAACTGTCCCCATGGGGCTAGGGCCGAGGGAGGATCCAAAGATTTGGATGGAATTACCTTCCTACTAAATTTCTACGTACCTAGTCACCCTAATCTTTTGATCAATGGCAGATAATGTTGTACTTCTTATGACCCTTGATCCAATGGTACAGTCATTTAGGATGATTAGGTGGGCCCCACTATGTGCTGTACACAAAAACACCAAAAAGGCTGTGCACGAGACTCTCTCCCTCTCTCCTCTGCCGATCATGATACTCATTTGCTAATCCAATGACTTCTTTGGGTCTTGAGTCTGGATCCCACTTGGAACCAGAGTTGAACCTGGACCCAATGACCCAATTGTTTATTGGGTTTGGGCAAGGTTGGACCTGACCTAGACTCGGCACATTGCCATCTCTAGGTGTGGATTCTGGAATTAGACAAGCTTATTAGATATTATGGCCGGGTTTGGCCCCATAAGGGTTTCAACACACTCAGATGTAAAGAACGTCTCCTTACTAGAGTAGGAAGGAGCGTCAGTTCTTACCTGCTTGTTCGGGAATCGAGCCTTGAGTATGTCACATCTTCTTACTTGTGCAAGCTTCTTTCCTACTAGTGTGGGCTTTTTTTCCGTGCCTACAGACTTCCTTCCCGCTTAATTAGGTTGCTTTTCCTTGTTTATGCGGGCTTTCTCTTGGGTCCTAGCTCCTTTGGCTGGGGCACCAATAAAAGAGAAAAAAACAAACTCAGATGTACTGCATAGTTTGGCTTCTTCAGCAGGTCAGATCCATGGTATTGGATTCGAACTCAACTAAATATGTGCTATTCTCAAACTCTAGCAGTTACGACCAAAGTTGTTACCTGAAGGCAGTTATAATGGCCTAAATATTTATTTTTATAGATCTAGTGTGCATTTCTTAATTTTGAAATATATATATATATATATATATTTATAACCTAGGTATCGCCTGCCTAGCCCATCCTAGGAGCCTTTGGGTTTGAGCCCGAGGGATACTCAATTATGGATAGCTGATAACTAATTAGTAATGGCACATGCAAACCCTCCTATCCACATACACCGGGTAAAACTGGCCAACAAAGGTAGGTGTCGAACACAAGACCTCTCTGCTTCATGAGACACAGAGTTCTTGGTCAACTGAGCTACCACTCGTTAGTTTGAAATATATATAGCAAACACATATAATGTGAGAATCTCCATTTGTAAGAGGCTTTTATGGTATTTTATTTTTGTTTAATCCTATATTTAGATATTTATATATAGATTTATAAGGATCTTACCGGAAAAATCTCATTGAATTCCCTATAGACCAAAAAGAATAAAAAAAAAATGAATCCACTGTAGTGGTTTCAGGTGTCCTTTCTATTTTATTTTTTTTGCTGAACAAGGATCTTCTCGCTCAGACGCATATCTCCGCTTATTTCTTCTTCTTCACAGTTAAGCAGCAATATTGCTGTCCAAGTCAGATTGAAAAAATAAGTATTTCTTCTGAATGATGGTCATATAGTGATGGAGGTTGGATGGTGAGGAAAAGTTGTAGAGAGCAAGAATGAAAGGAGACTAAAGAAACAAAAAAAGAAAGAAAAAAAAAAAAGAAATGAAAGAAAGAAAAGAGAAAAAATTTGGTTCAAGAAAGAAAGAGAGATGTGAGTTATGTGAGATGGGGTTGAAGTATCATTCGTTTGGTTGAGATGACTATATGTGAGAATAAGCTGCTTTGATAAGCTCTTGTTAGGTTGATGTCTTGTATTCCAGTTTGACCGGATTGGTTCATTGGGTTAGCCAATGATCAGGTTTAGAGCCTCGGGCATCTTGGTCATTGTACCAAGACTTTCTTCGAGGCAAAAAAAGCAGAGATTATATATTGATTCAATCGGTAACCCTAGACTCTGAGTGAGAGAGGTGAAAGCTCTCTCTCTTGTGGTATCATAGTTTTCCAAGTGAGGGGCAGATGTGAGACCAAGATTGAGGCATTTGGAGAGAGAGTAGGCTAAGTGTTAAAGGGTTTGAAATCCTTGTCCAATTTCCTGCATAGTGAATTCCTCATAGCCCTGTGGACGTAGGCAATTGCCGAACTACATAAATCTGTGTGTGCTATGTGATTGCTTGATTATGCGTGTTATGCCCTAATTTTATTCTTCAACTGCTCCTACCAGCATCTAAGTCTGAGACCGTTGATATATCATATCATGAAGGATAATATCGTGCACTTAGGGAGTTGGTATAGAAGGGAATGAGTTATAGGAAAAAAATACGTATACAGGTGAGCGGGAATATCGATGCTGAAAAAAAAAAAAAGATTTGAAAAATAAAAAAGGGCCCCTCGGAAACCTACAGTGGATACCTATGTTTTGCATCCTTTTTGGTCTATAATTACTCTAAAATGAGATTTTTTTTTTCTTTTTGGTAAAAGCCTCTAGTTTTATTTTAGATCCATGAAATTGTTGTGCAATGACTTTGTAAGGACCAGCTGGGGCACTTTCAATTCTTGTTGGAACTCGGGTGGGATGTGCAGTAAAGCTCTATGACAAGGACTAGGTCCATAGTACAGAGCTCAATGGTCTACATAAGACTATGTCAAATCTTCAATCACTTGAGCCACAACAAGGCACTTTTTTTCTTTTAAAAGGTGAAAGGGAACCACAACAAGCTTAAAATGATCAAATGGGGGTGACTCTTCTTCCACCTCATATCCCTATAATCCCTACCCATTGCACCTACCTCTATCCTCCAGCAACAACCCACATGGCCTCTAGAGAGTCATGATACTATTGTTACATCAAGCATAATGGGTGGGTTGTGTTAGGTTCGTATGGATCAAATACCTCCGGTTAAAGGAAATGAGGAGTGTTAATTGATGGTTCTTTTGACAATCCTCAACTAACAGTCATCCAAAAATCATTTCATTTGAATCATTTGATTTTAGCTCTTTTGGTTCATTTGGGACTTTTGAGATGAGTGTAAAAAAATGTCAAACATTTAGGGCATGCTTGTTTGAATTGAACTGAATAGCTGGAAACTCACTTTAGAGAGGCTATGGATGAAGGACAACCCATAATATGGAGTTGAACTCCCAGCTTTTCTGCGGTTCGATTTTCTAGGGTGACAGATGTATATTCTTTTTCCAAACAAGAGAGATTATTTGATGGTCATCTATAAGTAATTTCACCTATTCTTTCTTGCAATTTTAGTGACTTTTATGAGTGCAATTTACATCTTTTTTAGAATTCCTAGAAATTGAATTCCATGCAAATAAGTAGACCCGATAGTAATACCATTTGGTAGAATCCCATTCGGAAATAAAAATGTGGGACCCAAGGTATAGCCTAGTTCCATACCAAGTTACTAATATCGCAAAATTGTTAGCTTGCCTGAGCAGACCTACTATCAGAAGTGGGCTTGTGGTACACAGGAGAGGCCTGCAGACCCCCCTAATAAAAAGAATACAATTATTACTGCCAACACTAGCTCTAGCTACATTTTGGTTTGATTTGCAAAATTAACCTGAAAGATTTTCACCTACAACCATATCGTATACTGTGCCTATACGGAATAGCTCATGGGACCCACTTGGATGCATTATTAATATTGGGAGTACATAAATTGTAATGTCTCTTTATCATAGATGGAAATGTCAGAACACCAAAAGGGAGGCTTCTTCTCAAGATGAGTTTTTGGAGAGAAGTAGAATGTTTTCCTCTAGTTCACAAACTGTTATTAATGGTAAAAGGGATGTGGGAGTTTTCCTCAAATTCACTTTGTGCTTTTGTGTGATTGCATATGGGCTTCTTTTGTTGTATTCTTCCTTTTTTGTTTTTTTTTTTTTTTGCATTGAACATGATAATCAGTAACAGTAACAGAATCTAAGCAAAAAATAAAAAGTAACAGAAAAGGAGCATTTCTTTATTGTTTGTATTTGATGAAAGCATGGATTGGGCCAAGCCTTGGCTGCATGCCTTCGCCTGCATTTTAATGCAATTTGGGCAGGGATTCTTTAGGTTCCGACTAGGACTCAGGCCGGATTTTGTAGGATCTGCCATCCCATTGAGCTACCACTTATTTCAAAAATTAATTGGTGATGGGAAACGAGACAACAACAATTTTATGGTAGGGCGAGGACTCGACTACAGTTATAACCGCTCAGGAGCGAGGGTGGACATTGACCTCAACAATCCCTCCCTCAACGGATATCACTTGTAGGATCTTATACCCTATTGAGCTACCACTTATTCAAAAACCAATTGGTGATGAAAACAACACAATAATGATTTTATGGTGAGAGAGAGGGCTCGACCACAATTATGACTGCTCAGGAGCGAGGGCAACCTTGACCTCAACAGATTTTTAAACCCAAGTAAAATTTGGGCCTGGCTTGAGGTCATCGGTACGAGAATTATTTACCCCATTTATAATATATACACTTTTATGCCGTAGTCAAGAATATGCAGGTGTAGAGAATCCTGTAGCATGAGAAAAGCTTTTCATATGAAATATCCCATTACAGCATCTATCTCAAGACAGGGCTTAGCCTAGATATTGAGATTTAGATTTTGAGTTTGTGTATTTTGGGATTTGTTTATCTATTTAGACTTGTGAGATAGAAGTTGGCGGGGCCTATTTATTTTTGCAAGGCTCCATTTGTTTGCATAGAATTGAAAACATGGGAATTCAAGGCCAAATGGGCTCAAAGACTAGTGGCGAAGGATTTGAATATCTAGGGTTATGCCTTTTAAATCAATTTCGATAAAGAAGAGACCGTTTGATTGTCATTTTCGAACATTCACCTTTGTTTCTTCATTTTTAATCTTTTTCTTTAAAGAAATACAAGTATTAAAACTACTATGAATTCAATGGTTTGTAAAGTTTTGCTTTCAACTACAGCAGAAATGAGATAGCTTTTGGATCATTTGGGCTTTAACTCGGGCTTGGGCTTGGGCTTGACAAATCGGACTTCCTACAGACTCAAGGCTTTACCCATATGTAACCAAGTTGAGCTAGGGTTAGGTCAATACCAGGCTCGATATGCATGAGTTCACCTACATGACACGCCAACATGACTTGAACCTAACAGGCAATTCAGGGTTCAAGCTAACATTTCTAAACCAATTAATAAATTACTTGGGTTTAGGACTTTAGGTTGAATGAATTCTTTCTATTCAACCTATCAGCCTGGCTCAAGGCTCAAGCCTGGTCCAACCCATCTACTTGCACTATGACCAACTTTATTATTAATTCCTATACGTCACTCAAAAAGGCTTTAGTGCAGGGATGGCAACAGGGCAAGGTGGGTTCGGTTTCACATATATCCAATTTTGGCACGTAATAGCATTTTTCTTTCTTTTATTTTTTCTAATATCAAATCTGATCCGTAAATGAAGAGAGAGAGAGAGAGAGAGAGAGAGAGAGAGAGAGAAGAATAATGTTTAGGAAAGTTCATGCACACTTAAATCATATATTCTCTTCCAATCCGACAGACCCACTACCAAATCCGTGTATCTTATCGTACCCATTGCCATCACTTCTCAATGGTAGTCCACCAGACAGCCAGTCCACTTTGGTCCTTTCATGGGACTCATTGGAGAAGATCATTTTTCATGGGACTCACACTCATGTGGGTACTGTCATTTCCTCCAATTGAGTATACCATTCTACCCCAACTTGTATTCAAATGTAAATGTAATGGATAAAGACTCTTTTCCCTATAAAGGAAGCTGTCTTTGGCGCGTGGGGGGGTCCTTAATTGTTTGTAAAAATATGCGAATTCATGCTTCTTTCTGCACATCGAGATTTGTCTCTCGGACCTTTGCTTTTCAGTTGAACCCCCCGCACTTTAAGCTCTCGATAAAGGAATTACTTCCCATATTCCTCTTGTTTTGAGGCACCCACTCTCTTTCCTCTTTTCCTTTGCTAAATCATCATGGCCCAGATTCCTTTTCTAAAGTCCCCTGAAATTATGGACATTGTGTGGAATTGGTATATGATATGTGCCCATGTACATACAATACAGATTATGGAATTTCTTTATAACAAACCATCAGAACAAAATGTGCCCAATGATGGCTCACACTGAAGATCATGTCCAGGTTTTCTAGTTTTGAGGAAGATAGATCCATTTTGGGGGGTCTTCTAGCTGAATGATTTAAATGACTAGCATTAGAATTTAGAGTCCCAATTTATAGTTCCAAAACTTAAGTTGCATGAGTGAGTTGGGGGTTGGAAGGGCATAGAGTCAAGTAACTCGAGTGAGTTTGATGGACTTGCTTAGATTCAGTTAGTTTGGTATCATGATTTCAAATATCTGACTTATAAAAAACTGGACTCTATGTTTTGGGCCCTCCCCTCTTTGCTTTGTCTGCGGGAGAGCACTCTTATGTTGTGAAAACCTATACAGCAGATACACATAAGATCTACAATAAATAAGGAAGGAAGGAAAATAAATCAAGAGAGAGGAAGGGAGAGTTTTAAGTGGTTCTGCATGCTAGTAGCTTACGTCGATGCAGTAGCAATCTATACTTTCTTTCTCACTAATCAAAGGAAAACATTACAAGAACTTCTTTCTCAAGCACACCAAACCTTAAGGTGCACTCTACAAATTTTAGGGTTCTTGACATATATACAAGGTCGAATCGGCAAGATTTACGTTTTTTTTTAGAATCTTCACACTGTATACAACTGACATACTAATGTCAATATAGAAAGCAACTTGGCTTTATTAAAATCTAGGGATTTTACAGTAATCCAACACAGTACTATAGGGACCGGATCCCTGTTTTGTCCAAACAGGGAGCCCTGTTTGGACGAATTAGGGATAGCCACGTAAAAGGGCGGAGGAAAGAGAAATTGTTTCTCTTTTTTCGCCCCCGCATGTCGCCCCCTGAAACAGGGGATCCAACACAATTAGAATCTTCACACTGTATACAACTGACATACTAATGTCAATATGTAAAGAAACTTGGCTTTAGTAAAATCTAGGGATTTTACAGTGATCCAACACAATACTATATGCTTTTACGTAGTTGGTCATATTATTAGGATTTGCTTTGGGGTGTGGTAGCTGCCTTGTATGGTAGGACCTTTGCCTGTTTGGTAACTTTGCTATTAAAGTAAAGTGAGGTGAAGTCTCCGTTTAAGACGTATAAAAAGATGGAAGGGTCATATTTTAAGTACAAAAAATAAAAAAAAAAGTCTTTATAAAAAAAAAAGAGTTAAAAATAAATTCTCAAGCTACTAATTAACAGATTGATATCTAATTTTACACAAAAAGTGAAGAATATCTCTTATCAAATAAGTAATGATAAAAGGCCATCACATTTTAATTAGGCCCTATCACCTTTTATTCTCTCTTGATTTGAGGTTTCACCTCACTCGACTTTACAAATAAAGTTAGCAAACAGGAAGCTTTCAACTTTAATATATTCTAATCTTCCAAAAAGAAAAGAAAAAGGAAAAAGTTAAGATAAGAAAGGGCACAGAATATTGGCATAATATCCTGTTCCCACCTTTTATCACCATGCACATAGTGCTGCTACATATGGCCAATATTCTATATTTTTAACTGAAAATGAAATCAACCCAACATAACCAACACACCAATTTGTATTTGTCTACCTTTCAAAAAGGACACAACAACAATAACAATAATTGATGCATGTGTGTTTATGCATATGGTGTATTAAACCATTTTTGGTGTCCTTACAGAGTCATGTCAGCCAGGTCAAAATCAAGTTTTTGAAGCGTGGCCTATCATTTGTCAAGGAGAGAACAAATGCATGCAGGTAGTGTCCTCGAGAAGTGGGTCTTTACTATAATTTCTGCTACAAATCTCACGACTCAATCAGACCATGTTTCTTTTGGTAAGGAATCAAATCAAGCTGCATGAGGAAGAGATCTGATCAAAAGAAAGGTTGATGCCTGTGGTGGATTGTTTGTCCTTCCTATCTGTGGAGTACTTGTCAGAGAAATGTAGATGTCTGTGAAGGATCGTCCTTCCAATTTGTGGGATACCTATGGGAGAGAGGTCAGTAGGGACTAAGGAGTGGGAGAGATGTGATAATGACCTGGTTTTGGAGGCTGCCTAATTTAGATGAAGGCTGATGAAAGAGATGCTTACAATTGATGATGAACTTTGCTACTTTGAGGAGTGTGATGATCATAATGCCATGTTGGAAAGAGTCATTATTAATTTGATCTACTGGTCCGGAACCTAACCTTTGATTCCTAGAATCATCAGAAATGTATATATTTGATGATGCTCTTTTAGTGGAGTTCACTTTGTAAAATTTGTACAGTTCAAAATGTATCACCCTTTTATGAGGGATCTTGAGAAATTTCACTTTAACATAAGTTGGGTTTACTGTTAGATTGGTCGGACATAAAAGAAAAAAACATAAATGGATAAGACATTGCGAAAGATTCATGTATTTTGTTTGCGATCAATGAAGGTGAGCTTAGCTCCATTGGAGTGAAATTTGACAAGAGCCCACACAAGAAAGAGGTTTATTTTGAAATTGTTCAGATTTACTAAGTAGGTCCCACCATCACCAGAGGTTCTTGTGCTCTGAGGATCTATAGGAATTAGGATTTCTACTCTCGTTTATGAAAGGATGTTGAAATTCTAGGTGGAGAATGTAAGCAGTACATTGGTGAAGCATCGAGGAACTTTCGGGTCCATTGCCTCTAATGGGACAATGGACAGCATTCAATGTATCTAAAGATCATTATCATTCTATAGCCTTTATTGACTGGATTTGTGCCTCCCATAATTCTCTAATCTAGTTGGCTGACCCAAATTCATGCCCATGGACTTCTTATTGGGCATAGATTAGGGTCTATATGAGCCCAGCCCAAATTAGACTTCTGATAACCCTAGTTGTGGAGTTAATTTGGAAATAATTTCTATATAAAATTTTCATTAGCAGAAACAATTATATATTGAGGATGCATAATACCTATTGAGTACAATTAGCATAAGTAACTACAAATGGGCCTATTAGGTCTAAGTCTCTAAGCAACATCTACTTCTTTATGTTTACATTCATTTGGAGAAAAAAGTGTGTGGTACATGTAATGGTACTGCAACCCATTCTCATCGAAATGACCAGTTATGAATCTTTTGTGAAGGAAGAAAAAGCTTGCCATTTCCTAGCAAAAAAACGGCGAGCCTAGAGTAAAATGAGCTTATATGACTAGAAACATATTTTTAAAGGAATTTAGACTGTCGGGAACTCTCAACTCATATGAGGAGATGAGAACAGCTCCGTACCCGAGTAGTAAAGAACTGTCCAGGATTTAAACCCTGGGTATGCCAGCTCTTTCCACATGTGTGAGCTTCTTTTCTACTTGTATGAGCTTTATTCCCACTTGAGTGGGTTGTCTTTCCGTGGGCGTGTGTATGCTCTCAATTGGGTTACCAAAAAAAAAAAAAAGAAGAAGAAAAACTCCTATGAGGATGTTTGGTTATTATTATTGTTATTATATTTGCTAGAATGGTTTATTATTATAGTACTCAGGGGACAACTTATTTACTTAGAGATTGCTCCTTGGGCAGCCATCGTGTTTCTTAGGAGATGTCAAGCAAAATCCTCTCTTTTGACAGATTAGAGTTGTCGTGTCTGGCAATTTACTAGTAAAGTTAAAGTGAAGTAAAGCCTCCATTTATCCAGATAAGAAAAGACAAGGGTCATATCAAAAGTTTATAAATTCAAAATTTCCTTCTTCTTTTAAAAAAAAAAAGTCAAAAAGCAACCTCATTTCTCCACTAAATGACAAAGAAAATCCTCTTATTACACAAAAAGTAAAAAAGATTCCCTATCTAACAACTAAAAATAAAAGACCATCATAACCCACTATATTTTATTCTCTCCTGATTTGATGTTTCACCTCACTTTACTTTAATTCACCGTATATCCAAACATGCTAAGAGAGTGGGTTTACAGGAATAAAATTGGCCTTTTGACCTTTTAAGTTCTGAGGAACCCTTTATTTGTATGGATTTGAATTCCTAAAAGGTGAAATGGGACGTAAGAAATGATTGTTAAAGAAGTGATCAGAGGTGAAGGATATATATAGTGAAGATGTAGATGAGACTCTTAAGTTTTATATGACTTGATTTATTAGAGTGATGGCTGGTTATTCATTTTCCATCTCCTCCTAAGTTCATTTTCACTGTAGAGAAGATTATTTGATCACCACCGTCTTTCTTCCAATTTGACCACTTTAACAAATAACTTTCTTGGGTTCTTAGTTCAATTATTCCAAAATTTGGACTTAAACGTTTATGGAATTCCAAAAGAGAATTCCTTGACAAAGATATGAGGGTTTCAAAGTTCATCAAACATATGATTTTCCACTTGCCCAATCTAGCATGCCCTAAACTGGACAACCCAAAGATAACAAAGTTAGAATGAATCAGTGAAATTCCTTTACTACGTCTTTTTAGATATAAAGAAAGAAACTAGCCCTACTACACATGCTTAATGAAATGTCCAATCATTATCTTTAAATGGATGATGGAAGCCATGTAGAAAGTATGTTGGTCCTGAAATCAAACTGGTCCTCAACTCTACCAGTAGCCTCTCAAGATGACAAAGTGACCATTTTCATGTGCCCCAAATCACCATCGGATGGGCCACCCATGGTGACTCTCGTATTCAATCCAGATAACGATGTGTCGTGGCAACACAACTGGAAGGCCATCTGAAAATGACACTTCCCAAAATCAACATCTGCATGACCTCAACCTGGGACCTCAAAAATGCCCTTGGAAAGGAGGTGCATTTATCCAAGCATCTACAATTCCAACCTCCACAATATTACCATTACATTAGAGAATTCTTTTCTTTTTTTTTTTTTTTTTCCAGTAACCCAGCCAAGGGGGCGAGACCCAATTTCGTTTGATATGCCTTCCGAAACTTTAATGTCTAGATCGAGATGTCCACATATGGATGTTCTTGACCATAAAAGATAGGCGCGAGCCCCTCTCGAGGTCATGGAGCATCATCACCCAAACTTCACTCTGAACATGGGTCAAGAGTAGCATCCATGTATTTCTCACCATTTCAGTTATTTTGCACAACACAATTCCTGAGTCCGTAAAGTTCATAGAAATGGCACCACCTATTCCTTTTTAATTTCCACGGCACTAAAAGGGCACCAGCATGGGCGGCACACTACCAGACTTTTAAATTGCAAACAATCTATCCCTGAATCACCTATCGCAGCTGATAAACGTTCATTGGAGCTGACATGGCTCATCGTGATTGGTCTACTCACGATGAACATGTATCAGCTACAATAGGTGATTGGGGCTCATTCATCCAATTGATGGATTTGTGTGTTTAGATTTCATTGCGAACAAATTGGTAACTACATCACAAGATAAAATTAGCTTCAAATTCACAGCTTAGTGGGTATGATGCTTTATTGTGTGATATGCAAGGGACACTAAACTCACCCCCATTATTTTTACGATATTCTTCTCTACATTTGTTCCTAATCTACAATTGATTTCTGTTTTAATAGAACTCTCTTAATAATATCTCCTACAAATTTTGTCTTGATAACCATGCTTACAACATTGGTAAAGAGTAGCATTTGAGAATACGTAGATGGATGTCTATGTGAATAGGACTTTGCTCTTCTCATATTACCTAAAGATCAATTGCTAAGCGAATAGGTTTAGATAGTCCCTCTTGGCTACCGGGCCCAAGCAATAGAAAGAAAAAGAGTACTATCCATGCATTCTCACTGTAGAATGTGATTTCTAAATCTGAATATTAGTTCATGAAATGGCACCATTTTAAGCATTTTTTTTTCTCTAATTTCCACGACATCAAAGGTTACTGGCGACATGGACGTCACTCGCACTTTTACACACAGGTAATCCACCAAATTAATGGATTTGTGAATATAGATTTTGTCCCCAATAAATTGGTAACTAACATCACTAGATAGGATAACCTTCAAATTCACATCTCCACGATTATATATGATGGTTTATTGCTTGACATCCAAGGGACATAAACGTGCAACAACTATTCCTAAATGATGTCTCATCATACTAATCTAGTGGCATAAACATGTGAGCTTTGAAAACAAACCAAAGATCAAAAAGAGAGAGAGAGAGAGAGAAACACCCCCACTCTTTTTTGCACACTTTGTATCTCCCATCTTTCAAACTTCCAAGTCCCATCATACAACTCTCCCATTTTGCCATGAGCACCACAAGCGTGTGTACTTAAAACTAGCCACATGTGTACAATGAATGGTTGCTTAAGTTGACCATGCCCTACATGGAGCCACTAAACTCACCCCATTTACCAAAAAGGCCAAAAAAGAGGTTAGGGGTTTGACACTTTAAGGGGATTAGAAAAATATAGGTGTGAGAAATGGGATAAAAAGTCATTAGAGAGTGGGTGGAATAGTAGTGGTTTTTAAGAGGGGGATGGATTCCCTCCATTTCCTTTTGCACATTTCTTTTGCTTATTTTAAGGGTGGGGGGGCATTCATGCATTATTTTAGTGTGAGGGTGGTGGAGGGGATTGTGTGCCTTTCCAAGCGTGGATGTTTTTGTTGGAGAATCCACAAGCAAATGGCTCCATGCTTTTTCTCCGGGTTTCATGACCCACACACCCACGAGTCATGGTGTGTTAATGGTAGGTCCAAAAGGAATTTTTTCATCATTCTGGGGCTGCTTCTAATGACCTCTCGACACGTGTCACTCCGATAACCATCATTCTCCAAATGGGGTCACTTGGGGGGCCTGCTGGTTTAGTGAAATTATCAATGTGTGGAGCCCACACTAAGAAATGAAAGAGAATTATCAAGCAAGATGCAACCTCATGAGAGAGATGAATCTTGCAATGAACATGTCGGGGGCCCACTTTAGTGATTTGAATATGAGGGGCGTGTCAAGTTTCAGTCCAATCTAAAGCTTCTCTCTTTATGATCAGTGCCACAATATCCACCACTTTTTTCTTTTTTTTTTCCTTTTTTTTGGGAAAATGTTGTGTTTTTAACTATTAAATTAAATGAAGATTTCTTAATAGTATAATGATGTTTTTAAAGTATCATATAAAATATCATGAAAATTGAAAAATTTTATGAGAAAATCACATTATAGAAAATGGAAAAAAATAGTTTCTAAGAATCATATATTATGTTCAAACATCAAAACTTATAATTCAAGGGGAAATGTATTTTAATTGCCACAAGATTAAACAATTACATTTATTCCAAAGAAATGTGTGATGTATATGAACTTGTTCTCATTTGGTGTAAATTCTTTGGTGACAACTTAGTTGATTGGATATCATGTTTCTCACCTAACTGTCATAGAGTTTGATATTGGATTCTCCTTCCATGTGTGCAACCGATATCTTCTACATTTATAGGACGTTTTCTCCTCATGATTGTCGGTCACTCCTATGTCCGCTGTGTCTCTCATGGGTCCAGCCCCCTGGGATGCTACCAAAAAATTAAAAAAGAAGGAAATATCCCTTATATTATATATTCTTAAATTTCATTTTGATTTTGTATGGATAATATCAAACCATTGGCTTAATAAATTGCGAGTCAGCGATGTATTTGTCCCCCCTTATCTCTTGTCAAATATTGGATCAGGTACCATCTGACCACATATTTTAAACTCAACATATATAATCAGAGTGGTTATGACAAGAAAATGATTTATTAATGTAAATCAAGAGCATTCCTACTTCTTTACATCTCACCTGAACTTAATTAGAGGGTCAGTGCCTCCCAAAGCATCAACCTTATATGAGGGGAGGACTTAATTGGGGGCTCCTGTTCCCTCTACAATAAACAAGAGGGCATGACACTAAGAGTACTATTTTCCCATATCCAATATCAAATTGCATTAGATTATTGAAGAAAGAGATCCTCCTTTCACAACCTAAGATTCTGCAGGTTATGGAATCATAGCCTCTGATATTTCACCCCTTTTTCTTTCTGCAGGTTTTGGGTCTGTGATTGGGGGGGCAATGCTCTTGCAGCCTTCAAGTCTCACCCATATAAAATAAGATTTTCCCTCTCTTGACATGTGCAGTGGATTAGTTCTAACTAACTTGGCATAGAGAAATAACAAGCGTGATGTGCAGATATTCTCACTATCTTGCCTTTCTATTTCTTCTTTCATTTAGTTGTCCTTATAGAACCCAAGCCATGTTTCTTGCAATTTGCAAGTGGGACCTTGGAGATTCGACCCTTCAACTGACACCCATTACAGTGGCCATTCTCCAATGCTATATATATGTCTATTTGCTAAAAATTTAATGGCGCATGCATGGCCACTATACTAGTTTTGGGGTCAAGAGCATCAATGGGTGGAGATTGCATTTAGTGTTGATGGCCCCACCTCTCTTCCACCCCAATGGTCAATGTGAGTTTATTCACGTCAGATTAGATTTGCTAGTATATATCACAATGATCAATGCCATATTTTCTGCTGTAATGGAATACATGCACTACAAGAAAACATATATCCAACAATGGTATATATTGCTAGCTACTTTGGTGATTATCAGAGGGTTGTGATCAAATTTTGGTGACCTGAAATTTAATGGTTTGGATGGATGAAGGAGGTGGGCCCCCTAATCACTGACTGATAGGCGAAAGTTGAGAGTGATTCTTTGGTAGCACCTTATCAGAAAATTGGAAATGAATGTCAAGAAACCCAGAAGGCCTGCAGCATCACTTTTTGGGCTCACTTAGCACCATTACCAATTCATTGCAGGTGAGATGGGTAGGTCTAATCGTGCATAAGGTTCTGTTATGATCCTTGATAAATGACTATTAATGTTAATTCTTTAAGATCTTAATGATACAAACTTTGGATGGTTTCATCCAACAATGAATATTGCTCCATTTATAACCCAAATTTCAATGGTTGCCATAAGGCAGGTGGGAGTGGAGAGTTGGATGACTTAAAAGCTGCAAATTCATAGTTCAATTCTCGTGACTCAACTGGTTAGAAACATGTGAATCCCCACTATTGTAATAAAAAAAAGTTGCAAATCTATAAGATCGTTGTTAAATATAGTCTCTCTAAGCTGTAGCTAAACTAGTAAAGGATGGAGTTGCTTGATCGAGTGCGTCTCCAACATAGTAAAACACAAGAAAAAAAAAATCTCCTTAATATTGTAGATATATTCTAAAAGTGATGACTTATTCTAAATCTCCCCTTCACCCTTTTAATACTCTTATGAAACTGCTTTTATTATGAATTTCTAGAAAATCAATATGATATATATATATATATATATATATATAGGTGGACCAGTCCTAAATGTCAAATAAAAAGTAAAAAACTACTATTAAATTTTTTTTTTTTATCTCCACCAAGTTTAAGAGGATTTTTCTTATATAAAATCATAAAAAGAAAATAATGAAAAGGAGTGGAACCATAAAATAGAGATTAATCAAGTAACAACTCACTAAATTAAAAAAAAAAAAAGATCAATGAATGATGGAGAACTCTCAACCAACCACCCATCAAAGATGAAAGGGTATCAGTCTCAAAACCATAAAAGAATGTTGATGCAGTAATATAATCCAAAGATATATAACTCGTGCACTTCATCCGTAAGCAAATGCATTGTAAATATAATATAGAAAACTAATCATGAACTCTTCAATATCCGTGACTTGCGGGTGGCGTGGATTAGAAACAGATGATCAGATTCTCTATACCTGTGGATTAGAAACAAGTGTCATTGGCTGTAAAGTTTTGAAGCTCAATTATAGGGAAAGAAACAGAGGAAGAATGGAAAGAAAAATGAGAAATGTTTATCCACTTACTAAGTATATATTTATGATCATCATCATCATAAGAGTCTTGTCCCAATTATATTGGGTGTCCCAATTATATTTGGTGGCTACATGAATTCTATTTTTCCATTCCAATACATCATTAGACAAATTTTTTGAAAAGTTCTACTTCTTCGAATATATTTTAACTACCTTCATCCATATTTTTTTCGCGCATACCCCTTCTCTTTGGTTGGCCATTAAGCTATATATTTATGATGATTTCATTGTATGGGCATGATGATTTATTTTATGTAATATTGTGATTCAGCGCTATCTAGGATTTTATTTTATGTGAGCGCACCTGTTGGGTAATTCATCTGTGAAGTGAAGAGTCATTTTAAGACCCAAAGAAAAAAAGAAAACGAAAAAGAAAGGTCATATAAAAAAAATATCATCAGATTTCAAAAGCCACCTCTTCTTTTAAAAGCAAAATGGTCAAAAAGATATTTTCTCTTTTCATTAAATGACAAAAAGCCCTCATTTTCTTATAAAAAACGGAAGAAGAAAAAAAGGTACATTCTCATCCAAAAAAAAGACAAAAGGTCAAGAAGGTGAATTTTGAAGTTTGGAACCTTATGATTTAACCCAACTTCTTTACATACCTCTTAATTTGAACATTCACTTCAATTCACTCAACAAAGTGCATTACCCAAACACAATTCTTTATTCATTGAGAAAAGTTTAATGAAATGAAAAATGCTGACCCAAGCTATTGAAGATTTGCACCATTATAAAACAGATAAAAAGCTATTGAAGATTGGTAAATGTTACATAAACATGGCCTAAAATACAAGGACAAATTGGGGAAGTCAATAACTTTGATTTCAACATTCGTCCTCATGAGCCTGATTTTTAGTTCCCTCAGTTCCTGTAGCCCAAGTGGAGCCTCTGTGTGCAGTTCCTTGGTGCTTTATTGGGTTGATCTGTTCTTTTTCGATTTTTAATTTTGTGTTTGTTTATTTCCCTCGTTTGTTTGCTTCTTCTTCCTTCTTTTTTTTTTTTTTTTTTTTTGTCTCTGTTGCGGGGTAACCCTTTCTCTATAGAAAAAGATGATGTATGGCCATCACGGGGAGTGTTTTGCTACGAGCTAAAAGCATGCATGTGTAGCCCCTCTCTATCAGTTCAGCCCCTTTCATGCTGTTGTCTTCTAATGAAATAGCATCGAAACCAATTATACACTCATTGAACTTTCATTATTGCTGGATTGAATCTTTAAAATATCTATAGTTAATCTGTGATTAAACTTTAAGGCCCTTAAATCAAGGGCTAGTATATTTTAATGGGGCTTATTTTTCTGGCTTCCATTTCCAAAGGAGACCTTTCCATTTGCCTTCCTCCAATCGGTAAACATGCAATTAAGTGTGCCCCATGAGCCTCATATTAGCAATTAGCAATTTGCTCGTAGACGTCGTCTTGCCAATCACTTGGGTAGGGAAGAAAATCGGTAGAAACGTCCTATGATTGGGTTGGACTTAAACCAAATTAATGTTATTACATTAAGGCGTGGACGTAGCTAAGGTCTAATATAGAGGACTAGGCCCTACATATCAATAATCCGAGCATTTAAAAAATGAATACCATCACCTCCATTGATATATCCTCATGCTTTAGTTCGAAAGGAGTGGGTCCCCTCGTCCTCAAATGGACTTTGATAGAAACGTGACTGGCATTAATGTGGAATTGCGAATGATATGTCGTTAATCAAGTCTCGTTGTGGCCGGTGCTCATTTGTACATTGGGATCCACTCATATCGCACTAAAACCAAAATGTATATCATTGGGGGAGTTGACATTTATCTTGAACGGCTTAAATTATCTCCATGTCATCCTACGATGTGATTCCAAGCTTAAATTATCTCCATGTCATCCTACGATGTGATTCCAAGCATTTATAATACCAATTACTTTGTAATAGCCGCAACAAAAGATCCAGACTCAAGTACAAGGAGATATTTACTTGGAAAGCGGGCTTCACCTATTAATTCAAATGTGTGCACACATAAGTTATAACACTAGTACAAAAACCCGTGTTAATCACAAGTATGCACGAAGAAGTATGATTCTATATATGTTAGAAACGTGGGAGACGAAACTCCATCAATGGACGAAAGAGAGTATGCTAGCCATTGTAAAATTTAGAAGTAACTTTCAGCCAAAATAAAAAGTAAAGTCAAAATTAAATCCAAAACCTTATATTATAATATAATGGCCCCTCTTCAAAATGCAGATCTTTACAATAACAAGAGTTTTTGAAGATGGTGGGATTTTTTTCCTTCTACTGTGTGGTCCTGAAGAGAGTGGAGACACAGGAGAATTTCCAAACATTGAGATTGCGGACGAAGATATTCCGTACTCCGTTGGACTACGGAACCTACGGAACCGGAATCAAAAGTGAGTTACGCACAGTCACGGGCCACAGGGATCGGGGGGCAAGAATGTAATTAAATGAACTAAAGCGAGTAAACTTGTAAAAAGAACTAACCCTGGGTTCAAACCCACGCAGTTGGCCGAGTCAACCAGGGGGTACTTGCGTCATTTTTTCCTTTATTTAATCCCCAAATCCTCTTCTATCTTCTCCACTCCCACATCTTTTGACTCTCTCATCTCAATCTCATATCCTATTCTCTTTCTCTCTCTCTGTCTGTCTCTCATTTTGGGGTTTTCTTTCTTCTTTCCAATCTCCGTCGAAGTCGGCAACGAAGCTTCTCAGATCTCCTCCTCTTGAAGCTCGATCTTCTCCTTCTTCTCTTACTGTAAGTGTCCAGATCTCCGATTTCTCTGGTTTTTCTTTCGCCGATTTGAGATCGAAGCAGTGTTCTTTCATTTTTCTCGTTGATCGCTTTCGATTTTCTTCTTAAATCGGCTTGTTTTTGCGATTCTTTCTGCAACATATCATTTCTTGTAGATTCTCATGGTTTGATGCTGTTTCTTTTCTATGATGCCTTTTCCCACTGGGGTTTTGCTGTAATCTGTGCTTTCTTTTTGTGTTTCTGTGAGGATCTGGTGCCGTTTTGCTTGGATTTCTCTCTATCTTTAGATCTCTGGATAGATTTCTCGAAAATGTCATTCCTTTGAGGTTTTTAGCGTTTTTTTTTTCTCAGATTTCGCTGTTACGACGTGTTTTCTTTGCATTTCTTTCGTGGTTTTTTTATGTGATTTCTCTTTTACGGTGCTAATTTTTTTTATTTTTTTTTTCTCTTTTTAGGGTTTTGCAGCAGTGTCTTCCTTGTATGTGCGTTTTTGTTTAGGGTTTCATGTGATTTCTCTTCTACGGTGCCTTTTCTTCGTTTGTGTTTTGCAACGACTGCTGCATTTCTTCTGTGGTTTTGTGTTCCTCCTAGGATTGATGTTGTTTTTCGTGTGGATTTCTCCTGATCTTTGGTGTGGTTTTATTTATTTATTTATTTGATAGATCTGATTTGTTTTTGAGTAAGAAGCAATTGAGTAGTTGGTCTGATTGATGCAGGTTTGTGAATTAAGAAAAACCTAAACAGCATGCGGTGGTTGAGCCTGTCTGTTGATGTCTTTCGGAAAGTGATCTCTTTGAACTTGTACTGTAGAGTCATCCTGTAACTTCCCTTTTTTGCAGATCGATCAATTCTAGCCCTTGATTTAGCTTTCTTCTCTCATTTTCTTCTTAATCCATGGCATCAAAGCTCGTTGCTCTCATCCTTTGCTTTTTCTATATCAGCTAAAAACCGCTGCCCTGAACCCTTACTCCAAACCCATTTCATATAAATCCTCTCTTCTCAGAAGTACATTTGATTTTAGTTTTCTCGATCGCAATCTGTTTTGCTGTTGGATTCTCTGGGGTCCTAGTTCATAGTATCTGCTGTGGATTGAGGGGTGTCTATCTGAGGCCGTGGTCGAAGTAATGGTGTGCCAAGCAGCGAGCCAAACGAGATTCCGGGCGTTGAAACATGAGAGTGGGATTGCCGGGAGCGCGACCATAATAGTTAGAGTTATAGCATGCTTTCAACCTTTGCAGGATTGCCAGGTTAGCTGATGGTTTACTTTAGTCATTTGCCATTTTCACACACACACACACACATCACAATCTAATCTTTAATAGGAACACTAATTCAATGTTATGGATGCTAGTTGTTCTTACAATGCTTGTTTCTTTGTTGCCAGGCTGAGTACTTCCGCCATTTGCTCAAACCTGTAACGTAGGCTGTTTTGTTGTTCTGTTGTTTGAATTAAAGCTGGAAATCGTAGTTTCTGGAAGAGGTTATTGTTGTGCTCTGAACAGTTGGACATTGACAATCCATCTTTTGGTATGTTCTGCAATGCCCCTTTGGATGTTGAAGTTTTGCTGTGGGTTTGTTTCAATGTTACTAGAAATACCTGTGGCTAGAGGTGCTAAGGCCTTTGATTATTAACATGCGTTGTGCTAGAGGTCTTACTCTAAAATGATATCGGATATTGGTTTAGGCCAGGGGGTTGTAAAGGCAGAATACTGTGATTCCATCTGATACCATTTCAGTTTTCTGCCTTCTGTAATATCCGATTCATAAACTTCCACAGGCTACACTGGCTACATTCAGTAGGACTTTATAGTTCACTGGTTGTGGAAGTGATGAATGTCTTTCTGGTGTTTGTCTCTCAGGTTATTGCGTTTGGCACTTTGGTTGAATGGGAAAGGATTGTGGATCTTGGCAGCAGCATTATCCATGGCAATCGCCCAACCCAAACTATGTGAGCATTCCACCTGATCTGGGGGAACAGAATATTGCTCATTCAATGGCATACCCTTTGTATGCGAACCATTGCTCTGTTTCTCCAAGTGGAGCTGCTGCTGGCTTTGTAGTTCCTGAAAATCCCGAGCTAAAATCTTTTTGTGGAAACAAACTGCAAGCATGGTATTCGGATTATCCCCAACAAACTTTGAGTCCCACGCCAGAATCTATTACTGGGGAGAAGTTTTTTGTTTCTCATTGTGGCGAGGCTGCCACCAATCAGAAGAGATTCCTTGTTTTTGATCAGTCAGGGAACCGAACTAGCTTGGTTTTCAGCTCTGTTGGATATCCCTTCCGGCACCCATTTTCTTCAACCCTGAAGCAGTCTGAAGCTATAAACAATGATACTCCTGTTCTTGATTATGTCAAAAAGCGAGACTATCCCTGGTTGGATGAGAAGCAGCATGAAACTCATGTTTCAGGTGGTGGCTCTGGAAGTGAGATGCACGAAGATACGGAAGAACTTGATGCATTACTTTACTCAGATGATGATGAAGAAACTAGCACCGGACATTCCCCAAGTGAGATGACTGTCCATGAGAATAATGAAGCCAATGACGATTGTACTGAGGTTGGTAGTTCTGTGACACCCATAAAGCGCAGAAGATTTGAACATGACCAGGCTTTAATGGATACCGCGAGTTCAGGAAAAGATTTGGATCTGGAGGACGATGCCCAGTCAAGTTGTATAAGGGGTGACCCATCAGAAGGGTCATTTTCTAGCAAGAGATTAAGGAGGGAAAGGATAAGAGAGACGGTGGGAGTTTTGAGAAGCATAATTCCAGGTGGAAAAGGAAAGAAAGATGCCATAGTTCTTCTTGATGAAGCAATTGGGTATCTGACTTCTATGAGGATGAAAGCGAAAGCTCTTGTAGCTGCTGCTGCTGCTATCTAGCAGCATCAGCCACAACCACACTAGTTGCAGGTGGTGGGTTTTTGGGGGGGGAGGGGGGAGGTGGGAGGTGGAGTGGCAGATAGAGGCTCGATTGGGTCAGACCTGAATGATTAAAGGGTGTAGTAATCAGAGAAATCAGTTGTTGTGGTGTGCTTTTGTTTTAGCTAAAGGTTGATGGTGGGTGAATGGCAGCATCATGCCCTAATAAAAGGAAAGAGTAGAAAAGAGAGAGAACATGAGTGGGGTTGGTGTGCTGTTGTTGTTGACCGTTGAATCATGCATTAGAGCTTTTATAGGGCACGTTTGGATACAGTTCTGGATTCCACAACCCGTGGAAATCATGGCCTGGGCAGTGGGGGCATCTTCCTGTGTTGGTTTGCATGACTCTGGAATCCTAAACCCTGTCTCTATCTATCTCTATGTTTCTTTCTTTCTTTCTTTCTTTGTTTTTTTTTTGGCAGTGGAGAGAGGAGGAAAAGATAAGAGCACACATTTTTTCTCTACCCATTTTTCTAGGACTACAAAAAATTCTTCAAAAATTAAAGGGGGATGGATATCTGCCAAAAGATTTTCAGCGGGAGCTCTCTGAAGCAGCAAACAGCAGAAAGTTTCACAGCTTCTTTTCGTAAATGTTGCTGCACATCTAGGGGGGTTTGGGACTCTGCATGGATGTATGTCGGGGCATGGAGGAGCAAGCGCACCAGAATTTGGTCCGGTGGTATGTGGACTTGGACCCCACGTCCCTGTTTTCATGTGTTGTGAATGTGTTCTCTCTTTTACGTACACGTTGTCTGATTAGAGGGTTAGATATATGTATGTATGATTTCCGCTTGTTGTGGGTTGGGATATGATCCTTGGAAGGTTCATGCGGTCCTTTATACATGGATGGCTTCCACCCCTCCAGGATCTTTTCTAAATAATAAGTGAGAAAAATGAGGAACGAGGACCTGATTGAGATTGTTCCTTCGTTTCACAGCCCAACCCACTTATTAGGCTGGTAGTTTGGTGTGTGCTATGGTCATGTGCAATGTATTTTGTATGTGTGCTTATTCACGTGGTTTGAGTTAATAAACACTGTATTCGTATTCTATTCTCTATCTTTATGATGATTTATGTTTCATCTATAGTTTAATGCTCTAATCTCATGGCCCCGCCCACCAGAGGCCCAGGTAGCTGAGTATCTTTATGTTGTTCACGCATATGGGGTGTGGAATATTTGTCAGGTGTAGCGTCATGGACACTTGTTGCAAATGGCAAGTATATATTCTTCTATGGGTTTTATTTTGTACTTTTGTCAACGTATATGCTTAATTTGAGAGAGAGGCAAAAATAAGGGATTCAGGTCCGTGTCTGGTAGAGAACTTGGGAGGTGTGCTGATTGATGCAGCTGCAGTGGTTCCTTCTTCTCATTGGCTGGGAAGGGGAAAGGTGATAACACGCGATCCGACTTATGTGGTGCACGGATGAGGTCCCCCCAGGATGTGCAAATATTATTGGGGCCATTTTTGCCCGTCGATTCTTTTGTACCTGGTGGGGGTATGGCATCTTGCACTGAATAGAAGTATCAACTCGGAAACGTTTCAACAGCGAAGCAAGATTACTGGTTGAGTGGGGTTGCTACCATAGTTTGACACACTTGCCAAGGGAGTGATCCTTGGTCCTCAAGTTAAGAGGTATGAGAGATTATGAGGGAGGTTGGATCTCATTGTCATGTTAGCAACGTAGAGTTAACCCTGACTAATCTGGACGATTCACTCTTAGGGTTAGAGGAATTGATCATAATGGAGAGTGATTTGGAGGGAATATGACATGGATGATGATGCTTTTACAAGGTCTTCGCATCTCCCACTGATGGAACTTTTTTTTTTTTTTTTTTAGGTTGTTGGCAAATGATCCGTTTGGCCTCCGAATTAAATCTACCGTTTTATCACAAGATGGGTCTGATTTGGTGGGGGAAAGTCTGTTCATGTCACTACCCTGTCCACAATTGGTTGCATTTAACATCTAAATGGTGGCAACATCACCCAATGTTTTTATTTTATTTTATTTTATTTTTGAGGTGGTTATCAAGGGATCTTATTTTTCATGGCTGTGATGCCGATTTGTTGATCTCTTGGAACATCTTTCACACCGTTATAACTTGCTGATTTCTTTCTGTTCATCCAATCTCTTCTTTCCACACACCTAACAGAGGACCAAACCATAGGTAACCTAGGTAGTTCGAACTGAAATCTTGTTTGCTAGTTCGAACTGAGATCTTGTTTGCTCAATAGTCAAGTGTAGATTCACGCTAATTTGTGAACTGGATTGAACTACTAAAATTTCCATTTCGGACTCTCTACGATTCAAATCTCAATTCATTTTGAATTACTGAATGATAATACTCCTGTAACCAAATTCTAAAATGACCTTTATACCCATATAATCATGGGGGGAGGACAATTGTAAACTCCACTTGGGCCCTTTTTTTTTTTTTTTTGCATTAAAATACATGAAATTGAAGATTAAAGGTGAACTTCCAAACTGAACGAGCATTTTCTTCCCACCTTTGATCTTCATATTTAACTGCGCTATTTATTCTAATGCAAACATGCCCTTACTGAGTCGAATCGGAACTTACTAACCAAACAACATAAACAAATCATATTGAACTAGACAACTACATTTGCTGGTAAAAGTAGGCACATCACAAACTGACTGAAATGGAAAGACAATGAACCAATGATACTAAATTAGCTGGGCTATGACAGGAAACCAAGTCCGAACTATGAATTAGAGTACAAATTAGGTAAAACTGCAAACTTAGTGACTGTAATAAATAAATAAATAAATAACATCCATGGAACCACAAATCCTGAGAGGTCAAACAGTCCTGACTTGTGACGTCCAACTATACCACCGCAAAATTGTAGGATTTAAGGGGATAGGACCCTAAATTTGGCAGAAAGAGAGCAGGGGAATAAGGAAAATATGTGTGAAAGGTGCCACTTAACAATTATGAAAAGAACTTACACTAGAAGGTTCATGTGTCTATTAAGGGGCAGTATACAACAATAGTTGAATAATCCAAAGAGTAAGGACTATATGGGAGTCCGGAACAAAGTAACAAAAAATAATGTCTTCCATAAAATTTAGAATCTTGGACACACGCTGAAGATTTTAAAAAGAAACTGGAAGGTTGATCGCTTAACTCTTTGCAGATGATTAAATAGCCAACTGTGAAACAGAACTTGAAGAAATCCCAAAAGTTGACAAAGAAGGAAAACAAAATCTTTTCAAGTACCCCTGACGATGGTGTAACTACAAAATTACCCGTCCAAAATATGAAGTCAATCTGAGGATTATACAACACCTAGAATGAAACAGTAGAAATATAAAATGTTCCAAACCCAGCTTCTGCCGCGATATATCCTTACGGCAATTTATTCCGACCACTGGAACCGAGCTGACTCAGATATACTGGATCAGGAAGTTCATAAAGCCCAACCGCAACTCATAGAATAGAACATTTTTGAAGCCCTAGGGCTCTGATGAATCTTTTACCAGAAGGCCACAACCGAGCAAAAAGACCCATAGGTTCAGTGTCGGAATTTTTCTCTGCTTCATTTTTCTGATTGGCAACTTTCTCTGGTTCATCAGCATCCGAATTTGCTTTCTCACTATTGTGTTTCTCCTCTTCTGATTTCGGCTCTATTGAATCATTTCCAACTTCTGAAATTTCTCCTGGCTTCTTGTCAAACAGTCCTTTGAATTGCTTCAGGTCCTTTTTCTTGATTTCCTGTTTCACGAATATTTGGAAATAATCAACTTGTAAAATCTTGAAAAATTGCCTCCAATGTGATTTCAGCTCCTCAACCCACCTGTTCCTTTTGTCTTAGCTTTGTAAGAGCTGCAGTAGCATCAGGTTCTGAGGATTTATCTATGCTTATCATCTGACAGCACCACAAGAAAGAACTTGTAATTACATGGGGGATCAGCAATTAAGTATTTATAAAAGTTCTAACCAGTTTAACTGTAAAAATTAAGTACCAGTTTAAAATCACTCCTTGCTTCATCAAAATCTCCAGCTGACATGTAGGCAACTCCACGGCGATAAAGAGCTTTGATGTGTGAAGGATTTGTGTCTAATACCTGCATTGTAACATTGAAGAAATGCAATCAAGAAAGAGAAAAACCAGTCCACATTCACAATCATCTCCGGCTATCCAATTTACATGACTGATATGATTTGATACAAAATTTTGAGGCCCTTAAAAGTATAAGATAATTCACTTTGTTTAAATTTTTGCCACATTCTACGCATGATGACAGATTTCCATCACCCCATCGTTCCTAATTGGCATGCAGATAGGTGGGCCTGCCAAAAGGAGCATGCAAGTCCTCAACATGGGTTGATGCTATCATGGAGCAGCAAGTTTGTACAAGGAGGGTCTATGGAATATGGGTCATGATTCAATGACTCAAGACTGTCCAAATGACGGGCTCCATTGGATGATGTAAGCCCTAAACTTTATAGATGTTATGCAAAACTATAGGATGTAATGACTTATGATTTGGTCTACAGTATGTACAAATTGGGAAAAAAATGGACTCTAGCAAATCAAGAGTTTAGACTTTTTGGATATCTTTTCAGATCATTTTTGAGATGAACTCAGATACAAAGTCAAGCACAAAACAAAAGAGAGAAACACAAGGGTATGAGAGCATTATACACCCATTGCACCAAATAAATTACAGGATAAAACCCACCCATGGGGACATCCTATCCACCAGGCCATCAGGGGCCCAATAAACCAGTCTCCTCACCTTACTAGTGCCAAACTCCATGCAAGCTTTCCAATTAAAGAGAAGCTGATTCAGCTTAAAGTTGCTAACTCATTCCTAATCGAGGCCCACTTTGCAATCCCCAACCTCAGCAATAGAATGCGGAAACCAACAAGAAAAACCCACACTTGTTCATGAAAAGATCCCAAGGGATGTCGCCTCACAATGGAGAAATAGATGTTTCTTGTCTCTTCCTTCCTACACATCACACATAAGCAAAATGTTGCTCGACATCATGCCTCCTCAGGTTGTCTACTGTGGAAATCTTCCTAACAACCACTAACCAACAGAATGCCTCAAGTCGTGGAGGAACCAACCACAACTACAAAGTGCAAAAGCATATATTGGTTGAGGTGGCCCTCCAGAGCTAAATAAGTCTTTCACCAAAAAATTTCTGGACGTGGAGAATTTCAAAAACTGCATATCTTTTCCTTCCCTGCATATAAAAACATTAGTAAGAAAACACAGCAACTCCTCGTACTAAGACTTACAGACTCACGCAACACTACCGATGACAAGTTGTTTCCCCTTCCCATACAATCACTCACTAGAGATTCTTGATGGGATACCCATCAAAACACCTTGGGAAACAAGACACACAATGGATCCACTCTCACCCAAAACCTTACACCCCTTTGGACTCCCATCCCAACAACATAATCCACACCCTTTGAAATGACCTCCTTCCTCACCATCATGGTTCGAAATAATGCAGCAGTCGCATTATTAGTCGTAGCAATTGAGGCAGCTACGCTATTTTGAAAATAGCAGCACTACGGTTTAAAACCTAGCATAGCCAACAATTTTTATTTAAAATACTGTTTTTCCTAATTATCCTCCTCAATACCCTTTTATGGTTCCAAATCACTAAAAAAAAACATAAGATTGGCTACTGCACAGGATTCATTTTTTCTTTTACTACTTAAAAAATTCACACCGCTACGCAACTATGTATCACCGTAACCGCTACGTAGTGTTTTGGCAATTGGCCGCTATGCCCGCCACAACTGCTATTATGATCCTTGCTCACCATGTACACATCCCCAACCGACCAAATACACTCCCAAGGACCCGATTAGCGATATATAGGGACTAACTTTGGAACCCAACCCCACTAATGCTCACTAGGCGTACTAATAATTATCCTTCACCAAAGGGACTCCTCTTCACCAAATCTCCACTATTTTGCCAACAATGCCCAAATTTTCTACTCTAAATCTCCAAGAGACAATCCCCCCATATCTTTCGGCCTTATCACTTCGCTCAATTTCATTAATTGCATCTTCTTTTTTCACTTTGACCCTCTCATAAAAAGTTACTCCTGATCCGGTCCATTCGGGCACCCACCACTTTAGGCATCTTATAAAGAGACAGATAATATATTGATAAATTCAAAATCTTAGCCTTGAGCAATGTAATCCTTTCCCCTAAGGAAAGATACTACCTTGCTCACAAAGATAACTTTCAAACTTTTCAACAATGGGTCCCACATGTCCTTCAATCTCAAGTTTCCCTCCATTAAGGCCCAACCAAGGGACATCAATGGAAACCTCCTCACCTTGAAATGAATGCCATCGTCATTGACTAAATGGCTTCTTTTGAGCATCCAACTCCCATTCTCCCACCAATACTCTTAGACATGCTTACCTTCAACCTTGAAGTCAACTGCAAGCAATGCAAAATCCTTTTCAATGTGGTAATCTCCTCCATCCCTGTTGAGCTAAACAAAATGGTGTCATTCATAAACTAAAGATGAGTAACTACCTCCTTGTTTTGACTTAGCTCAAAGCCAATAATCAAGCCCAAGTCCTTCGCCCTTTTCAATAATACCCCTGAATCCTCCGCCATAATTGTCAATAAAAATGGGGACAAAGAACCACTTGCCAAATTCCTTTGGAAGCTTTGAACAATCTAAACAGTGCATAATTAACTATAAATGAGAAAGACATGCACTCCAAAACCCAACTACGCCATATGTTCCCAAATCCAAACCTCTGCATTATGTAATCAACAAACTCCCATTCCACATGATCACAAGCCTTTTCTTGATCTATCTTGAAAATCACACCCTCCATTCTCTTTCGCCTTATTGAATCAATAAGCTCATTAGCAATTAGAACCCCATCCAAAATTTTCTTGTTTGCTACAAAAGATTGCTGTGAATGACTTATAATAAGAGGGAAGGCTCACTTCATGCAGTTGGCTAATACTTCTGACAAGAACTTGTACACTTTTTTTTTTTTCTGAATATTAGCTTGTACACATCCCACTAAGCTTATAGGCCTATGGTCTTTTAGCTCCACTGGATTCGGAAATTAAGGGATCAGAGTAGAGAATGTAACATTGAGCAGCTTATTAATTTTGGCCCTACAATGAAATTTAACCAATATACCGTAGAAGTCTTCTTTGGGGAAGTTTTGGTCAGCTTTGATAAACTTAAACCCATCTAGTCCAAGTGCTTTGTCTCTTCACATTCCTCCAAAGCCTTAGTCACCTCTTGTAGGTCAAATTCCCTCTCCATCCATCTCTCTAGTTCAAAGGAGATAAATGAAAAGGCAAACCTTGTCAAACTTCAATCTACGAAGTCATCTCCTTTATACGCGTCTTCATTAAAATGAGCCAACTTTTCCTTGAACTCCTCGGGTCTACCAAACACTCTCCCTTCCCTCTAAATTCTACCTACATAATTCACCCTGCTTCTCACACTCGCCACCCTGTGATAGAAACTGGTGTTTTATCCCCACCTTTGATCCATAATGACTCTTGATTTTTGCCTCCAAAGCATTTCCCTGCATATGGTTGAGGTCTGAAATTTTATGCATCCTCTCCTTCCTAGCTTCTATCACCTCAGACAACAACACTCTACTCTCTTCTTTCCTATCCCGAACCTCCACCTCTCTAGACAACATTCTCTAGAGGTGTCAATCTTGACAAAAACATTCCTTTTCCATTCTTTGATCTTGATTTTCAGCACTTGAAGCCTCTTATAAATTCTATAACTTGCAAAGTCGTTGAATATCTGCCTGAAGAGACCAATCACAAACCAATGCTAACAAATCTGTGCATAAGCTGGCAATTTTCAAACCTGAAAGGCTTAGGCCCTAGATCCTTGCCATGTTAAATTCTTTTTGACCACATAAATAAAATACCTGATCACTGCATCTAAAGTCTAAGCCCACCCAACCAACATCTCTCTCTCTCTCTCTCTCTCTCTCTCTCTCTCTCTAATATTAACTTGAATTGATCAAATACTTAACAGTACAAAAGAGATATACTGAAAAGCAAAGAAAAAACCGCAAAACGGAGACCCAAAAAAGGCAGATCTGGAAACCAGCCTAACAAAAAAGACCCTAAACAAAATCATGACCTAAAAAAACCTCCCAAAAAATTAAGATATCACCTCCCTCTAGTTGAGAAGGATAAAGTCTATAGGCAGACCCCAAAACTCTTGAAGAATAGACACCCAAGAGGCAGCCATAAATCTGGACCTGGAGATTGTATAGATTGTCTATGGGCAGACATCTTTAATTAACCATATAGATTATATAATTTTAGTATCAATTGTTAAAAGATTTCTCTCTAGCAACATCAAAATATCCGCATGTAGCCTTGGATCATGTTTTTCAATTATCCTTCAATGAACCCTTCCACACCCCACATCATGAAATAGCTTCTATTGTTGACCTTGTACTTTCCAAAACTCGATAGATGGCGGGAAGCTTAAGAATCCAAAGGATTTAAAATAAGTCGTACAAAGATAGAATGTATAGATTGCAACTTTAGTAGGCATATACAAAGATCTGAAACTACTATGAGAACTGAAGCCCATGAGATACCACAAAGAGATTCATTCTGTTACATTGGCTCGATAATTAGTATAGATGGGGAGATTGATGAAGATGTCGAGCATAGGATAAAAGTAAGATGGTTAAAGTGGAAACTTGCTTCGGGAGTGCTTTGTGACCGACGAATGCAACAAGATTAAAAGGAAAATTTTACAAGGCAACAATTAGACCAGTTATGACATATGGAGCAAAATGTTGGCCATTTAAGAAGCAACATGCAATAACTGGATGTAGTAGAGATGATAATGTTGAGATGGATGTGCGGTAAAACTATGAAGGATAAAATTAGAAATGAGCGCTTTCGAGAGTATTTAGGGATAGCATCAATAGAGGATAAAATTATAGAAATCCATTTGAAATGGTTTGAGCATGTCTAACGTAGGCCGACAACGGCGCTGGTAAGGAAAAGCTTGGCTGTGCAAGTTGATGGCACACCAAGGCGAAGGAGTAGGCCACAGAGGACGTGGATAGAGGTAGTAAAATTAGATATGAAGAAGTACAACTTATCTGAGAATTTAGGTCAAGATAGACCGGAATGGAGAAACAGAATTCAAGTAGCCAACCACAACATAGTTAGGACAAGGCTTTGATAATGATGATGATGATGTTGACCTTGTGGATTCACATGCTCATAGTTTTGTTTGTTTCCTCATGACCTCAATCTTGATTGTGATTATGTCCAACTTGTAACTCATACTAAATAGAACAATCATGAGATTGAAAGTTTAAACTCTAGGGACATATAGTGTGAGTGGGTGTGGGAGCATGAGTCACACGCATGTAAAAAAAAACATCCAACAAATCTACTAATTTATTTTTACCACTTTTTCAAAAAAAAAAAAAAAAAAAATCTAGGAATTACTTTCTTCTAGTTATAATTGCTCATGCAGACTTTGAGGGACTACACCTTGAACATAAGGTACTATCTCCAGTCTATCTACAAGGGAGTTCTATTATATTTTTTTCTGAGTTTAAGAGGGACTTTCTACACTTGCAAGCTGTGGCTCACCCTCCTTTTGTTTTGAGAAGTTGCTGTCAGGACTTCCCACTTTCCTTTCTACTAGTGTGAGAATAGAAATATTTGAAGAACTTCATCCTGCGAAGAGTGTGTATTTTCAGAAAAAGGGTTGTGTGAGGCTTTTTCCATGTGTATTTTTGCATAACACATTGAGAAGCTTTGTATAACTCTAACTCTCTTTTGGAACAATTCTCCTCCTCCATCAACCGATATTGGTTCTGACGCCCTCTAACCACCAAAAGACATAACTCAATTAGACTGGATAAGAGTTTTCTCTTCTGTCTTAGGAGGTGTATATGAGCTAGCCGTCTGTCTTCCTTCATGTTTTCTTGGTTTCCCAACCTGTTGCTTCTAAAGGCTGTCCTCTCTCTGCTAGCGATAACTTTCACCGGTGGTTGGTTCATGTTTGCATGAATAACATATCTTCTCCTTTCAACTTCACGAACACTTTCTTCCACTTTGCCCTTGGGCATAGCCCTTAGTGGTGAACTACATAAATCTCGTCTCTTTCTTCTGTGTGGTGCTTGTTTCTATCAGATTGTTTTTCTCGTTTGATTGGGTGCTTCACCACATCCATCACTGCTACACATTGTTTCGCCATAATGTTTGGGTGTTAAACTTGCAGCAATGTAGGGCACGCCACGTCTTGTGGTCCTATACCACCATTTTGTCATTCCAAATAGTCTTTCTATCCACTAGAGTTACATTCATCACACCAGAGGGTATTGCGAGCTTGATCGCAATCAGTTTTGCTACTCAAGGATTCTATCCAACCTGTTAGAATACTTGTGTCCACTGGGGTGCACTGGGGTCCACCAATTAATGCTAACTCATAGAATGTTAGCAACAGGAATCGAACAAATTCCTGATAATGAAGATGCTACTACCTGATAATTTGTAGTAGCATTTTCACATGCTACTACCTGCTAATGAAGATAAAAGAACAAGTTCTAGATTGTTATTGCATGCATGCTTGTTGGTTCACTGCCAGTAGGATAAAAAATCCAACATCACATTGGAAACAATATGATGAGTACTTGGAGCATTGATGAACTCAAGTTTGAAAGATATAAATGGGTTTTAATATGAATACACTACCATTCTTAAACTAGTAAAATGCCGTACGCACCCCACAGTAGGGACTTTGTCAGTCCCAGTTGATCTCATTTTGCATTATCTAGGAAACAAGTCATTTGAATTTCATCATTCAAAGTATCCATATATCCACAAGTCAATTGATGCATTTCAACTTCCTGTTAATCTAATTCTCTACATTCATTTTCACCAGCTGGGGGGCATCTTCAAAGGGATTGAGATTGCACAACAGTCAATAAAAGTTGCCTACTGCAGATAGAAGTACCAAACAATGCTTCAATGATACACAACTAGAGAGCTCAGTCATACCTTGTTACATGCTTCGATGGATTTTCTACATTCACCCATTTTATGGTAGCATGCCGCTACATTTAAATTTAATGAATTCTGCAGGAATCAGAAAGAGGAGAAAATGACAACAAGAATCATATTTTTCATTTTAATGCCATAAAAGAATTGGGTTATTTCACAAACACAATCCCTAGACAACAACACATACTAAAGAAACTTACTCTTGTATTCAAGTAGATTTTTCCTTCATCATCATCTTGTGGATTAACATGATTAAACTCTCGAAGCACCTGTTGAAGCAAGTAGATGTGTCATAACAGAAATGAAAATTGGACAATATACCATCTTAAGAAATGATTCTACATTCAACAAGATGGCGTTTTGACCATGAAAGTATAGGCACATGATAATTCACCATTCTCCACAATAAAGTGGCAGTTGTGTAAGGTGATCAATACCATTAATGTGGGCATAGCTCAAATACTCAAGAGATCTGACATCATATCCATCTGACAGTAACATATAAATAGGGTGGGTACTAATGTTTTAAACAATAGACTCGATCACTCTTGAATTGAGTCAAGTTGGTCAAGTTAGACATAAAAAAAACCTTAAATGTTCTATATTACAAAATATTGTCCTAAGAATGTAGAAGTTCAAAACCTGTCCTGTTTTAATTATTAAGAACAAATTTAAGTATATATAGAGATCCATGCTTGTTTTTCACCCAATCGAATAAACAGTGCATTCAAACTTTGAGTGCTTATTCTTTCACAAATTGTACTTTTAAAACTCGGGGCAAAAGTAAACACTGGTCATATGGATTTTTCTTTAAGTACATGAATGAAAACTCACCTCATGTTCAGACCAGAAGGAAAACTTTTATCTGAATACCACCATAAACTTTTCTTTATCGGTCATAAACCTTTCGATTAGTCTTATGAAGTGCTTGACAGTTTCTTGCATTTAAGTCTATAAGTTTGTGTTAGATTTAAATACGCACGCACACACATGCCAGTGCGCACGCGCAAGCACACAAAAAGAGTATATAATCTCACATTATGGTTATGGTATCACAATGGTATGACATGAAACGTGAAGGAAATGGTGAATAATATATAATAGGTACAGTAGAAAAGTGAAAAAAGGAAAGGAAATGATGATAGTGGTAGTGCTATTTTTAAGGGTGAAATGGTTAAATCATTTTTTAAAAAAAGGGCAAAATGGTTAAATTGGTGACTTTCATTTTCAGGTAGAGATTACCAGTTGAACTGTGTTTGGACTATGAGTTGAGGGAGATTCAGTGAAATTGAATTATACAGGGGCCTTTGAAGGTTAACAAATGATAATAGAAGGGTCTTTTGGAAAAGACCTATTATAAATACATTACATTTATTTTAGAAGACAATAAATACATAATTATCTCTTTGTAATCAATTTCCATTAAAAAAATTATTTCTATTCAATATAAAATCTTCAAAACATTTTTTATTTTATTAAATTTTAATAATTTTTAAAGCAAAATCGCTCACATTATCTTCTCTTACATGTATCATACTGGATGAAAGAGATTCTTTCAAGGTGACAAATACTTCATAAGAAGACTTTAATCCTTGCCATTTTGTAAAGGAAATGGTTTGAGCAACATTATCTGAGTTTTTTTAGGGTACTGACATTGTTTTGAAAGAGTTGCAGCCAAAGCATATTTTTATGAAATAGTAGGACAAACAAGCATTTGGGGCCTCCAGCTGAGATTGTAGGAAATACCCAAACCCAAAAGGTGGTTTACAATGAGAAAGGCTTCGGCATGTAACAGTAACTAAACTACAATTAATTGACTAGTCAATGAAAGATTAATGGAAACTTGATTTTCAATATTGTATGGTAGACAAAAGTCACAAAACAAGCAACTCTAGCAACTATGAGTGATTGATGCATTTATTTTATGAAAAAACTAATTCAAATATACATAGCTTGCAATACCAAAATGTTTGTTGCTGCATATGTGAAACCAAATAAACAAAAATAAAAGAGCACAACAATTTACGCATGCCTTCTCATACTTCGCTTTAGCAAGTTCAAATTTTTCTTCTTTGAACAGCCTATTGCCCTGAAAATTAACAGACATTTCAAGATTAAAGGTCAGTCCGTAGAAGATCAATAGGGAGATGTTCCATGATATTAACAATTCTTCATTCAAAAAATTATTGACAAACATAAACAAATCCTTAAAATTTTTCCAGCCAAACGAAAAAATATAGTATATTTGCTCATTATATAATATATAGAGTGATCCAAAATGAAAATGCTAGAAATAGCATGTGAGTGAGCCAGAATAATACAGATGTTACTTGGAAACAGTTTTCTTATTCTTTTTCAGAAACAAGAACTTACGCAGAGAGAGGAAGAGAGATTGCTCGCCTTTGGTAGACTGAGAGTCCCAAACAGAAAGTAAAGTTTTATTTATGTAATTGATAAAAGAGATCACTTCAAACAGAGGCAAAGTAAAGAAACCAACGTGGCGGAATTTATCTTCAAAGGCTCACGGACCATCACTCAGCAACACTCTTAACTCGATTATTGGAACATCGAGAAATATATTGGAAGAGATCAGTATGAAATCCTTGATTCCAATGTAGGTGAGATAGTCAGAAGACTCAGAACCCCTACCATGGATGGGAAATTCATACTAGGTACAGTAAGTGAAGCTACTCTTCCAAAACATCCTATGTTGAACTCGAGGAAAAATCTTTGGTTCCGGGTTCACATTCAAAAATATAAATGCTAAGCCGGGATGGCACTCTAAAAGAAGCTAAGAACAACATATGTCCTTATCAAGGTGGAGCTTCTCACGATATGATCGGCATTCTTCTTGATTCATATTTCAGACCACAAATGTGAGTGACATCTATTTTCAGAGCAACAACTCTTCCTAGGTGTGGGTCTGTTGGAAAAGTTTGGGACTCACACAATCATATACTATCAAAATACAGAAGATCGTCTTTGCTAAATAAGTAGGCGTGAGACATTTAGAAGTTTTCATTCAACTCTACAACAGTTGCATTAAAGCTTACCTTCCCTGCTGTATGGCACATCTGGAACAAAACAAATGACGCAGATTCGAGTGGCCAGATCATTGAAGATTATGTGACAGATCAGGCCTCAAATATTTGGAAAAATTGATCAAAAGGGGTCTTGATCCATCGACACAAGGACCCAACCAAAAGCAATGGGCTAAATGAGAAAATGGGTGGTCACAGATGGGTCCAAAATAAACCAAATAAATTGTAATGGTTCTGGATTAAAACCAATAGATCAGTACCTTAATGGCCACTTGGACCAGCCCATGAGGCCCATCCAAGCTTGAATAAGCCCAGCAGTTCCAAAACAGGGGACTGCAGGCCATCAGAGTTCGATCTCCCTGAACTGGGCCCAAATCAAGCCCATCCGAGCATAAGCAAGTGCTAGTCTGGTCGCCAAGGCCTGTCGACCAACTTCAGCAGATGAGCCAACAAATCCTGACGCAAAGTGTATTCAAGACATGCACAAATGTTCGGCTCTTGAGCTGGTTTCTTATTTTATGCGTATTAGGGCTCTTTCTAATTAGGGTCTTCTATTATTTTGAGATCTTGATGGATGGATGAGATTGAAAGTAGAATTGTTTTCGGTCTTCTATATCATTGCAAAAGGGATGTGTCATTCATATTGGTTATCTTTCATATATTTTCTATAGAGTTGCATTATTCTGCACTTTCTCTACTCTGGTGTGAGCATCTCCCAAGGACTGAAGATACTCTACAGTAGATTTTAGCAAACACTGGTCATCATGGGAGGCAAAAGTTGAGCAACAGACAAGTCATCCGTAAGTAGTCAATTGGATCATGAAAATATGCAGCAAAGATCACTTCTGAAGGGTCCTGAGCCTGGAAACCAATTGCTTGACTGGCATTGCTGATAAGATCTTAAAACTAAACCACCTAAAAAAAAGACATGTTAACTATCTGAATTCTCTTCATGAAGAGAAGGAACATATGGATCATCTCCTAGTTCATTGTTCCTATGCGTCAAAAGTTGTCAAGTGCTAGGAAGGAATTTAAGGATGTGGGACCAGGAAAAATATTTTAAAACTGACAATATATTACACATAACAGCCTGATGTTATATGATTCTTTTCTTGTCTTACTGGGTTTGTGTGTTCAGTTTCTGCCTGTTAACCTAAATCGAATTGTATATTATGTTTCTCCATTTTCCAGTTCAATAAAGTTACTGCAGATGATAAAAGAGAAAGCATAAACAGCTTTCTTGGGTTTTGTGAAATAGTTAAATGAAAAATGTTGGGCTGATCCAAACTTGAATCTAACTAAAAAAAACTGTCTTCTTTTCTCCTATTAAGTACTTAGAAGAAACAAACTTGTCTTAGTTGTATATGCATAGAAGTGGTAAAATGGAAAAGTCAAATAGGGGCTTGCCTGAAATGAATAGAACAGAGCTGACATTTATTAATCCATCATTCATGTTCCTGAAGATGGTATCAATATGGATTTAATCATGGAAAATGCAGATGATAAATACACTGACTGATAGTTACAATGAATAAAAATGGTAGTAATGATGAGGGCAACTACTCTCTCTCTCTCTCTCTCTCTCTCTCTCTCTCTCTCTCAACAATCCATGCCTGATTTCAACCCAATACAACGGGGACCACTCACATCAAGACACATCCTTGGATATCAACCTTCCCCAGTAATAGGAACATCCCAGAAAGCAACATTGACCAAAGATATATTTACCACTGGGTTGAATCATGCCATTGCGTGCTTTTTTGAACTTGGAAGTGAAGCACCCTGTAGCATGATCTTTGAAATTGAAAATCAGAGTGATATTCAATGCTATCACCATTCAAGCAAAGGGGTTGACATCAAATGACATGCCAGTGTAAGGTTCCACTAAACAATATTTTCGTGCATTTGGAAAGTAGAAAGTAGCTTGCGTAATTCCAACATTCATAAGGTCAATAATCAAGTCTAATAAAAGTACAAATACCAAGGTGGTGAAACCTTTTCAAATTTCACAGCTACTAAAGTATAAACAATGAAGAAAACTGCCAAAGAACCTTATAATTGCAAGAATAATAAACTTTATTCCTCTGGAAAGAAATTCAGTAACTAACATCATTAACATCCTAAAATGTGATAAGATTTATGGCATACTGTGTTTTTTATTTTGTCGGCTTCATCCATTATACTTTTGAAGTCTAGACCAGTCCAATCCTGCAACCATAAATATGAAAAACGTGAACACTTCTGACACAAATACTTTAGGACATAGTCAATGAATTACAAAAAAATTGTAAAGCAAAAGGTATTTTCGATTTTAAATGCCTAAACAGTGCTATGGGACTTATTGAAGTAAACAATGGGCAGCATAGCATTTTTCAAAATAATTAACTTACTCTTACTAGTTAATTAAATGCTTACATTTGAATAACAAGTTCCATGAACTGTATATGTAATTCTTTTTTTTTTTTTGGTAGAAGGAAACTATAGAGTTATTATCCAATTTGGAACTGGGATCATCCAACTAGGAGTTATCATCATCATCAAAGTCTTAACCCATCTATCCAGGTTAGCTTCATGAATTCTACTCTCCCACTCGTCCCAGCGTAGGGTTATATTCTCTTGTTGCTCTAATGTAGTCAAGGTGCAAGATGCAAACTAGGTGCAACTTCAACGGAAAACATGAAAATCATTGTGAGACAAAGTGGACTTTTCGGCGTCAAGACACACCTAGAGCAACAGCAGCACCATCTCCAGCAGCCGCCGCTACCTTCTTCCTTCTTTTTTCTTTTTTTTTTTTAATCTCCTTCTTCCTCCTCCTTCTCCCCTCTTCCTTTCCCCTTCTCTACATTTCTTGACCCTTCAAAGAAAAAAAAAAGGGGCAAATGCCATTTAAGAGCCCAGATCCCCTGAGCAGTCCATTAGATGCTTACTGTGAGTGGGGTGTGTGTGGGGCCTACCTACTGATGAGCCGAACCAGCCAATATTATACATTATTAATAATGTGATTAGGACAATACTCTCACAACACATCTTTGCGCATCTTGGCCTGGACTCCCAAGATCAAGGAAACCAATCTAGAAGACTCGAAAGAATAGTAGACATGTCAATGATATAGAAAAAATTTAGCAGTTTTAGGCTAGATGTGTAAGATTGGTAAATGAAGTATTCATTATCATTAGACTGGTGACACATGTACATATCTAACCATTCATTTGTAAGGCCATTAACTATTTATAGGGGTTTTGACCAGGGGCGGAAGCAGGATTTCTTTTTTTTTTTTTTTTTTTTGGGGGGGGTGGGGGGGGGTGGGGGTGGGTTTAAAGAAAAAAAACCTTTAAGTAAAATTACAAAAATTAGTAATAAAATACGCAATAATCAAATTATTAAAGTTGTGCCCGACGTTCTTTCTTCAAGTCGAAATCGTCAATTATGGTTTCAATAATAGTTTTTCCTGCAATTTCCTTTTTAATATATATATATATATAATTAAATAATTTACAAGAAATTCATCATTCATTTTGTTGCGAAGTGCAGATTTAACAAACTTCGTTCATCTACCATATTCATTTGAGAACGGCTCCTTACCTGAGTGGGTGGTAAGGAGTGGCGGTTCTCACCTAGCTGCTTAGGGTTCGAACACTAGGTACGCCACCTCTTCCCACGTTTGTGGACTCCCTTCCCACTTGTGTGGGCTTTCTTCCCGCGTGTGTGGGCTCCTTTCCCACTTGAGTGGGTTGTCTTTCCGTGTATGCGGGGGCTTTCTCTTGGATCTCAGGCCCCTTAGCTGGGGTACCAAAAATTTTTTAAAAAAATTCTCAAAATGGGTGCAAGGTCCGGTCCTTTCTTACGCACAAGTTACAACTTAAGACTTTATTATTTAAAAATTCAAAGAAAAGTAGTAATAACATCAAATCTAAATCATTCAAAAGCATGGTTTTGTAAGATTTTATCTCGTTAAATAACTTTCTTTAACCGAATTATTCCGACATGGATAATAATAATTAAAATAAAACAAAAATACAACTATATTCCTTTATCCACAATGGATTATCTGATTGATCTAAACATTAATGTAATAATAGAAAACAAATAGATGTTGATTTTAAGCGTATTCGATTTCATTAAAAGCCAATAACATGTAGTAAAATCAGTACATCTATACAATGTAAAAAAAATCTATAAAAGAGAAAGTGGATTTGTCGTTCTTCTTCTTCATACCTCAAAGTCTCTACAAGTTTGCAATGTACAACTCTTTTCAAGGTTCTTCTTCTTCATACCTCAAAGTCTCTATAGGTTTGCAATGTACAACTCTTTTCAAGATCTCCAACAAGACGACATGCATTCTCCTCTTCCTCTCTTGGATCAAAGATTTAGGGCCAGTGTAGATAGATTAATTTGAAAATTGAGAAATCTCCTCTCCAATCTACATCAAGCCTTCCTTATTTGTTCTCCTTTCATTTATTTCCTTTCCTTTCTTATTTTTTCATTTAAAGTTTTCCCCAAAATCAAGAATATTTTTGTTTCCTTTTTCAAGAGTCAAAATCAGACTGCTTCCTGGCTTTCTAATCCTGTAGTGTGTTAGTAACTAGTAAGGCTAGCGGATCATCTTATCCACAAGAGGATCGAGTGAGGCTAATTTATGAGACAAGTGCAGGTAATGAGCAGGTGATGCACAAGCGAGTTAGCCAGGATTTCTTCAAGTTGTGACACATTGCCTTACACTATTCAATTAGCATTTGGTCATCCCAAGAAGGGTGGAAGAGACTGATGGTACAAGAGATTCTAATTTTATGGTATGCAAGCCTGTTCAAAAACTAGGTTTCATATGGTAGGTGAAGTAGAAAGTATTTCTAGGATGAAGGGTAGAAAGTATTTCTCCGATGAAGGGTAATATTGGTGCATTCTTTAAGTAGGCCTTCACCATATTGTTTCTTCTTCTGACCTTTGAACATACTGGTTGCAGAAGTGTAGATTTAAGTAGGCCTATTGGCTTGATTGTACTGTATCTTTTGGGTTCTTGGCTGGCATATGTTTAAAGTTTTTGCTTCTTGAATAATAGTCATAATTACCATTTTGAAAGGGGAAAAACAAAATTGATCAAAATCTTCCAATCAATGCCAGCAAGGTTCGGTTTCATCTCTTGAATAAATTTTCTGCTGTTGCCAACGCCTTCGTGCTTTCAGTTCTCAGTCCCTTACAGATGGGTTGATTAAGGTTCATTCCATAGCTAGAGGACATGTATTATGGAGGTCATTGCTGCTAGCCATTGATTAAAGGATAAGAAAGGAACATTATCATCTTTGAAGGGAAGACATTGGGCCCAGTTCGAGTTATTAAATGGTTAACATTGTCTTGGGCTAAAGAGGAAGTAGTATTTCTAGAATCACCAAAAAAACGGGTCATTACCCAGTGCAGGTTCTGGAAGGGTCCAGACTGGACATACCTAACCTTTGGCCATTTTGCACAAAGTGGCTGCTCACAGTTCTTGAACTTGCGTTATCACGCATGACACTCGAGACTTTTACCATTGCCACAGGTTTCTAGAATCACAGTTGTATAAATAATGATAAAGCTTATATTTGTTTGGTTCCACTATCTGAGACCCAGATGGATGATCCAGACAGAATTCTAGTTAGTGTAAAGAGACATAAATGGGCCTTGGATCTGGGCCTGGACCAAATGGGCCTTGGGCCAAATGGACTCACGGGTTTCTTTGACCTATGAAACTGTTACTATTCATCCTTAGAATAATGTTAGGTAGTTAGGGATAATCTCTGTTGTAACCTCTCATTTGTAAGGGTTATAAGACCCAAACTGTATTCTATGAAACATATTAAATACAGAAAGTCGTGCAGGATTATGAACCCACCGAATATTCTCCAAAATCTCTTGTATTTCACATGGTGCCAGAGCCCTAGGTGCTCTGATCTGAAATGCAGTCACAATCTACAACCCAACCCCTTTATTGTGACAGCATCAGTGCTAACCACATTGCCCACAATGATGTTTTTCATGAATGCACCAAATAACTTGAAATTGGTTCAACTTAGTTCACTAGCATATTAGTCAACACACCATCATTCTTCATCCTATATCTTCAGCAAACCAACTGCCAAACTTCTATACCAAATCTCATTCACCTCAACATTTCCATCACCTAGTTCACTATCTCTCCTTGTTCTCATCAGACCATTGTGTGTGTGTGTGTGTGTGAGAGAGAGAGAGAGAGAGAGAGAGGGCGTGTTCATAAACAGACATAAATGGGCCTCGGACCTAGGCTTCAACCAAATGGTCCTTGGGCCCAATACACTCATGGGTTTACGTGACCCATGAATTAGGATATTTGTAGTTAGTCAGGGATAATCTCTGTTGTAACCTCTCAATCGATAAGGGTTATCATACCATAATTGTATTTTAAATACGATATTATATAGAGAAGGCTGTGTGGGATCACAAACCCATCAAATATTCTCCAAAATCTTTTGTACTTCACAGTTAGTCCTGCACATTTAGTTTGTTTTGTCCTCCCTTGCCTCAATGGAAACTGAGCATGTTTGTGTTATTCATCTGTAGAACCATTACCTCTTAAAAGGAAAAAAAAAATGATAAATCAGTTTTCTGTTAAAAAATCGACTTGGAATTAGTTACTACTTACTACAGAACCGTTTCAAAAGTAATCATTTGTAGTCTAACAATTACGAAAAAAAGAAGAAGGAAGAAACACAACGTCCTAATTACCTTGGGCATTTCAAAACCAAGCAGCTCAATCTCCCACTGAACATGGGCACCTTCAGGAACTTTTGCAGGCCTGAAGACAAAACAGATTTAGTAAACTAAAGATTACAATTTTATTCATGCATTCCTAATCCACTTGTATGGTAGGAAGACAAACTAATTTGGAGAACCTTGGAAATTTGTCGTATGCATAATCCGGAGGGCATGTCACAAGAGCTATTTCCCCAGGCAGCATAAGACGTACACACATTTCAAGCCCTTCAGGTACCTATGACACATAAAAAGAGAACATACAATTCAAACAACAGTAATTAGATATATTACATAAAAAAGTAGGCACACAGGATGTTAAGCTGAAAGTTGGATACTTCACATGTTAAACATTTGTGAGGACCCATGGATACTAAGTATTCAACATCTGAACACACCCCCTAAACCTGAGCCACCAACATCCCAGACGACCACATGTTTCTTCGTTTAAATAAAACAGGATTCATAATTTGAAAGGAACCCAATAAAAAGGAAATTCTTGGAAGGAAACCCAATAAAGAAAGGAAACTCTATGTTTGGGGTTGAGCCCAATCTCGAGTTTTAGCTGGATACAAGCTCCTAATGAGGTATTTAATTTTTTAAATGAGCTGAACTTGAGCCAAGCTCGAGCTTTTGATTAAATGCTTCTAAGACAAGCTTGCAACAAGCTCAAACCAAGATTAAGCTCAACTAGGCTCTTAACAGCCCTAAATTTCCAAAGATCATCTCTTATTCTTCTTTCTTGTTTCCCTCTATCTCTTTTTCTCCTTCCTTGTTGTAAATCACTAATGCACATGTGCTAGAAGTTCAAGTTTGCAGCAAAGCACATTTTAAGATTCAGCCATACGGGCTAGAGATGTAGGGAAACACATATTAGTTATAAGAGGAACACCAGTATATTTAGAAAACAAAATGTAGCAGAGACAAGAGAAAATAGACATTCAATGGAGAGGACTCACAAGCCCTTCTCCAGAACTGAACTCCAAAGGATGACCATTGTTATCGACTTTTGTATCATAGAATACTGTCCTCTCTTCATCGATAAGCATGCCCTTATAGTGCACACGTAGCAGACTATCATGAAGAGGGCAATCCATAGGAAAATCCCCTGCCAAATTATGAAATATATACCAATATAAAAAAATGATTATATAGCAATAGAAAACAAAAGTAATTCAAAGAACAATGATACAGTATGTAGATATGAAAATATATGTAAAATTCAAGTCATATATTGAGAGAAAAAAAAAAAAAAAAAAGGCACTGGTCAGATACAATTCCAAGACGTAAAAGATAATGCTTCTGAGAATTGTAAACTATCAGCAAATAGTAATAAGAAGCACTTCAAACTTAACCTGAGAGTGATTATATGGTTCCTGATTGTCCATGCTTGCTTATGATTCTCCCTATATTAGTATACCATTAAAAGTGGATACCCATTTCTCAGGTTGAAATATCTCGGATTTTGGAATCTATACCAGGAATCTCATGACCATGTTCGACTCTCAAAGATTTGATCAAGGTCATCACCTCGCCATAATACTATACATACATTATCAGTTGTAACAAACGATATAATCCTTCTGTCAAGTTTTCTTTTCCTCTCTTTTTTTTTTTTGCTCTATCTACTTACAATTTCATTTATCTTTTCAATCTTCAAAATATTAAACCATTGCTACAATCAATAAATATATTTTATTTTTAGGTTTTATATCTGTACAGGGTAATGACCCTTTTTATCTGTAAGAGACTAAATGTAGATCGTCATCAAGCGTAGACCCAATTATGTTGGGGTCGGCTACATGAATTATGTTTCTTCAAATGACTAAATGTAGATGTGATGCCTAATAAAGATTCACCTTAAAATGGTCACCACAATGTATGTTCTGTACTGTGGTAGTAGACACGGCAGTGTTTTAAAAATTGGCCTGACTTGCCCTTCACCAAGCCAGGTCGAGTGGGACTCGGCCGAGTCCCTTCGTCTCCACAAACCCTCTTTCAAACCCTAACCCAACAAACCCTCTCTCTCAGGAAATTGGATAAGAGGACTGAATATCATACCCTAATTAGTCGCCCAGTCATTCTATTTATATTGATTATTTTTTCATAATTACAGAAACTCCCTGCTGTTTATAAATTACAGCAAAGGACAGCAAGTATACTAAATTAGAGAGTAGTCCCTGGCTCAAAATGTTAATGTGTCCTAACAGCTATAGAGGGACTCTTGACTCTGGAGACCCTTTGTATGTATATTTCTTTTGTTCTTATGTTGCCATAATTCTGCTTCTGAGTCTGCCTTTCTTGAAAATACTCACCTCTACCGGTGAAGAAAAACAGCAAGTATATGTGTCCAAATAAAAGCTTGTCAGCTGTAACTATAAATCCATACAGTTGCCTGTTACATCCATGAAGGCCACGCATTCATCTTAAAGGCTTAATTTGAAATTGTAATTAATCAGAATGGTTCTCAACCTCTTCCATCAACAATGCGACGTTTTATGAGGCGGCCATCGCCAAGCATATCTCTCACCTACCAACAATTAAAAATGAGAATTAAAAAGAGAAGCATCCTTACCAAAGCAAATCTATATTGAGAGAAAATCTTTTACACAATAATACGTAAAAGATGGATGAACAAAATATGCAAAAGGACGCATGGAAAAAAAATGAAATGAATAGCAATCCATGATTCATTACAATAACAAATAATTGGTGCTTCTGAAGTTTCTCTAAGACTCAACCATACCATGCAATGAGCATTTTGCATTATAGCCAACCTTTATTGTCAAAGCTATTGAATAATTGAACAAAAATTCAAAAAACTAAGGGTAAAAACAAGAAGAACTAGCACTGACCCCTACAATTAGCATGCAAATCTCGGACACACCCAATTGGCTAGGTTTTCGACAACTCAGAGGCCCTACAGGCTACAAAAGCAACTCCCTTAATGAGATGGTTTGTCGTGCTTCCAAGCGGGCCCCACAGACTGGGCCATTCCAAGCTTAGGAATGATATTGTCATCCCTGAAAACAACTCATGTAGGTGTATATACATGTTTACATATATTTATGTCTATGAAACTACCATCAACCCAGGTTAACACAAGTTTCATCTCTTTCTGAAGCCACTATGATGCATGTAATCAGCAGGGGTAGGATGGATGGAAATTGGAAAGTTATCATTAAGAATTAGATTAGGCCACATAACCAGCCCATCAGATTATCCTAACCCTTGATTAAGAGCCTCAAAAAGTTTATCAATTACGCTTTCATGTTATATTATTGAGACACGGATTAACCACTTGCAGAGTAGGCAACAGCACAAGTGAAGGGTAACAATGGAATATGAATTAAAAACACAAAAGAAGCTCCCAAAGGCAAATACACAAGTACTACAACACAGTGATAACCACTAAAAGAAATGAGTACAAACCCAATAGCACTGTTAGGAAAGCAAAACCATTGATCACATAGGCTAAGCATACCTGAATGAAGTGAACTAACTCCACTTCAAACTGGACCTCTTCATAACCCTCCGCCTCTGGCATGAAAGGGGACTGAGTTAAGTAAAGACTGCTAACAAATATTATTGCCTTCTCTCCCCGTGACATTGTTCCAATTCCCATCTCAAGCCCTTTAGGTACCTAACCAAAAAAAAAAAAAAAAACAATAAGAATAATAAGCATCATGCTGAAAACATTAGAGAAAACCCCCATAAATTTGAACCAAAGGTAGAATTTTTAGGGGATAAAAGTACAATTGCTGAAAACAATTTTCAGTTTAGTTATGCACAACATTTGGACTAATATCTGTGAGTCTCTGAATTACTCAGCCAGTCAGTTGACCAATATCTGTGAGTCTCTAAATTACTCAGCCAGTCAGTTGACAGGACAAGCGGCAGACACAAGGAAGATATGTAATTAACAAAAACAATAACACTGACCGCTCAGCCACGAAGTAACTCACCTAACTAGGTTAAAGTCCAGTAAGTAGATTCCCAAGTTCAAGTTTTATTAGTTACACAGTCAGCGACAATAAAGTAGTGTATCTGTAGCATTCCCTCAGTATAAGAATAAGGATTGCAAATAGGCATAGGAATTCAAGGGTATAATAGTTGTGTTTACAAACCTCAGCTTTCCCAAAAGTAAAGAAAAATGGCTCTCCTTGTGTATGTGATTGAATCAATTTTCCATCACAAGACTTTGCAGAAACCCTACAAACAACATAATATTCAGGGCCTATACATTAATCAACAGCATAAGAATTAGTGATATTAGTCCTCTAAATATTCATGAGCAGAGAAAGTGTAACTAACAGTTCCAACAATAGATGGACAAATGAATATTCATGAGTGTGTAATGCTTCGTTTACAATATATCCTCTAAAACATTCATTATAACTTAGCAACTTGTGTTAGCAGAAATGTTAGACATCTACAACTACAGATGAACAAATTACTGCCAAAGATTATATGACAATGGAGCATAAAACTGCTCCACTTAAAGGATCATAACTTTTGAATTTCACAATTAAAACTCTACTATAACTACCACTGCTGTTGCTGCTAGATACTAAACTTTCTCAACTTTTTTATTATCTAGCAACTAATGTTAAAAGATCTTTGACATGCTCAAAATTACAAATGAGCATATTACAGACAAACATTATACAGTGATGGAAGCATACTGCTCCAAGTGATTGCAACTTCAGAATCCCACCACACTGCTGCTGCAACTATTACTACTAATTCTAACACTACTACAACTGCTCCTCCTGCTCTGCTCCTGCTGCTGCTGCTACTGTCATTCCTATGACTCCTGCTCCTACTGCTATGGCAGCTACAAATGTTAATACTGCGGCCGATGCTGCATTTACTAATGCTGGTACAATCAAAACTTTTAATCCCCAACAATGTTAGGTAAAAAACCTAAAAAATTGAATGAATTAGAGAAGATAGGATTTTAGATAAGGAGAAAGAATTTAAAAACCATTCAAACCCAATAGTGACCAGCTCTAATATCTTATTTATACTATTCACTACTTTCAGAAATTACAACAAAAAAAAAAAGAAGCCCTTCTCACCAAAGTTTTCTATAATTTCAAGTCAGTAAAAAATTACTAGAAAATTACAAAAAGTCTCACAATCAGCTACTGTAAAAATAAACTGCACTCATATATACTCCAAAGCATATCCAAAAAGAGGAGGGGCAGTAGGCATCAATCGATCAGTTTCATTGGAAACATCTATGAGATTCTGACAAAGGTGTTAGCGAGGCTTCAGCGGGTGTTATAAAGATGATTTCAGTAGCCCAATGCACTTCTGTGCATGAAAGACAAATTCTATATCAGGTCCTTACAACAAATGAGTGCCTGGATTTAGGACACAAGCTTAGGAGACCAAGTATCATATGCAAATTAGATCTAGAGAAGGTGTACAACAAGGTTGATGACGCAGCATGGGAAAGGGAGCCAACGGGCTAATCTCCAAGCCAAAGGCTTAGGGGTATGAATCCGTAGGATCTAACTGTCTTGGTCTCGCACCACAGACACAATTGAGAGAAAAACTCTATGGAGAAATTTTATTAATCAATAGAACTAGTTGAATAAAAGAGATTACAATCTTTTATAAAGGCATTGCTTTCCTAATTCTATTCTTGGAAACAAATCAAATTACAATAAACTCTAAAGAAAATAAGATAAACTTTCTAATTAATCTCATAGCTATCCCTAAAATCCAGTTACTACTAAAAATAAGAAAAGTCTAGCACAATGTGAAAACCAAGCATACAACTTTTTGATGTTCTTCATCTTCTTGCTCTTGACATAACTTGGAAGCATGATTTGACCTTTTCTTCCTCTTAGAAGTAGATAGGAGGTGATTCTTTTTTTGATGTCTGCATTTAGCTCGGATGTGTGATCTAACTATTAGATGCTTTAATTCATGAATTTGCACCATCTGCCCATAATCTTCTGAGATCAACGGTCGATTCCCGAAGATGAAGTCAATGTGGGGAACTTCAATAACTGGATGTTCTCAGGCAACCTTTTGAATATTGGATTTATCTTCCAAAGATCTAGCTGCTTTTCAGGATGTGGGCTTACGATTAGATTCACTGAATGAACAGTCTCCTTACTAACAGCACGCAAGTCTTCAATGTTTTTCTCTAATTCCTTTGCTACTTGCATCTTTTAATCACTGTTGTCCATGGAAAGAAACTCAATCTCTTTCGCTCTCATGTTTCTGAACCATGATCCATCTTCTGAGTTCCACATGCTGGTGTATTTGATTTGACCATTAAATGTTCATTTTCATGATCTTGTTTGTCAATGCTAGCCAGGTTTGTTTATCCTTTTTGCTCAGTTGGAGGTGATGATGTAGATGGAGATGATGTTGTTGGTTGCAATGGAGTGCGGGAAACCCGTCGTCCTTTCCACGAGTAGGAATATATGTTTTTTCTCTTTGTCATGTTGCACTTCCCAATCAAAAATCCATGGTCATCCTAAAAGAATGAGTAACATTCATAGGGATTACATCACACCAAATTTTATTTTCATATCCACCAATTTTGAAAGACACCAAACATCTGAGAGTCACATGAATGACAGAACCATTAGACCATGCAACTTTGTACGGTGTAGGTAGCTTCTCCGTTGGCCCATGAAGCTTTTCAATAACCTCTTGTGCAACAAAGTTTATTGCATTGTCATTGTCAATAACCAGATTAACTAACCAGTCTCCGCACTTTACTCGTGTACGGAATATCATAGTCTATTTCCACTCTTTTTCTTCCTTTTAATTGGTGGTGAGAAGTCTGCATATGACAAGTGTGGTATTAACCTCTCCGGAAAAATGTGGTTCAACAATACGGTCTCTTTATTTGAAATCTCCATTTTGACAATTTCATGGTCCCCCAATGAGCTTCGAATTGGCGTTCACTGGCAAGGAGAATGGATCTCTCTCGTGTACATATTTATCCTCCAGTAGTAATTCCATCTCATTCTATGTGGGTGGATGTTGATACAATTGACATTCTACTTCTTTCAACCATGCTTGTGCATCTCTTTGAAGTTTTCTTTCTGCATAATCTTTACATGAATTGCCTCTTAATTGACGCCACTGAAAATACTCATCGAGCACTTTAATCCAATTCAAGAAGACATTTGGATTTCTATTTCCATAAAAATATGGAACTTCTGAAGCTTCTCTATGAAACATGTTCGAGATTGCACCTTAATGATCAATGATTAGTGATGGACCTTTTGATGCTTGGCAATGTTGAAGTGGCAGAGCATGTACAGCTCCAAGATGGGTTGGGTTGGGCTCACTAGATATGGCTTGCAAACAAGGTAGGGGCAGAGTGCGGGTATGAGGACTTTGGCCCAAAACTTAAGCCCACAATTTGATGTCGACACGTGCCAAAAGGGGGAACATGTGCTCTGATGTCCTTTGTGTCTCGGGTTCAATGCAGGAGATAAACAAAAGGGTTTTCGAGTCCTTTTTCTGCTGTTTGGACTTCGACAAGTCCAGATGGAGAGGAGGGTGGAAGGAATGATGACGATCGACAAGCTACTGTAGAGTCTCGATGGGCTGTCAGTGGAAATGGACGGCAAAGATGATGTCGACTGCGATGGTGCTCGGCGAAGATGCAGATGTGGTGTCGAGGAGGGCGGCGAACAGGTATGCTCGATTCCTTTCTCCTCTTTTTGTCTATCATCCTCCTTTTTTTATATGGGTTTTGGGTAATGGAAGCTGGGGGTTTGGATTGGCAAAGGATGGAGTGAGGATGGGGTTGGGTTAGGGCGTTGGTGAAGTGGGAAGAGGATCAGTCGGCCGGGGTTTAGGATTTGTGGGTTTTAAGGTTCGGGATTAGTTGTCATCGGGTGATGGGGTGTTGGAATTGGGGTCCGTATGGGTTGTTTGGGGTTGTTAGGGTTTCCAGTTGGGGTCATGTGAGGTGGGAAAGGGGATGGAGTTAGGTGATGTGGCTGGATGGAGTTGGGTTAGGGATGAGGTTTCTGGCGACAAGGAATTGGGATGGGTTTGTTGTGATTGGGTTTCAGTGATGGTTTAGGGATGTTGGATGTGTTCAGCAGAGGGAGTTTGTGGAATAGCAGAGGGTTCGGGGTAAGGGTATGGATGTGGCTAGGTGGTGGGTGGATGATGATAATGGAAGGTGATGATGGTCGGCGATGATGAATTATGGATTGACAAAAAGAAAGAAAAAAGAAAAATGGGATACTGGGTTACCTTGGATCGGCGATCTGAGATGGATCTTCGCTTTGATACCAATTGACGCAGTGCAGGAAAGGCAGAATAGCCAATGGGCTAATCTCCAAGCCAGAAGGCTTAGGGATATGGATCCATAGGATCTAACTGTCTTAGTCTCACACCATAGACACAACCGAGAGAAAACTTTACAGAGAAATTTTATTAATCAATAAAACATGTTGAATGAAAGAGATTACAATCCTTTATAAAAGCGCTGCTTTCCTAATTCTATTCTTGGAAAAAAATCAAATTAAAATAAACTCTAAAGCAAATAAGATAAACTTTCTAATTAATCTCATAGCTATCCCTAAAATTTAGCTACTACTAAAAATAGGAAAAGTCTTGCACGATATGAAGATCTTCACTTTATGGGCTACTAGTAGACTTGGATACAATGGGCTGGCAGACCTTGGGTCCAGCATGCATCTGTTGAGTGCTACTTCTTACTATATGCAATACAGATGAAGAGATTGGGTGTTAGATGGAGGAGCTGGATTAAGGAGTGTATTAACCCAGTATCTTTCTTGATTCTAATTAATGGATCTTTCAAAGGCTTCTTCGCTGGCTCAAGGGGTTGAGGCAAGGAGACCCTCTTCTCTCCTAGCCCAGACAAGATGGCGGTTAGTCTAATTCTACATGTTGCTAAAGGAGTAAACCAATCAGCCAACACCTTCGATAACAGTATATATATCCACCCACAAAGGTAATAGGTTTGTATTCTTTCAACCTTCATCACAACAGGGGTAGGAATTTTTTAGCAATCAATATGATGTAAATGAAGTCTATTCCTTGTTGAGCTTACAGTGAAAAATGAACGCAAATAAGAATCCCAGAGATCGTATTTAGACCACCCCCCACCCCCCAAACACACCAACAAAAAAAAAAAAGAAAAAAAACCCACTTCGACGAATGAGAATCTAAACGCACCTAGAACAGGAGGATTATCCCCCCCACAATCTTGCAGAACTTCATTTCTAACAAGGAAAACTCTTTTGACAAGATCCCAGGGCACAGTGGAAGGTGCTTGTTATTGCAACCTCAAGTTTGTGGGTTTAAGTCATGTTACATGTTCTATGGCGCACAGATTTTCAGAAAATGAGCCTATGACTTCTCCTAGATTGGTGGCAATTCTTCCCTTACACTTAATCTTATCACAAGTCATTTTCCTCGATAGCATTTGTCAAGCAATGAAAGAAAGAAAGTACTTTGATCACGAAGTCTTAAACCGCACTAGCATCACGTTTTGTATTGCGGCAACGATGGTCATTAATCCAACCATGCAAATTAATATCGCCTATTGCCTAACAAAGAAAAGATGAAATGTGTGCCAAAAGATAATGGATGGTCTGAAGGACATTGTTTTATCATGGTACTGATGAAATACGGCATGTCAATCAAAGGCCTCATCTGCCTTTAAACGCACACCTTACCATTGACTCACAAATACAATTACACTACGAATGTATTTAATTATCACTTGGAAAGAATGACTTAAAATTTCATAGAAATTCAGAAACAAGAATGATATATTGCATTTTATAGTAGAAGTAACATTTATAAAAGAAACAATAAAGAACAAGCAGGTACCAGAGTTTTACTTCATATGGTTCCCTTGGAGATTCCCATCCTTGTCCTTCAGTTATTGTCTGTCAAAAAATGTGTAAGAATATTATACTTTTTTTATACTATTTGAAAATAAAAGCATTGGATGCTAGAACAAAGCTTGTGATACCTTCTTCACAACTCCCAAGTCCTCACTGATGACCTGAAAAGAAAGTGGAAACCCAGTTTGCACAAAATTGGAAAAGCCCAGATACACCTTTACGAGAGTTACAAATAGCTCAATGACTACGACCATGGCTAGCCACTAGGAGTCTACGACAATGACAGTTACAAGGTCAAGTCACCGTGAAACAAGGTCGTTAGTAAATTAGTTTTTTTTATTTTATTATAAATATGGACATCTCAAATATTTAAAATTACAGAAAAATATTTTAAAAACTCAACTTTAGCCCAACCCCAGATGGATGGATGAGGTTCTGCTGATGATTATGATGATGATTAAAAAAATCCAAATTTGATAAAAGATGAATGGAACTATACAACAAGGGAACTTTTTCTTTCTTCCCTCATGTGCTTTTTGTTCTTTTCCCTCTAAACGGATTAGGGCTATAGATTTGGAAGGAGGCTCAGAGCTAGGGAAAGAGTGAATTTTTCTAGCTTCTGGCTTATATATAAATCATGGATTTTATTTTTGACAAAATAACATAAATTCCCTTAAAGAATGATGCAGATGGACCTCAGGCCCACGTGTAGGGCCCAAGTATATTTAGGTTTTATTTGTTATTAGATTTCTAATTTAATTTAAGAGTTGTAATTAGGATTTAGATTCCAATTCCATTACGATTCTTATTTTATTTCCTACCTAAGATAGGTTATTAGGTTTCTTAGGCCCTACGTTATGTTTCTTATTTATATGACATTGTAGAGGAGAAATTCTCAATGGGAATTGGTTTTTCCCATTGAGGTGCGTCCTCCTTTATAGGCTCCGCGGATATATCAAATAAAGAAACGAGGACGCACCTCAATGGGAAAACCCAATTCCCATTGAGAATTTCTCCTCTACAATGTCATATAAATAAGAAACATAACTTTAGGCCTAAGAAACCTAATAACCTATCTTAGGAAATTAAATAAGAATCCTAATGGAATTGGAAACTAAATCCTAATTACAACTCTTAAATTATATTAGAAATCTAATAACAAATAAAACCTAAATATACTTTGGGCCCTACACATGTGCCTGAGGTCCATTTGCATCAAAGAGAATTGACTCGTCTAGGCCGGTACAAATCATTAGTCACGAGTGGAAGAAGCCAGATCGACTAGATTTCAGAGAAAACTTGCCCCAGTGGGTTTTCCCTAACCATCTCACCAGTGCATGACCAGGTAGGATTTACCCAGCCAATTTCTAGTTGACCAAGAGGGTCGATAAAGTACAAGCATCCTTTAATATTGTATTATGCAATACTCAAACACTGGTAATCTAGATAATGTTAAGAATCCCTCTTATCAGTAATTCAGACCTTCATCCATGAACCGGGTCTCAAGATTCCCAACGAACTCAATAGGCAGATGATAGCACCTCAATCATGTCAGGAACAAAGTCACACTAATGCAATTGGAAAGGGCACTATTAATAACAAAATAATAGAAACATGACACTACTTGCCTTTACTTTAAAGAAATCTATCAACTCAATCTCAAAATGAAGTTCGTCGTGTTTGGGGAAGTCCTCTGAAACTACAATAGGACAATCAACCTCACCATAATGTAGTTCAGGCTTCATCTTGAACTGAAGGAAACAACAAAAAACAGAAGAGGAAAAAAAATTAAATATTGAGATGGATACCATTCAAAAAAAAGATGGAGATGGATAAAGTAGCTATAAAATTATGATTGCATAAAAAAACCTCAAATCTTTACACAATTTCATGTGAAGTTATGGCATCAGCTTCATTATAGAGACGCATAAATCACCAAACTGATGTGGACTATGTTCTATGGAGACACGTATCAGCTTCAGTTGCATATTAACAGTACCCGGCCAAAATCTAGTTACGTGTGTCAATTTCGAGATAAATACATACATACATAAATAAAATATATATATAAGGGTAATATTCTGCTAAAAGGTACCTCTCACGGATTTGCGTGAGGTAACCTTTCCACCACCACGTGAGACACCCATGGCAAATCAAACTCCCTCATACTCACTAACCCCACACGAATTCTCACTTACCCTAATTTAGCACTAATATGGAATTTAATCCGACGGCGATTATTATTCAGATTAGAGCCAAATTACAATGGGTGCTAATTCATTGGGGGTTAGTGAATGTGAGGGGTTTGGGTTTTCGTGAGGTGTCACATGCGGTGGTAAAGAGGTTACATCTCATGCAAATCCATAAGAGGCACCTCTTAGGCAAAACATAGCCCTACAGGAACATTTCCCATAAATAAATATATATATATATATATGGAAAAACCTCATGTGAGCACCACATGCCTGAATATCCAATGGGGCCCATCGGGTGATCCATCCGAATGGACCATGAAAAAGGGAAACCACCCGCCCCCCATGCCCAGCGAGATAGTCACCAATCCCGGGTTTTGTACCCATCTGAATGGATTGGACCATTGAATTGACTATGTACTTGTTTTGGAGGATGAAAACTCGTCAACTGGCAGTCAAGTGGCTGGGATGATGATTCGAGCCTCCATCAGCATACACTTTTTTTTTTTTTTTTTTGGGTGGTGGGGTGGGTGGGTGGGTGGGTGCGTGAGGAGGGGTTGATATTCCACAGTCCCATCCAAGAGTTGGGCCCCATAAAAACGGTGCTCACCTTATCATGAGCATCAGTGCTCAAGTGAGGGGACCCTATAAATATATATATATATATATAAAATTATCCCATGCACATCATGTGCGCTTATAGTGCGGCCAACCTGATGGTCCATCCAACTGGACCAACCACCCCCCACCTCCAATAGTAAGCCGTCCCATGGGTTTGGACCCATCGGAATGGACTGGACTGTTGAATCAACTGTGCATCCATTTTAGATCGTTAGATCTTATGGGCCGTGGATAAAAGGGTTAGGAATTAGGATGAAATGGGACCATTTTTTTGTACATAGGAGGGCCTTAACAAGATCTTTCAATCCCCCAGCCCCATAACCAAGATAGTGGGCCAGCAGTTTGGTCCCACAGTGAGGAGCGCATAGGATCAGGGCCACATATATGTGGGAGTGTTCCCATACATTTACCTCAAATGGAAGCTCCATGCGAGGTAGCTGGATGGGGTTGGGGTCCACTAATGATGGGACCATGGGATAGAAAGATCCTAATGGGTATGGCCCAAATATCAAATTTAGGGTCAATCCCATGCCACTAACCCCTTGATCCATGTCCCACAAGTTTAATAGCTTTATGCTATGATGCCCGGATACGGACACGGGTACAGATACAGGACACGGGAACGAGCGTCCGATACATCAACTTCAATATTTTTGGATACGGATACGGGTACGACATTCCTAAAAATATATAAATATAAATATTTAATTGGGAGTTTATTTTAAACATATGGGTTTTGACTTTTCAATATTAGACTTCTACTGATACGGGTACGGATTCGAATGCATACTTGTAACATGGGTTTTAACTTTTCAGTATTAAAATAAAATAAAAGGGGGCTGATGTAAAAATAGAAATACATGTAAAGTGGCTTTTGACATGATGTAAGTGTTGTCAATATCAATACTCAAAACCGATGAAAAGTGGACTGAATTTTTAGCCATGTTGTCTTACAACAAAAGAAAAGGGGTTAAATGTAAAACTGAAATATAAAGGGTCCGTTGCCCCTTTCATTGTCGACCACAGAAATTAATAGCGATGGGGAGAGGATGGAAAAAGAAAGAAAATGGAAGAAGAAGACACAGAAGAAGCTGGAGGAGGAGGAGCAGTAGCTGGGAGCAGCAGCACCAGTTGTGTAGCAGCAGGCGGTGGCAGCAGTAGTCGAGCAGCATGCAGCAGCAACAACCTCTGTCCAAAACCGGTAACTGCACCATCAAGCAGCAGCAGCCTCTGTCCAGAACCGGTAAGCTGCCTCCGCCTTCTCCTCTTCCTCCTCCTCCTCATCTTCTTCTTCTTCTTTTCCTTTTGGTTGCATGAAAGGTGTTGATGGAATGGTTGCAAGAAAGGTTGAAAAGTGTTAGGATTTTTTTTTATTGCCTTTTGAAATTATAACAAAATCACATGAAAGGCAATTACAAGATTTGGGATGAAATTCGATGTTTCGTCCAATTTCAAAAGAATCCATTCAATTTCGTTTTTTTTTTTTTTTTCATAAAAGATGAGACAACCGCATCCGCACGGTAACCCAGCCGTATCTTGCCGTATCCCGTACCCGGATCTGTATCGGACCGTATCGGTACGGGTACCACAGGGGAAATGCCGTATCCGAGTATCATAGGCTTTATGTCAGAAAAAATTTGACCATTGATCCAACAGTCCGGTCTATTTGAATGGGTGCAAACCCAACAGATCCAATGTAGTTAGGGGTGGGGGTTTTGGTGGTCCATTTCGGATCAATGCCCAGGTGGATGGAAGATCAAAATGGGCACCACTCATCCCTAGGGGGATCCTCCAACTAAGATCATACACTTTACATGAGTAAATATTTTAGAGGGTGGTATTCATGTGTGGACAGATTGGGATGGAGAAACAGAATTCAGATAGCCAACCCCAACATAGTTTGGGACACGACCTTGATGATGGTGATTGATGTGCAAGCGTCTCGCACGCTCCTGTGGGGCCCACATAGGTTCCCACCAGTCAAGGAGATGTGAGGGATTAAAAGATCCAATTGGGCCCGGCCTATACATGAAATTTTTTGGTTACTCAGCAATGTGTTACTAAAATATTGTCAGAAATGTGTTGCTAAAATAGAAAGATGACAAAGAAATGTGAGCATAATATCAGGCATTCCTGCAACTCTTTTCAAAATAAAATACCATCAAATGTTTGAATATAGTAAAATATGTTAACCTACACAATTGTGGAGAAAATACCATTGCGACTTCGCCCATCAACATGGTGGGAATTCCTTCACAAAACCCAAGTATCATCTTGCTTTTTCCCAAGACATTTTTTATAGGATTACCCTTGCCTGTTGCACCAGAGAAAAATGTTCAAACAATCATATCAGTTCTTGGACAGATTAAAAGGCATGAAGTGTTCTCTAATGAGCAAACTTAAAAGATTTTTACTCTAATGCAGCTGTGATTTTTACTTAGTACAGAAAAAAGACCATTTATTATCAATCACCAATGGTTTTCTTTTATCGATGGTACATTTGTGAATACATTATATTATTTGAGAAGGGAACACAGATTCACATCTCATTCAAACCATTTTAATGTTCCCCTTATACTGTTATAATCTATGGAAACATATCATTATCTTTTAGAATTCGAACTTTGTCAAGATAACACGTACAAATCTCAACAAGGGACCATGGGGGTGGCAAAATCTGACCCGACCTGCATCTGACCCGCATAACCCGACCTGTATCTCATACAGGTCAGTCGCAGTTCAAGCAAAACCTGACTTGCATTAAAATGGGTTGGGTTATGGTCAATCCGAATAAACGTTGAACTCCTACTACTCTTCTTCTTCCTTGTTCCTTTTTCTTTCCCATATATTTTTAATTAAAGAAAACAAAGTATCTCAAGATAAAATAACTCATCTCCATTCAATAACCTAGATGTCCAATCCCTTAAGCCCCTCAGGAGGGACCTCAGCAACTGTGACGAGTGCAGCTCTTCCTTGACATCTTCTTCATTCTTGATGGGAGCAATTCCCACATGAACACTCCTTGGCATAGTCCTACTCGATTTGTGTTTGTTAAGTTTCACTTCAACCCATGCATCTTCTGTCTGATTCAAGTCAGAAAATAGTTGCAATCTCACCAAGCCTTCTCTATGACCCACTGTGGCAGGATATTGCCAAGGAATAGTTCCGATCAATCCAAGCTACATGACCACTAAGCAATGTGTCCCATGATGGAAAGCCCTTCAAATTCCATCATGCTTCCTCTAAAATGGGCTGAGATCAAAGGTGGGAGTGCAAGTAGCCATCATCATCATTTATCCAAATGCCTATCGCATAAAAGAGAGAATATGACTTGTATGATTCCACCACATATCAACTATCACAGGACAGCCCTCCTTAGCTACCACATGGCAGTGTTCTCATATCAATGTGGCAGGACAAATGTTCAAGATTCAGCTAGCATACTTGAGATTGCAATGGAAGAAAAGTTTAGGGTTCTCTTTTACAAGAGTAGTCAAATAAGAGTCAATCTCACTGTAAAATTCACTACTTTATTTATAACATATCAATAAATATTATAAAAATTCAAATGTTTTAAAGAGATCAATCTAATGTTGGGCCCACATAGTCATGGAATGAAACTTATATGAGAACTCATGGAACAAGTAATGTTCCTTCTAGGCAGTTTAGCTTTTTATTTAGTGGCCCCGCTTAGTAGCATCACAGAGAGTGGGTGGTTCACAGGATTCAGACTTACCACAGAAGAGGGTTTGAATGAGGAATGACTAAGTCGGTGGAGATTAATGCACCTCTTTGCAACGACCTCTCCTTATTGGTTTTTCTTCATTTACATGGAACTTATCTCACCAGCAGAATCTTGGCTTTAGCTACTCCTTCCACTTGTTCTTCTTCGTCCTCCCCTCCTCCTCCTTTCTTCTTCCTTTTTCCTCCTTTCTCATGATGCAGGTTACACAGATCAGGTCGGGTGATGCGGGTTAAAGTTATCTAACCCATTTCAAAACAAGTCAGATACGGGTTGAGCTTCGGCCTATTAATACCCCTACTCGAGCTGACCCGTTTTGACCGGACTCATGGGACAATGGAAGGTGCTCACTATTGTAACCTTGAGGTTGTGGGTTCAAGCCATGTTAATTTTTTTTTTTTTTTTAAAAGGTCTACAATCTCACTTTAAAACAACAAAATGAATGAACTTCCCTCCCCTTCCACTGTAAAACATTCATTTACAGTCCTCCCATGGCATTAGACTTATCCCCAAAACTTGAAATGATACCCCACAACCCGGAAAAATGGGACCTAGAGCTCTACTACGGACTTAACCCCACTCATCCTCACCATAACTAGGAACAATAATCTTCCTCCACAAAGCGTCTCCCTCTCCTCCAAATCGCCACCAACATTTTTCCAAAAACAACCTATCCTTTAGAGTTAAGGCACCCAAGACCCAACCCTCCCAAATGTCATGCCTTCAACACTTCATAAGATGGAACTCCTCGTATCCCCTTGCCCCTTCCAAAGAAAATTCTTCATGATAAGGTCCAATCAATCCACCACAGCCTTCGGCATTTTAATAGCAAGTGTAATACACTTACTGATTCAAAAGGGTAGCTTTAATGAGAGTTATGCTACCCCTAAGAGCAAGATATCGTCTTTTCCAAATTCCAACCAAAGAACTTCTTATCAAATTTTTCTAAGAAGAAGATCCCACTAAGCTTTTGATCTCATATTAGTAATAAACTCAATAGGCAATCCAAGATACAGAAAAGGAAGTCAACCACCTCTGCAATGAAGTGTATCTGCCAATGGATGGATAACCTTTTCCAAACACCCCACCCCCACCAAGATGGCTTTTGGAGAGACTTGACTTTCAATCCTGAAGAAAATTGAGAACACCTCAAGATTCTCTATAACATGTCAATCTCTTCCCAAGCCAGTGAAAACTAAACAAAATGGCTTCTTCTGCAAACTGAAGATGTATCACTACATCACTAGTCCAGCCTATTTAAGAACCTTGCAATAAGACCCAACTCCATAGCCTTAATGAAAAGGTCTCAAGGGCTTCAACAACTAAGGTCAATAAGAACGGGGGACAAAGGATTGCCTAGTCGGAGCCCTCTAAAAGTGTAAAAAATACATGAGGGAGACTCGTTCACTAAATTCATAGAGGAAATAGAAGAGATGCACCCCCCGAATCAACCCTTCACATTTGTTGCCGAAAAACATGCTCAACTTATAATCAACAAAATCTCACTCAATATGGTCATTTGCATTTTTCCAAATCTATATTGAAAATGACACCTTTGTCAGACAGCATTATCAAACCAATAAGCTCATTAGCCACCAAAACACCAATAAGAATCTGCCTTTGGTGAATAAAACCCCTTGGAAAGAACAGATTGTATGAGGAAGGACCATTTTCAACCAATTTAGTAACACGTCCCAGTATCTCATAAGCACAGCCCACCAAGATAATGGGCCGAAAAATCTTTCAAATCCATTAGATATGGAACCTCTGGAATGTGAGTTAAAAAGGTAGCATTAATTTCTTTGTTCAGACAACCTCTGACACTTTGAAAGCATGTCAGCAAAAGTCTCTTTTTCAAAAAGACCTCTTTGCTCTAATGAAGGCAAGTAAAACCATTTTGTCTCCTACACATTCTGCCAAAGCTTCACTAATATTTTCCTCTTCGAAATCTCTTTCTAGCCACGCCTTAAGGTCGGAGGAAGTTGAGAGAAAATGGATGCCATCCAAAGTTTGGTTTAAAAGAAACTTCTTCCATGTAGAGCTCTTCAAAAGTGAATGACCTTGAGGTCAAGCTTTTTGCTGGATGGCGGTGACGGGGCAAGGTTTATACGGCTACAATCTTAGAAGTGGCATTTCATCAGATTATATTGTAAATCTTAGCTCGTTATGCGGAAGTGAAATTGATGTACCATATATATATATAAATATTGGGGGGGTGGGGGGGAACATGTGGGATGTCTTGGTGTCTTCCTAGCTCTTTGCCAGGTTTGATTGATGCTTGGGTTTTAGGCAAATGCAACCCAAAAGGGGGCTGCCCTAGAATGGGCCAGATCATACCGAAGACTCATGGTCAATGCCCAGGTCCATTGGGCCCCAGCTTCTGATTAAGCGATAAATCATATGCCTTATAATATCTTTGTTATGATTTAGTTTTCATATTTTATTAGGGTCTAGGAATGAATTCTGGTATTGAGGAAAGGAAGTACTTTCTTTGGATTCCCACGAGGCCTATTTAAGGACCTCGCACGTATTATGAAAAGAATACTTCAATAATAGTCAACTTCTCTTCTCGCTGGGTAGAACCCTCAAGTAATTTTGTTAGCTTGAAGGTTCCAATATTTGGGTGAATCCTTCCACCAATCCGGCTGTGTCAAATTGGAATCATAGCCAAATCATCGTGGATCATGCTCGGGGTCAACAAATTCATGAGCTAATCTTCTTCTAATATACTTCCTATTTTCTTCAGATTTTCTATAATTTTTTCCACTTTAATCCAACCCCATCAAACCCTTCAATTCTTCATCTCAAATTAACCCCAACCCATACCTAATCACAAACACTACGTTTTCCCCCACAAACTCCCTTCAAATTGAGACCCAAATCACCCTTAGATCTGACCCTAAACTAGCCCATTTGAAAATCCTAGCCTTTGCCAAAATTTGCTACTACAGAAACTCCACTTACGAAGTTCCTGTGACTGCACTTAAACACCCTGATTTGGTACCTGTTGAAGCTAACGCTACACTCAGTACCCAATTCAAACCCACATTAAAGCTCTACCCAATTCCTCATTGAGCCCCTTGGTTCCCATCAAAATCATGGAAGTAAACCCCAAATTACCAGCTGATTTTTTGTTTAGTTTGCGGAAGCAAGACCAGAAGATCCAAACCTCATGGATTCTACATTAGATCAATCTGACTTATTTGGACCAATTCGGTCAGTCCAATGGCCATTTGATCTATTTAATCAGAGCCGAATCAAAGACAAGGGCTCAAATTTGAAATTAAATATGCCTAAATCGAGAACAAATATCTCCAAATTCAATGTGGGCCCAAAGGAGAATAAATTGAGTCCTGACCATGATGGATCGACCAATGGGGGCACCAGTCTGCATAACACTCGATGTTCGAGAAGTGGGGACCACATAAAAAATGCTCAACAAAGTGGGACCAAGCCCGCTTGGAATGGGACATCCAATGAATTCTAAATTCATTCCAATTGCTATTTTTGATGTTTGGATAGAAGAGACCCAAAGAAGAAAGACTTCCTAAATTCAAGGCATGAACAAAGGCAAGGAGATCCAAAAAAAAAAAAGAGGGAAGCAGAGACTCCACGTGAGACATCCAAGAGGGTTTCTTAGCCCAAACAACTTTCTATTTCATATTATCTATTCATTTTATCAAAAGGTTTATAAGGATTTATTTAATGCTTTCCTTAGTTAATGAGGACTGGATGAATGGATAGGATTAAAACTAGCATTAGGGCTTCTTTTGTTTCAAGTAATATTTAAGAACACTTAGGGGACGTCTAGCCCCATGTTTGGTTGATTGAAATTCTTTTAATTGAGTGATCCATGGATTTGCTCCTTTCTTCCTCTTCTCGATTGGCATGAGAGTGTCTCTCCTAAAGGATTGAAGGGAATCAAGTGGGAATTAGGACTTTGGGGTAAGCTAACTTTCTACTTTCCTCCTTGTGTTAGCATATTTAATTGTTGATTGATCCAGTTTGAGTTTGATCTATTCTTGGGTTTTTCTGATTCAATTGAGTTATATACATTAGAGCTTTATCATATAGTTTGATTATGCTAATCACGACTATGTCATTTACCGTCTAAACCTGGCAAAAAATTGTCAATTTACAGCAAACCTCAAAACCCAGTCTGAGTTCAGCCATTCAGGCCGAACCTAGTCTTACTTGACCCTTAATTTTCGTTCCCTTGCAATCATCTCGAGTCTCTACAGTCCCAAAACAAAATCAGAATTTTTGCATACAGCTACTGCAGTCCACGCAGCTGTTCATTTTCAATCTCCAAAACCATTTTATTTGAGACCCAAATTACCCCAATTACACCAAAAACAGTCCCCAATACAATTCACCTAATTCTAGCCAACCCAAGCCTTGATTCTTCCTAGATCCAATCGTAATTTGCACAGAAACTGTTTTCAGTCCACTTCAGTCCCCTAGTAGCGCCTATTCTTCCTATAACAAGCCTCATTTGAACCAAATTCAAGCCACTCACAGAAATTTCCTGTCATTGTTCTAATGCTGAAAAAAAAAGTGGCTTTACTTTTGTTATCAGAGCAGATCTTGCCTATCTTCTACCTTGCCAAAAACAATGTCAATAAAAACAGTTTTCACCCTTCCATACAGTAACCAAACTGTCACCTTTGTCCTTCATACACATAGCAGCAGACTTTCTCATTTATAGTTACCTTTGAAGTGCTGTAGCAGTCCCTTTTCCAGGCCATTCTTGAAAACCAATTGTTTATCTTTTATGTCCCTCTTGCATCTTAATCAACATGAGAAACTTTGGAGCTTCAGATACCAATTGTTTCTCTTTTATGTCAAAGAATTTTGAACCAATAAAAATATGGAGATTGGTACATCATAAGAATGCATTCTACTTTGAGCAATCATTAATTTAAAGCAAGAAAAATTGACAGTTTTATGAATATACTAAAAAATTTCAATAACTGCATTACTTATGTGCATTAGAGAAGAGCAATAAACATGATTTAGCTCATTATAGCAGAGGTCAAAGATCAGACATACGGGACAATATGGATTTTTGGCAAGACATTCAAGAACCATATAATGAAGCTCTCCGTGTTAAGAATAGCCTTAAACAGTCTCACATGAGACAATTTGAGTCTCAAGCTGTGAAGCTTCAACGGAGAAGAATCTATATTGTTGATTCGTCCACATTTCTATGCGATCAAGGAAATCTTCTCTGAAGTAACACTTCATGAGAACCATTTATGTGACCTATTAAAGAAAAATGCTAAGCACATCACCAAATTGTTGATCACGTGCCAGATAAAAGTGCAAAAGAACCTTCAAACATGAATTGCATGCAAGAAGAACCAAAAGAGGGAGCAAAAGAAAAACCAGAGGTCCAGAAATTATGATAATACTATAAGAACTGAAAACCATGAAAGGAGACATCACTGATGTTGAAAAGCAAGATCAAATGGAAAGAAGATTTCACAATAAAATAAGATGAAGCAGCATCTAGAGCTTCCAAGATGGATCATACTTCGAAAGAACTAGAAGATGAAGGGACCAAATTTCTTGTTGTGGAAATATTAATAAGAAGATATAGGAGGAAAAGGAAGATGAGGAAGAAAAGGACACTAAAAACTTGGAACTAGTGAGAAACTTAAAGTTCACAATCATAGCAGCACTTGCCGCAACACACTTCATCGTCGCTAATATGCCCCTATCTTAGAAATGCTCTGAAAGGATCCATCCTACATTTGTGTTGTGTAAAAAACAACAAGAAGAAGACAATATTTCAGTTGCAATATTCCAAATTGGGTGGCATTTAGACATAAAACTAAGTGCAACAAGAAGTTTAAGCAATCCATCAGATTTTGCCCCTATTTTCATTCACTTGATGCATCTTTCTCCTCTAATCACCACATCAGCATACACAATCTTTAAACAAGTGTAAGCATAAGCCAATTATAAATCAGATATAAACAGATGAAATAAATTACCTCCATGTTCTAGTCTAGTAGATTCGACAATAACCCCATCCACAGTTCTTGTTGTGCAATGAAATATAACCTGCAAAGTGCAGACCACATTCAGATCATTACTCCGAAATCTCTTTAGTCTTCAAGCATTCCAAAGTTCCAATCAGTATCAGAAATAAATTTAAATATTTCCTATTCTTCCTGTTTCTAGTCCATGTCTATGGACAATTTACATGTTAAAAGGCCCTAAAAGTTGATTTATTTCTAAGTAGGGATGGCAATGGATCGAGTTTAAACAGGGACCTGCCCCGCCCTGCTCCTATTAGGGGCGGGTTTGGGTTTTGTTGCTATACCCGCCCTGCCCCGTATATATAATATGTATTTATTTTTATTAAAGTCATAAAAAAAAACTTGTGATTCAAGTGGTGTTGGGCATTAACTTAAAGCATGTGGGAAGAAAATGTGGTGTATTTGATCTCTACCATATTCTATGATACCCGGATACTTGTACAAGCCCAATGTATACATATCGGACCGATACAAAACTTGTATTGGTACCTAATACTGCACCAATACTTCTAGGAAACAAGTTTAACATATTCTACTTATAAAGTCCATTATTTCATATAGCTCTTTTAATATTTTTACTTCTCACCATAAAAAAATGCTAGGAAGGGACGAAAACAATGATAATTTCATTGATTCAAAAATGATCTAAAGAAAAAATTAGGACATCGGTGTTCTAGATTTTCAAAAGTGAGGAGTCGTGTATCGCCAATTCCCGTATCAATGTCCGTATTGGTGCGGACAGCGGAGGTAGAGATGCGGGAGGGCGATGAAGATAGAAAAAATAGGAAAGATGATACTTTTTCTTGGGCTCTCACCAAGCTCCAATCCGGAGGCATTGCGTCAGATGTACAAGGTAGGGCTCAAGAGACTCAGAAATTGGGCTCCCACCAAACTCCAATCCAAGAGGCGTTAGGGATTTCTTGGAGGAGAACTCAAAGAAAGCTCATTTTCATTAATCATCAATCATTCCTCTCTAGCCAAAGAGGCTTTACATCATTATAAAGGAAAATAAATAACCCCAAGACTAATCTGGACCATTCAAACACACTGATGGCCAAGATTAAAACATCCTAATAAGCAACCTAAAATATAATTAAAGGCCTAAATAAACATAAAATAAATGGGCTGGGCCCAAAGGCTTGGACAAGATAATTGGGTTGGGCCCGTTGGAGGGTCGACCCATGGGGGACCATGGGCTTGTCCTGCATCACGTATCCATATCCGTATCTGAGCATCATAGACCAAATTCATTCCCATCCATTTATATAA
>QPKB01000009.1:34650038-34913943 GCA_003546025.1 Camphora micrantha | reverse complement strand
GAAAAAAAATTAATATTGAGATGGATACCATTCAAAAAAAGATGGAGATGGATAAAGTGCTATAAATTATGATTGCATAAAAACCTAAAGTCTTCTACACAATTTTACATGTGAAGTTATGAGCATCAGCTTCATTATAGAGACACATAAATCACCAAACTGATGTGGACTATGTTCTATGGAGACACGTATCAGCTTCAGTTGCATATTAACAGTACCCACCGGCCAAATCTAGTTACGTGAGTCAATTTCGAGATAAAATACATACATACATAAATAAATATATATAAGGGGTAATATTCTGCTAAAAGGTACCTCTCACGGATTTGCGTGAGGTAACCTTTCCACCACACACGTGAGACACCCCATGGCAAATCAAACTCCTCATACTCACTAACCCCACACGAATTCTCCACTTACCCTAATTTAGCACTAATATGGAATTTAATCCGACGGCGATTATTATTTCAGATTAGAGCCAAATTACAATGGGTGCTAATTCATTGGGGGTTAGTGGATGTGAGGGGCTTGGGTTTTCGTGAGGTGTCACATGCGGTGGTAAAGAGGTTACATCTCATGCAAATCCATGAGGGGCACCTCTTAGGCAAAACATAGCCCTACAGGAACATTTCCCATAAATAAATATATATATGGAAAAACCTCATGTGAGCACCACATGCCTGAATATCCAATGGGGCCCACCGGGTGATCCATCCGAATGGACCATGAAAAAGGGAAACCACCCGCCCCCCATGTCCCGCGAGATAGTCACCAATCCCGGGTTTAGTACCCATCCGAATGGATTGGACTGTTGAATTGACTATGTACTTGTTTTGGAGGATAAAAACTCGTCAACTGGCGGTCAAGTGGTTGGGATGATGATTCGAGCCTCCATCAGCATACACTTTTTTTTTTTTTTTGGGTGGTGGGGTGGGTGGGTGGGTGAGGAGGGGTTGATATTCCACAGTCCCATCCTAGAGTTGGGCCCCATAAAAACGGTGCTCACCTTATCATGAGCATCGGTGCTCAAGTGAGGGGACCCTATATATATATAGAAATTATCCCATGCACATCATGTGCGCCTATAGTGCAGCCAACCTGATGGTCCATCCAACTGGACCAACCACCCCCCACCTCCAATAGTAAGCCGTCCCATGGGTTTGGACCCATCGGAATGGATTGGACTGTTGAATCGACTGTGCATCCATTTTAGATCGTGAGATCTCATGGGCCGTGGATGAAAGGGTTAGGATGATCAAATGGGGCCATTTTTTTGTACATAGGAGGGCCTTAACAAGATCTTTCAATCCCCCAGCCCCATAACCAAGATAGTGGGCCAGCAGTTTGGTCCCACAGTGAGGAGCGCATAGGATCAGGGCCACATATATGTGGGAGTGTTCCTGTACATTTACCTCAAATGGAAGCTCCGTGCGAGGTAACTGGATGGGGTTGGGGTCCACTAATGATGGGACCATGGGATAGAAAGATCCTAATGGGTATGGCCAAAATATCAAATTTGGGGTCAATCCCATGCCACTAACCCCTTGATCCATGTCCCACAAGTTTAACAGCTTTATGCTATATGATGCACGGATACGGACACGGGTACAGATACAGTACACGGGAACGAGCGTCCGATACATCAACTTCAATATTTTTGAATACGGATACGGGTACGACATTCCTAAAAATATATAAATATAAATATTTAATTGGGAGTTTATTTTAAACATATGGGTTTTGACTTTTCAATATTAGACTTCTACTGATACGGGTACGAATTCGAATGCATACTTGTAACATGGGTTTTAACTTTTCAGTATTAAAATAAAATAAAAGGGGGCTGATGTAAAAATAGAAATACATGTAAAGTGGCTTTTGACATGATGTAAGTGTTGTCAATATCATTACTCAAAACCGATGAAAAGTGGAGTGAATTTTGAGCCATGTTGTCTTACAACAAAAGAAAAGGGGTTAAATGTAAAACTGAAATATAAAGGGTCCGTTGCCCCTTTCATTGTCGACCATAGAAATTAATAGCGATGGGGAGAGGATGGAAAAAGAAAGAAAATAGAAGAAGAGGACACAGAAGAAGCTGGAGGAGGAGGAGCAGTAGCTGGAAGCAGCAGCACCAGTTGTGTAGCAGCAGGCGGTGGCAGCAGGAGTCGAGCAGCGTGCAACAGCAACAACCTCTGTCCAAAACCGGTAACTGCACCATCAGCAGCAGCAGCCTCTGTCCAAAACCGGTAAGCCGCCTCCGCCTTTTCCTCTTCCTCCTCCTCCTCGTCTTTTTCTTCTTCTTTTCCTTTTGGTCGCATGAAAGGTGTTGATGGAATGGTTGCAAGAAAGGTTGAAAAGTGTTAGGGTTTTTTTTTATTGCCTTTTGAAATTATAACAAAATCACATGAAAGGCAATTACAAGATTTGGGATGAAATTCGATGTTTCGTCCAATTTCAAAAGAATCCATTCAATTTCGTTTTTTTTTTTTTCATAAAAGATGAGACAACCGTATCCGCACGGTAACCCAGCCGTATCTTGCCGTATCCCGTACCCGGATCCGTATCGGTACGGGTACCACAGGGGAAATGCCGTATCCGAGTATCATAGGCTTTATGTCAGAAAAAATTTGACCATTGATCCAACAGTCCGGTCTATTTGAATGGGTGCAAACCCAACAGATCCAATGTAGTTAGTAGGGGTGGGGGTTTTTGATGGTCCATTTCGGATCAATGCCCACGTGGATGGAAGATCAAAATGGGCACCACTCATCCCTAGGGGGATCCTCCAACTAAGATCATACACTTTACATGAGTAAATATTTTAGAGGGTGGTATTCATGTGTGGACAGATTGGGATGGAGAAACAGAATTCAGATAGCCAACCCCAACATAGTTTGGGACACGACCCTGATGATGGTGATTGATGTGCAAGTGTGTCGCACGCTCCTGTGGGGCCCACATAGGTTCCCACCAGTCAAGGAGATGTAAGGGATTAAAAGATCCAATTGGGCCCGGCCTATACACGAAATTTTTTGGTTACTCAGCAATGTGTTACTAAAATATTGTCAGAAATGTGTTGCTAAAATAGAAAGATGACAAAGAAATGTGAGCATAATACCAGGCATTCCTGCAGCTCTTTTCAAAATAAAGTACCATCAAATGTTTGAATATAATAAAATATGTTAACCTACACAATTGTGGAGAAAATACCATTGCGACTTCGCCCATCAACATGGTGGGAATTCCTTCACAAAACCCAAGTATCATCTTGCTTTTTCCCAAGACATTTTTTATAGGATTACCCTTGCCTGTTGCACCAGAGAAAAATGTTCAAACAATCATATTAGTTCTTGGACAGATTAAAAGGCATGAAGTGTTCTCTAATGAGCAAACTTAAAAGATTTTTACTCTAATGCAGCTGTGATTTTTACTTAGTACAGAAAAAAGACCATTTATTATCAATCACCAATGGTTTTCTTTTATCGATGGTACATTTGTGAATACATTATATTATTTGAGAAGGGAACACAGATTCATATCTCATTCAAACCATTTTAATGTTCGCCTTATACTGTTATAATCTATGGAAACATATCATTATCTTTTAGAATTCGAACTTTGTCAAGATAACATGTACAAATCTCAACAAGGGACCATGGGGGTGGCAAAATCTGACCCGACCTGCATCTGACCCGCATAACCCGACCTGTATCTCATACAGGTCAGTCGCAGTTCAAGCAAAACCTGACTTGCAATAAAATGGGTTGGGTTATGGTCAATCCGAATAAACGTTGATCTGCTACTGCTCTTCTACTTCCTTGTTCCTTTTTCTTTCCCATATATTTTTAGTTAGAGAAAACAAAGTATCTCAAGATAAAATAACTCATCTCCCTTCAATAACCTAGATGTCCAATCCCTTAAGCCCCACAGGAGGGACCTCAGCAACTGTGACGAGTGCAGCTCTTCCTTGACATCTTCTTCATTCTTGATGGGAGCAATTCCTACATGAACACTCCTTGGCATAGTCCTACTCGATTTGTGTTTGTTAAGTTTCACTTTAACCCATGCATCTTCTGTCTGATTCAAGTCAGAAAATAGTTGCAATTTCACCAAGCCTTCTCTATGACCCACCGTGGCAGGATATTGCCAATGAATAGTTCCGATCAATCCAAGCTACATGACCACTAAGCAATGTGTCCCATGATGGAAAGCCCTTCAAATTCCATCTTGCTTCCTCTAAAATGGGCTGAGATCAAAGGTGGGAGTGCAAGTAGCCATCATCATCATTTATCCAAATGCCTATCGCATAAAAGAGAGAATATGACTTGTATGATCCCGCCACATATCAACTATCACAGGACAACCCTCCTTAGCTACCGCATGGCAGTGTTCTCATATCAATGTGGCAGGACAAATGTTCAAGATTCAGCTAGCATACTTGAGATTGCAATGGAAGAAAAGTTTAGTGTTCTCTTTTACAAGAGTAGTCAAATAAGAGTCGATCTCACTGTAAAATTCACTACTTTATTTATAACATATCAATAAATATTATAAAAATTCAAATGTTTTAAAGAGATCAATCTAATGTTGGGCCCACGTAGTCATGGAATGAAACTTATATGAGAACTCATAGAACAAGTAATGTTCCTTCTGGGCAGTTTAGCTTTTTATTTAGTGGCCCCGCTTAGTAGCATCACAAAGAGTGGGTGGTTCACAGGATTCAGACTTACCACAGAAGAGGGTTTGAATGAGGAATGACTAAGTCGGTGGAGATTAATGCACCTCTTTGCAACGACATCTCCTTATTGGTTTTTCTTCATTTACATGGAACTTATCTCACCAGCAGAACCTTGGCTTTAGCTACTCCTTCCACTTGTTCTTCTTCGTCCTTCCCTCCTCCTCCTTTCTTCTTCCTTTTTCCTCCTTTCTCATGATGCAGGTTACACAGATCAGGTCGGGTGATGCGGGTTAAAGTTATCTAACCCATTTCAAAACAAGTCAGATACGGGTTGAGCTTCAGCCTATTAATACCCCTACTCGAGCTGACCCGTTTTGACCGGACTCATGGGACAATGGAAGGTGCTCACTATTGTAACCTTGAGGTTGTGGGTTCAAGCCATGTTAATTTTTTATTTTTTTTTAAAAGGTCTACAATCTCACTTTAAAACAATAAAATGAATGGACTTCCCTCCCCTTCCACTTTAAAACATTCATTTTCAGTCCTCCCATGGCATTAGACTTATCCCCAAAACTTGAAATGAAACCCCACAACCCGGAAAAATGGGACCTAGAGCTCTACTACGGACTTAACCCCACTCATCCTCACCATAACTAGGAACAATAATCTTCCTCCACAAAGCGTCTCCCTCTCCTCCAAATCGCCACCAACATTTTTCCAAAAAACAACCTATCCTTTAGAGTTAAGGCACCCAAGACCCAACCCTCCCAAATGTCATGCTTCAACACTTCATAAGATGGAACTCCTCGTATCCCCTTGCCCTTCCAAAGAAAATTCTTCATGATAAGGTCCCAATCAATCCACCACAGCCTTCGGCATTTTAATAGCAAGTGTAATACACTTACTGATTCAAAAGGGTAGCTTTAATGAGAGTTATGCTACCCCTAAGAGCAAGATATCGTCTTTTCCAAATTCCAACCAAAGAACTTCTTATCAAATTTTTCTAAGAAGAAGATCCCACTAAGCTTTTGATCTCATATTAGTAATAAACTCAATAGGCAATCCAAGATACAGAAAAGGAAGTCAACCTCCTCTGCAATGGAGTGTATCTGACAATGGATGGATAAACTTTTCCAAACACCCCACCCCCACCAAGATGGCTTTTGGAGAGACTGACTTTCAATCCTGAAGAAAATTGAGAACACCTCAAGATTCTCTATAACATGTCAATCTCTTCCCAAGCCGGTGAAAACTAAACAAAATGGCTTCTTCTGCAGACTGAAGATGTATCACTACATCACTAGTCCAGCCTATTTAAGAACCTTCCAATAAGACCCAACTCCGTAGCCTTAATGAAAAGGTCTCAAGGGCTTCAACAACTAAGGTCAATAAGAACGGGGGACAAAGGATTGCCTAGTCAGAGCCCTCTAAAAGTGTAAAAAATATATGAGGGAGACGCGTTCACTAAATTTGTAGAGGAAATAGAAGAGATGCACCCCCCGAATCAACCCTTCAAATTTGTTGCCGAAAAACATGCTCCACTTATAATCAACAAAATCTCACTCAATATGGTCATTTGCATTTTTCCAAATCTATATTGAAAATGACACCTTTGTCAGACAGCATTATCAAACCAATAAGCTCATTAGCCACCAAAACACCAATAAGAATCTGCCTTTGGTGAATAAAACCCCTTGGAAAGAACAGATTGAATGAGGAAGGACCATTTTCGACCAATTTAGTAACACCTCCTAGTATCTCATAAGCACAGCCCACCAAGATAATGGGCCGAAAAATCTTTCAAATCCATTAGATATGGAACCTCTGGAATGAGAGTTAAAAAGGTAGCATTAATTTCTTTGTTCAGACAACCTCTGACACTTTGAAAGCATGTCAGCAAAAGTCTCTTTTTCAAAAAGACCTCTTTGCTCTAATGAAGGCAAGTAAAACCATCAACCTTGTCTCCTACACATTCTGCCAAAGCTTCACTAATATTTTCCTCTTCGAATTCTCTTTCTAGCCACGCCTTAAGGTCCGAGGAAGTTGAGAGAAAATGGATGCCATCCAAAGTTTGGTTTAAAAGAAACTTCTTCCATGTAGAGCTCTTCAAAAGTGAATGACCTTGAGGTCAAGCTTTTTGCTGGATGGCGGTGACGGGCAAGGTTTATACGGCTACAATCTTAGAAGTGGCATTTCATCAGATTATATTGTAAATCTTAGCTCGTTATGCGGAAGTGAAATTGATGTACCATATATATATATATATATATATATATAGGGGGGGCGGGGGGGAACATGTGGAATGTCTTGGTGTCTTCCTAGCTCTTTGCCAGGTTTGATTGATGCTTGGGTTTTAGGCAAATGCAACCCAAAAGGGGGCTGCCCTAGAATGGGCCAGATCATACCGAAGACTCATGGTCAATGCCCAGGTCCATTGGGCCCAAGCTTCTGATTAAGCGATAAATCATATGCCTCGTAATATCTTTGTTATGATTTAGTTTTCATATTTTATTAGGGTCTAGGAATGAATTCTGGTATTGAGGAAAGGAATTACTTTCTTTGGATTCCCACGAGGCCTATTTAAGGACCTCGCACGTATTATGAAAAGAATACTTCAATAATAGTCAACTTCTCTTCTCGCTTGGTAGAACCCTAAAGTAATTTTGTTAGCTTGAAGGTTCCAATATTTGGGTGAATCCTTCCACCAATCCGGCTGTGTCAAATTGGAATCATAGCCAAATCATCGTGGATCATGCTCGGGGTCAACAAATTCATGAGCTAATCTTCTTCTAATATACTTTCTATTTTCTTCAGATTTCTTCAATTTTTTCCACTTTAATCCAATCCCATCAAGCCCTTCAATTCTTCATCTCAAATTAACCCCAACCCATACCTAATCACAAACACTATGTTTTCCCCCACAAACTCCCTTCAAATTGAGACCCAAATCACCCTTAGATCTGACCCTAAACTAGCCCATTTGAAAATCCTAGCCTTTGCCAAAATTTGCTACTACAGAAACTCCACTTATGAAGTTCCTGTGACTGCACTTAAACACCCTGATTTGGTACCTGTTGAAGCTAACGCTACACTCAGTACCCAATTCAAACCCACATTAAACCTCTACCCAATTCCTCATTGAGCCCCTTGGTTCCCATCAAAATCATGGAAGTAAACCCCAAATTACCAGCTGATTTTTTGTTTAGTTTGCGGAAGCAAGACCAGAAGATCCAAACCTCATGGATTCTACATTAGATCAATCCGACTTATTTGGACCAATTCGGTCAGTCCAATGGCCATTTGATCTATTTAATCAGAGCCGAATCAAAGACAAGGGCTCAAATTTGAAATTAAATATGCCTAAATCGAGAACAAATATCTCCAAATTCAATGTGGGCCCAAAGGAGAATAAATTGAGTCCTGACCATGATGGATCGACCAATGGGGGCACCAATCTGCATAACACTCAATGTTCGACAAGTGGGGACCACATAAAAAATGCTCAACAAAGTGGGACCAAGCCCGCTTGGAATGGGACATCCAATGAATTCTAAATTCATTCCAATTGCTATTTTTGATGTTTGGATAGAAGAGACCCAAAGAAGAAAGGCTTCCTAAATTCAAGGCATGAACAAAGGCAAGGAGATCCAAAAAAAAAAAGAGGGAAGCAGAGACTCCACGTGAGACATCCAAGAGGGTTTCTTAGCCCAAACAACTTTCTATTTCATATTATCTCTTCATTTTATCAAAAGGTTTATAAGGATTTATTTAATGCTTTCCTTAGTTAATGAGGACTGGATGAATGGATAGGATTAAAACTAGCATTAGGGCTTCTTTTGTTTCAAGTAATATTTAAGAACACTTAGGGGACGTCTAGCCCCATGTTTGGTTGATTGAAATTCTTTTAATTGAGTGATCCATGGATTTGCTCCTTTCTTCCTCTTCTCGATTGGCATGAGAGTGTCTCTCCTAAAGGATTGAAGGGAATCAAGTGGGAATTAGGACTTTGGGGTAAGCTAACTTTCTACTTTCCTCCTTGTGTTAGCATATTTAATTGTTGATTGATCCAGTTTGAGTTTGATCTATTCTTGGGTTTTTCTGATTCAATTGAGTTATATACATTAGAGTTTTATCATATAGTTTGATTATGCTAATCACGACTATGTCATTTACCGTCTAAACCTGGCAAAAAATTGTCAATTTACAGCAAACCTCAAAACCCAGTCTGAGTTCAGCCATTCAGGCCAAACCTAGTCTTACTTGACCCTAAATTTTCGTTCCCTTGCAATCATCTTGAGTCTCTACAGTCCCAAAACAACATCAGATTTTTTGCATACAGCTACTGCAGTCCACGCAGCTGTTCATTTTCAATCTCCAAAACCATTTTATTTGAGACCCAAATTACCCCAATTACACCAAAAACAGTCCCCAATACAATTCACCTAATTCTAGCCAACCCAAGCCTTGATTCTTCCTAGATCCAATCGCAATTTGCACAGAAACTGTTTTCAGTCCACTTCAGTCCCCTAGTGGCGCCTATTCTTCCTATACCAAGCCTCATTTGAACCAAATTCAAGCCACTCACAGAAATTTCCTGTCATTGTTCTAATGCTGAAAAAAAAAGTGGCTTTACTTTTGTTATCAGAGCAGATCTTGCCTAACTTCTACCTTGCCAAAAACAATGTCAATAAAAACAGTTTTCACCCTTCCATACAGTAACCAAACTGTCACCTTTGTCCTTCATACACATAGCAGCAGTCTTTCTCATTTATAGTTACCTTTGAAGTGCTGTAGCAGTCCCTTTTCCAGGCCATTCTTGAAAACCAATTGTTTATCTTTTATGTCCCTCTTGCATCTTAATCAACATGAGAAACTTTGGAGCTTCAGATACCAATTGTTTCTCTTTTATGTCAAAGAATTTTGAACCAATAAAAATATGGAGATTGGTACATCATAAGAATGCATTCTACTTTGAGCAATCATTAATTTAAAGCAAGAAAAATTGACAGTTTTATGAATATACTAAAAAATTTCAATAACTGCATTACTTATGTGCATTAGAGAAGAGCGATAAACATGATTTAGCTCATTATAGCAGAGGTCAAAGATCAGACATACGGGACAATATGGATTTTTGGCAAGACATTCAAGAACCATATAATGAAGCTCTCCGTGTTAAGAATAGCCTTAAACAGTCTCACATGAGACAATTTGAGTCTCAAGCTGTGAAGCTTCAACAGAGAAGAATCTATATTGTCGATTCGTCCACATTTCTATGCGATCAAGGAAATCTTCTCCGAAGTAACACTTCACGAGAACCATTTATGTGACCTATTAAAGAAAAATGCTAAGAACATCACCAAATTGTTGATCACGTGCCAGATAAAAGTGCAAAAGAACCTTCAAACATGAATTGCATGCAAGAAGAACCAAAAGAGGGAGCAAAAGAAAAACCAGAGGTCCAGAAATTATGATAATACCATAAGAACTGAAAACCATGACAGGAGACATCACTGATGTTCAAAAGCAAGATCAAATGGAAAGAAGATTTCACAATAAAATAAGATGAAGCAGCATCTAGAGCTTCCAAGATGGATCATACTTCGAAAGAACTAGAAGACGAAGGTGTCATTTTGGAGAGATGTTTAACACTGATGATGTTTGTTTGTAAAAATCTATCCCTAGTCTTGATCGACTGTTCTCATTATAAAGGGGTTGAATCCCTGATTACATGCTACTATTCTTATCTAAATGGGCTGAATACCCTGATTACAAGCTAGTATCCTTATCTAGATCCTAAAAATATGGTTTACAATAAGATATGAAGACTGGACCCAAAATGGGCCTGGGCTTGGATTGACACCCCCCCTCAAATTGATGCTGGGGAGTCATAAAGCAGCAATTTGGAAACAAGAAATTGATGTCGAGGCCGAGGAAGTCCCTTAGTGAAGATATCTGCCAACTGAAACTCTATAAAAACATGAGGTAGACTAATGACATCCCGCTTATATTCATCCCGAATAAAGTGACAGTCAACTTCGATATGTTTTGTACGTTCATGGAAGACGGGATTTTCAGTGATTCGGATAGCCCCAGTATTGTCAGCATGTAATGGAGTAGGAGAGGTTTGAGTGAACCCAAGTTCCGAAAGAAGGCCCCGTAGCCATAAGATTTCAGAACAAGCAGAAGACATTGCCCGATATTCAGCTTCCGTGGAAGATCTGGACACACGTTCTTGTTTCTTGCATTTCCAAGAAATGAGCGAATTTCCAAGGTACATGCACCAACCGGTGGTAGAACGACGCGTGTCTTGACAGCCAGCCCAGTCAGCATCCGCATACGCAGTGAGATGCAGTGGATTATCCTTGGGATAATATAAACCACGAGAGATAGTTCTTAGCAGATAGTGGATAATGCGCTTGACAGCTGTCAAATGAAGGTGTCGAGGAGCAGTCATGAACTGACTCACAAGATTGACAGCATAGGATATGTCAGGTCGAGTGATGGTGAGATAAACAAGACTTCCTACCAGGCGCCGATATGTATGAGGATCAGGAAGAAGATCGCCGTCATCTTTACTCAGCTTGAGATTTACCTCGACAGGTGTATCAACAGGCAAAGAATCATGGAGGGCAGCCAACTCGATAAGGTCTGATGTGTATTTGTGTTGATTAACAAAGAGACCTTTGGGAGATTGATGCACCTCTAAGCCCAAGAAATAATGCAAAGGGCTCAAATCCTTCATATGGAATGAGTCCTTGAGAGAAGCTTGGAGAGATTTGATCATACCATCATCCGTGTCAGTGATAATAATATCGTCAATATAGACAAGAAGCACAGTAACACCAGTAGATGTGTGGCATAGAAAGAGAGATGGATCATAAGGACTCTGGGTAAAGCCACTCTCGCACAATCGACCCTTGAAGGTTTCAAACCATGCCCGAGGAGCTTGCTTTAGACCATAAAGCGATTTGCGCAGGCGACAGACAGTCCTCTTTGAGGGAGAGGGGACGCCTTGTGGTATCCGCATATAGACTTCTTCTTGCAGATCCCTATGAAGAAAGGCATTTTTGACATCCATTTGGTATAAAGGCCAGGATTTAGAGGCAGCAATGGCAAGAAGTAACCGAACAGATGTCATTTTTGCCACAGGTGCAAACGTTTCCTCATAGTCAATGCCATACTCCTGTCGGTTTCCGAGTGCCACAAGTCTAGCTTTGTGTTTATCCAATGACCCATCAGATTTAAGCTTGATCGAGTAGATCCATTTGCAACCTATGGGTTTAACTGCTGAAGGACACTCCACAATATCCCAGGTGTGATTCCGATCCAATGCATCCAATTCCTCCTTCATGGCCTGGTTCCAGCAATCTTGTTGGACAGCCTGCAAATAAGAACTTGGGATAGAGATAGAAGATAGAGTGGTCATCAAAGAAGTATGGGTAAATCCATACCGATCAGGCGGTCTAGAATGTCTGGAGGAGCGACGTAAGGTAGGAGTAGATGTGGAACCATTTGTCGGCGGAGGATCAGCGGGAGGGCCATCTGCAGTGGGAGGTTTCTCCCGACGGTGGTAGACAAAAGCAGGATTAAACCTAGTAACAGAGGTTGGATCCGAAAAACCTGGTAAGAGAGCGGGGAAGAGGGAGGAGGACAGTCCATGTGAGTTTGGAAGAAATATTGATTTTCAAAGAAAATAACATTTCGAGAAACCCTGATACGACGACCAATGGGATCATAACAAACAAAACCTTTTTTATTAGTAGCATAACCCAAAAAAGCACACCTGCGAGATTGTGCTGTTAGTTTCGTTCTTTCGGTGGGAGGTAGATGAACGAAGTAAACACAACCAAAGGTATGTAGGTGATCAAACACAGGATGATGACCAAACAATTTAAAATGAGGCGTTAAATGAGCAATGGTAGGTGAAGGAAGGCGGTTTATGAGATAGACAGCCGTGGTGAGAGCTTCAGTCCAAAAATGAGGGGGAACGGATGCTTCAATCAGAAGAGTTCTAGTGACATCAAGAAGATGTCTGTTTTTCCGTTCCGCAACTCCATTTTGTTGTGGAGTATACGGACAGGTACGTTGAGAAAGGATTCCTTTATTGTTTAGAAAGGATTGAAAATCCTTGGAAACATACTCCCCCCCTGAGTCTGAGCGCAAAGTCTTAATGCATTTAGAAAATTGGTTTTCAACATAGTGAACAAAAAATTTAAATGCATTAAGAACATCAGACTTCGAATGTAATAAATAAATCCAAGTAAATCTGCTGTAGTCATCAATGAATGTTACAAAGTACTTGAAATGACTATGTGATAAGGTCGGAGCAATGCCCCAAACATCACTGTGAATTAAGGCAAAACAGGTAGTGCTCCGTGTGTTAGAGTGTGGAAAGGGTAAAGTTTTACTCTTCCCTAATTTACAAGCATCACATTCAAAAGAAGCAGAAGCAACAGGTTTATTTATTAATCTAGATTGAAATAAAGTAGACATTGTAGAAGCATTCGGATGACCAAGTCTATTATGCCACAATCGAGAATTATTCTGACTGAAAAAACAAAATAACTGATGTAAAGGTTTATCATGAATAAATGAAGACACTGGGAAGGAAAAAAGTCTTCCACGCTTAGGCCCCCTCGCGATCACTTCCCCCGACTCCTGGTCCTGCACAACACAATCAGTAGAAGAAAAAGAGACATTGTAATTATTTTCAACAAGTTGACCCACAGAAACCAAATTGGTAGCAAGATGAGGAGAAACTAAAACATGGTTAAGGGTAAGGGGCCAGGGGTATCACCAACAGAGGTGATGGGAAGATGATCTCAGTTGGCAACTTGCACCGTAAGATGACCAGTGTAAGGAACGACATTTTGTAAGTTTATGGGTGAAGAGGTCATATGGTTACTTGCACCAGAATCTAAGTACCACGTATTGAAAAGAGAAGAACCAGTACCTACGATGTTCATGGATGCTAAGGCATTGATGATCATTTGGTTAACTATCTCAGGGGTGAGAGGAGCAGGAGGCGCAGACTGTGATGAGGAACCAGGCTGTGAGGAGGGATCATACTGCAGAGAACCAGTAAAGTCAGATGATGCATATGATGGAGTGGTCACTGTGTAAGCAGTAGGAGCTGACGACATTGTGGAAGTACCAAGGCCTGACTGCACATAATTACGGGAAGTAGAATTGCGAGCCTTCTTCCGACATTCGTCAATAACATGACCAGTGGCCTTACAATATCTGCAAATTTTTGCCTTGCATTGATTCGCATAGTGACCATGTTTTTTGCAGTTATGGCATTGAACGTGACTGATGTCCCAAGGAGGTTGTCTAGTTGTAGCAACATATGCAAATGGAGCCTCAGCAGATTTATGTTGTTCTAGAGTAGTTTTAGTAGCCAGACGTTGTTCTTCACGTAGAAGTTCCTGAAGACAGACATCCAAGCTGGGAAGAGGAGCCCTGCTCATCAAGTTCGATCTGACTGTTTCAAACTCCAGACGAAGTTTCAAGAGAAGTTGATCCCGATGACTACTTTGCTGTAATGGAAGTAATTCCGAAAGAAGTGCTACAGATACCGAGAAAAACTTAATCTCATCATATTCGGACCACAGTCGGCGGAAGCCATTGTAATACTCCTGAATAGACTGGGTGCCTTGAGTGAATTGAGAGATTTCAAGTTCCAATTGAAACTGGTGAGCAGCATTGCCCTGTTGATAAATTTTCTTAAGATATTCTCACATTTCACGGGCATTTTTGCAAGGTTTTAGATTGAGGATAAAATGTGAGTCAACAGACCCCAGCAACCAGGTTTTGATTTTAGCATCCTTCGTCTTCCAAGCTAAAATCTTCTTCTCATCTTCCTCAGGTTGAGGTTCAGATCCATCAATGTGTGCCCAGAGTTCTTTTCCTTCCAAGTAAATTTGAAATTGGAAGGCCCATGAGGTATAATTTGTTCCATCAAAGCGAACTAGGGCAATCTCATGTTTTTCCATTACTAAAGTCTAGTAAGAAGCACACACAAGGAAGACAGGGTGCTGAATTGGGCAGCAGTACTGTTGCAGTCCAATCGTAGATGGATCAAACCACAGTCAAGATTGTAAGAACACAATCAGGAGGTGTAGCAGCAGACAGTAACCAGCAGCCAAGAACAATTCCCAGAAGGCACAGAATAAAAGTGCACAACAAACAGTACCCAGAAAGACACAGACGAACAAATTATCACAGCAATAGTGCAAAGGAATCAACAGATTGGATCAAGTAGACGCAGCAGTAACAATCAGCAGTAGTAAGTAACAAACCAGCAACAACAGCAGTAATAAATAGCAGTAGGAAGAACCAGCAGTAACCAGCAATAGAACAGTTGCTGATACAGCAACTTTTGCACAGAACTGTGCACTAAACAGTACCTGACGACCCAAATTTTTGAGTTGGGTTGTGTACGTGGGCCCCACCTAGTGATCTGTTGACAGATCTGAGTATGGGGATGGGTTCACAGCAAATTTCTGCAACTATTCGAAGTGGTCTCAGGTAGAATGAATCCAAATCCAAACTTTTGGACGGCTGAGATGAAAAGAAATGAACAAAACTGATTTTCTACAAAAAATGGTAGATGGCCTACCTCTGATGATCCATAAATCGTGAGAAAATCTTCATAAATATGTATAAATCCAGGCAACCAATATGGGCTGCTTCCGCTGAGTAGCAGATGATGATCGCAGGTGGGCCACGTCTAATCTGAGACGATCAGAGATGATCAAAGATGATCAGGCTGGAGATATGATCTCTGAAGGGCTTCCAGATCTTGGAAGATGACTAGGAGAACCCACAATTCCTTGGATCTAAAACGTCCCTGTCGTCAGTGGGAAATTCCACATGTGGGCCCCACTTGGTGATCTCTGATGATCAAAAAATCAGGAAAAAATCTTCAGAAATCCCAGAAGCTCCAGGCGACCAAGATGGTAATATTCCCCTGATGTGTTGGTGATGATCACAAGTGGGCCACGTCTGATCTGAGATGATCAGGGAAGATCAGAGATAATCTGGCTGACGAGGATGATTACAGATGATCATAAACTGGCTTCCAATGGTTGGAAGATGATTTAGGAGAAGATCACAGATGATCGACCCTGCTCTGATACCATGTCATTTTGGAGAGATGTTTAACACTGATGATGTTTGTTTGTAAAAATCTGTCCCTAGTCTTGATCGACTGTTCTCATTATAAAGGGGCTGAATCCCTGATTACATGCTACTATTCTTATCTAAATGGGCTGAATGCCCTGATTACAAGCTAGTATCCTTATCTAGATCCTAAAAATATGGTTTACAATAAGATATGAAGAATGGGCCGAAAATGGGCCTGGGCTTGCATTGACAGAAGGGACCAAATTTCTTGTTGTGGAAATATTAATAAGATATAGGAGGAAAAGGAAGATGAGGAAGAAAAGGACACTAAAAACTTGGAACTAGTGAGAAACTTAAAGTTCACAATCATAGCAGCACTTGCCACAACGCACTTCATCGTGGCTAATATGCCCCCATCTTAGAAATGCTCTGAAAGGATCCATCCTACATTTGTGTTGTGTAAAAAACAACAAGAAGAAGACAATATTTCAGTTGCAATATTCCAATTGCAATATTCCAAATTGGGTGGCATTTAGACATAAAACTAAGTGCAACAAGAAGTTTATCAATCCATCAGATTTTGCCCCTATTTTCATTCACTTGATGCATCTTTCTCCTCTAATCACCACATCAGCATACACAATCTCTAAACAAGTGTAAACATAAGCCAATTATAAATCAAATATAAACAGATGAAATAAATTACCTCCATGTTCTAGTCTAGTAGATTCAACAATAACCCCATCCACAGTTCTAGTTGTGCAATGAAATATAACCTGCAAAGTGCAGACCACATTCAGATCATTACTCCGAAATCTATTTAGTCTTCAAGCATTCCAAAGTTTCAATCAGTTATCAGAAATAAATTTAAATATTTCCTATTCTTCCTGTTTCTAGTCCATGTCTATGGACAATTTACACGTTAAAAGGCCCTAAAAGTTGATTTATTTCTAAGTAGGGATGGCAACGATCGAGTTTAAACGGGGACCTGCCCCGCCCCGCTCCTATTAGGGGCGGTTTGGGTTTTGTTGCTATACCCGCCCCGCCCCGTATATATAATATGTATTTATTTTTATTAAAGTCATATAAAAAAAAAACTCGTGATTCAAGTGGTGTTGGGCATTAACTTAAAGCATGTGGGAAGAAAATGTGGTGTATTTGATCTCTACCATATTCTATGATACCCGGATACTTGTACAAGCCCAATGTATACATATCGGACCGATACAAAACTTGTATTGGTACCTAATACTGCACCAATACTTCTAGGAAACAAGTTTAACATATTCTACTTATAAAGTCCATTATTTCATATAGCTCTTTTAATATTTTTACTTCTCACCATAAAAAAAATGCTAGAATGGGACGAAAACAATGATAATTTCATTGATTCAAAAGTGATCTAAAGAAAAAATTAGGACATCGGTGTCTTAGATTTCAAAAGTGAGGAGTCGTGTATCGCCAATTCCCGTATCAATGTCCGTATTGGTGCGGACAGCGGAGGTAGAGATGCGGGAGGGCGATGAAGATAGAAAAAATAGGAAAGATGATACTTTTTCTTGGGCTTTCACCAAACTCCAATCCGGAGGCATTGCGTCAGATGTGCAAGGTAGGGCTCAAGAGACTCAGAAATTGGGCTCTCACCAAACTCCAATCCAAGAGGCGTTAGGGATTTCTTGGAGGAGAACTCAAAGAAAGCTCATTTTCATTAATCATCAATCATTCCTCTCTAGCCAAAGAGGCTTTACATCATTATAAAGGAAAATAAATAACGCCCAGACTAATCTGGACCATTCAAACACACTGATAGCCAAGATTAAAACATCCTAATAAGCAACCTAAAATATAATTAAAGGCCTAAATAAACATAAAATAAATGGGCTGGGCCCAAAGGCTTGGACAGGATAATTGGGTTGGGCCCGTTGGAGGGTCGACCCATGGGGGACCATGGGCTTGTCCTGCATCACGTAGCCATATCCGTATCTGAGCATCATAGACCAAATTCATTCCCATGCATTTATATAATTTAAAAATTGTGAACTTTAAATTCAACTTGACCCCAACCCAAACGGGGTGGGTTTGGTATCACATCATGGGACGGGTATGGGTTTACCCCAACCCATACCAAACCCGCCCTCTTGCCATCCCTATTTCTAAGATTACTAGCCAAACATCAAAATGAGGCATTCAATAGGAAATTCCTAAAACATCCAAAGCATAGAAGCACCCATTACTCTATGGACATAGATGTTAAAAGGGCCTAGAATTTGATATAATTCCTATTATGAACCGAAAATCAAAAGAATGTTCATTTTCAAGAGTCTTTGATAATGAAAAGTGATTCGGCCATGGCTATTTCTTGGGTCGCTAATGAGGGTAACCTTGGAAACTCCAATTTTACTTCAATGAGATCAGGGCTTTGTCTTCTTAAATCACAATGGGATTTCAGCATGATGTGTGGTCAGTTGGCGAATGAGGAGGTGAATAGGAGGGCAAAGGGTGCTTTCAGATGTTTCTGTGGTTGACCATATATTTTTGTCTTCTAAAATTACACCGGAATTTCAGCATGATGTGTGGTCAGCCAGCGAATGAGAGGCAAATAGGAGTGCAAAGGGTTGTTGAGCCTATATTGTCGATGATTCTTTCATTCTAGTTGTTTTTTGTATCGGTGGTGGTGTTGGGTATAGCTCTATCGTACCCGTGCTTTGTCGTTCTCCTTTTCCTTCTTTGTTTGCATTTGTCTGCTTCCTTTTTGAACCAAATTTACTTCTTGTGGATAAAAAAAAAAAGGGACTGTTTTGGTTGTCAGTTTACACCCAACTTCCTGATGAAAGCTTATAGCACTGTGGTTTCTGAAAAGAATAACAGAACCAACTGCAACTGCAACAGGTGTACTTTCTTGCACGAAAGAATGCACATTATTACCAACAAATTTGACCCAGCTGCAATGCCACAGATGTGGCCTCCTACATGCAAGAAGTCCATGCCAGTCCTAATTAATTTCATGCATCTGAAACCAGCTAGTTGCACAACTGGGGAGAAAAATGCATCATGAAAGGGCTATATCAAGATCAAAGAGCACAGCATCCGAAAACATCAGAGGAAGAAACACTGTTCTTCATTTCAACCATGGTCAAGTGCATCGAGCATAGAATAATAACAAAGGTATCCATAAACAGACCTGATCACTCTCTACAGGTTTCTCTGTGCCCTTTCCTGGCCTTATGATGGCTTTCATCAAACTTCCAGGTGTAATATTCTTTCTCCTGATCAAAGAGAGAACATTGTTTAGCATATCAGACAATTTCTAATGGGAAAGTCAGTTCTAACCAAGAGAAATCACTTTTAACGTCTTATCATAATGAAACTGGCTGTCACAAGCAATACATCCTTAAAAAAAAATTCATTTTAACAGAAAAGCAAGGCAGAAATTAAATACAATATATGCAAGATGACACAATATTTAAGGTTGTTAGCATTGTTGTCAATATCCTACAATTCATATCAAGTCCTAAGGAAGAGAGACATATCTATACAACAAATCTCATTTACAAGTGCATCTCAGGATTCAGGTGTGAATTTGTACAACGATACTTGTTTTATCAAATCTTATGATTCAAGCGATTCATCTTAGCGGGAGTAGCCACAGTGAGAGGTTAATATTAGTAAAAAAAAAAAATATTACTTTGTTTCTTTTCTTTTTTTAATGTCTATTTTTAAAATGTTATATAGTCATGTTAGTGAAACATCTTAAGAACTTTTGCGATTTTGGGGAGGTTTTAGAGATGAAAGGCATGTAACTAGAGTGTTCAATTGTATGTGTGAGACTTTGTCCTGTATATATTTTTTTTTTATATATTTTTTCCCTCATTAACACTATTTTAACTTCAGGAGACATCCTAACAAATAAGGTTTTGCTTGTATTTTTTATTTAAATAGAAAAAAAATCAATTCAACTTGTCAGTTTTTCCTAGTAAGTTGATGAATATTAAAGAATCTTTGGACGCATTTGTGCAAGAGGGGTGCTGCAGAGAGAGAGGAAAATCCGCCGCATTTCGTCACACATCGATGATCAGCGCATTTGGTGCGGTCTGACTCATCACTGAAAACCCAAAAAAGACATTATTTTCCTTCGTGCACGAGGACTTGAGAGTCTTTCTTGTTTATGAATTATCTCCATCCATACAGAATTAAAATACATAGACACGAAAGACGGGAGTTCATAAATAGTGCCAGCTTTGTCCACAATAGTAATGAGTCATAAATTATCTCTTACTAATAAATTATCTTTTACCATGTTGAATGAATCACATTCCACTCAAATTGTTTGGTGATCTAGGCAAGGCTAACATTGGAGCCACAGTCATTGCCTTCTTTAGCATTTGGAAAGCCGTATCCATCTTTCCCCAAATAGAACGTGAAGCATGATCCGTTCCCATTCAATGTTTGGTGACGAGCGAAAGAGCAGGGGGGTGGGAATCTTCTTTATACTTCACTACCATCAAAATGGGAATCTTCTTTATACTTCACCTCGTCAGATCACTACCATCAACATGGGAATGTCCCACCTTAAAGTTCAAGTTCGAATCAGTCCCCTTCTCTACCCATGTCAGATTGATCATATTCAACATCTTTAGCTGATCTGTGGCTTTAATTCATAGATCCATCTCCAGATCCTTCACTACTACCCATTACAGCAGGTAACACTCATGAAGAATTGATTGTACTTCATGTCAACAGTCGCTATGCTCCGAAGAATCTCTGTAAGAACTTGTAGTTATTGTTTCCTAACCTTGAGCTGCTAGATGGTATTTCCATATCTCATGTTCCATCCACCATTCCAATACCAAATGATACAGTTTGTTTTCTTCAACATATCCACCACAAGTGGGATTGACAATGACATGGTTGTATTTTTAGGGCTACCTAGTAACTACTAACATCCCCAATTTCCAGAAATTTCTCAATTGACAACTGCCCAACTAAAAAGTATGTCTTTTAAAAAGGAAAATCAACAAGGATAACTACCCACATGGCAAAGACCATTGGATTTCATCTACCAAAACAAATGTCACCTCCTAGAAGCACACAAATCAAAACTCAAGCCATATAAGCTGCACCCAAACTCTACCATAATAAACTTCATGAAAAACACATGCAAATCTACAGGAGGTCAGAGACGGGCAATAAAATTTTCAGTTTTGTTCTTAAATACTCTCAAAACTCCTGATTTTTTTTATGGCGGATTTTGATTTGAGACTCAATCCATTACCACTATACTCATTGGTGGAAAATCTAAACATGAAGAGAATGGAGAAAAGAAAAAAAAAATACCTCTCCTCGTCTGCGATGAAAGATTTCTTCTTCTTGGGAAGAAAATCCTTCCCTGAATCTTCATCAACCCCCATTTCTCTTAAATCTCAAGGTAGAAATCTGAATGCTTTTCGAATTCTTCCAAAAATTAGAGAGTGCTTGAAAACCCTGATCTTGATCCTAACTTCTGAGGTCGAATTCGAAGCTAAAAGGCAAAAGCCGTGAGAACCCTAGACGGCTGGGGGTAATGGAGCCCGTGATTTTATACATACATAGGAAAAGTCGTTGATTCCTATGTATTATTTTAACAGTAACAGAATCGGGAGAGCAGTGAGAGCAGCTTTACCTGCTCCTCATCAGTTTGTTGAACCTAAATACTTCGACGTCAATAAATTTTTTAAAAAATTATATTTAACATTTCATTAATAAAATAAAAAAATTAAAATAAAAAAACACCCGGATATCTAAGTTGGCCGACGACCATGGTTTGCAACCGAAGGTTAATGGTTCAAAACTACATTAGAACATTAAGGCATAAGAAGATTTATTTGGCTCCTCCTGGGCTCGTAGAGATTTTATTTAACCATAGATCCGCAAAAAATTCACATCAGGTTTAGATCCATGTTTTGATAATAAGAATTTTATCATAAATGACTTTTCAATGATACAAAGAGGGGTAGTGCAGTTGGCTAAGACCATGGTTTACGAACCAGATGTTGCAATTTTGAACTCGTGCTTCTCTGTGAGACCACTTGTCCAAGCAAAACCTGACTTATCAAATGTGTGGTGGATGTAGGAACTTCACATGCCTAGGAAAATAGCAAGCCCCACCGTGCATTTAAGAGGGGCTCTATTTTTATTAAGATCGGTTTGCAAAATGTTAGACCCAGTATCTACATTATCAACTGATGACCTGCAGTTATCCTGTCTTCATTGACAACAATCCCATTTGCAAGAAGAGACTCTCCAAGAAAAGTGTTGTAGGTTTGTAATAATGTCGTTCCATATCCTCATAAGGCTCCAAGAGAGTTTTTGGTGTGAATAAAGAGCTTGGATAATGGTATAGGTATCACCATCAAAGATGATGGTGTGCTGCTGAAGTTCCTTGCAAAAAAATTTAGCCCCTTAGTAGTTCTACCTCTAAAGCAGATGGTGCCATTTTTTTTAGCTGGAAAAAGCTATGAGGAGTTGTGTGTGCATCATGGATATGGATTATGCCTCCAATCCCTGCCAATTGATCAACTCAACTTCCATATAGGATCCATCAAAATTAAGTTTGACATAATATTGGTTTGGGGATGGAGTCCATTTGCTTGTTGTAGAGAAGTATGATGTTTTTAAGAAGTTTAAGACCTGAAACAAAACTCCACTGGTAGAAAAAGTTGATACGCCTTGACACCAGCAGACTTTGGGTGTAAAGAGGTCATACTCATATTGAAAAGATAATTGTTACATGATTTCCAAATGTACCAGCAGATAATAGATAGTTTTGTTTTGTTTGGCCCTATGAGGGTTAGAGGCCATTAAGCTCCAAAAGGCCCTATACTATGTCACACGGTGTGTGCTCCATATTATTCTTGTCTCTGGGCAGTCTCATAAGCGATGTGGGATCTTCCAGGTTTCCTCTAGTTCTAGATGCTATATGAACGACCACACTGATGGGCAAAAGAGCAATGAGCAAACAAATGGTCAACTAATTTTGGGGTCAATTTACAACAGTCACAAAGATCTGAATCAACCGAATTGCAACGAAACAAACAGTCTCATATCCTTAGACTACCCTTTAGATGCCGCCAAATGAAATTTTTTATTTTTGAAGGAATGGAAAGGGGCCAAAGTCTTTTCCAATTGGAAATCATAGGGTATCGCCGGAGATAGCACACCCACTCCCACAGCGCCAAAAGGATTGATCTCTAGAAGGGCAAGTTTAATTCCACTTTTTTGGCCACTGGGCCAATTCAGAAGAAAAAAAAAAAGTCGTTTTCAATTTATAGCTTTATAAATTGAAAAAGACTTTTACGAAGCAGGTCCCACATTGATTCCAACATGGCAAGTCTTGACCTCCTTGAGGTATAGTTGAGATTTTCTCAACAGTGTTTGGATCCCAATATAAATTCAAGTGCTCCATGTCCCAAACCAGTTGCCCATCCGCTGATTTTGAAATCAAGTCCTTCACCATAAGAGGAGGATCATGATCCAGGGCTCAATTCATCCCGAAAGACTTGGACCTTAGGTCCATTGCCAATCAACCATTTAATTTGGTCTAAAATGAAGACTCTATAAGAAAGATTAGATTTCCAAAGATTGATCCTTTCCAGTTAGAGATTTTGTTTTGGATATTTTTGACAATTGGTTTCCAAATGGAGGAATGAGTTCCTCAATAGAAAGGTGAGATCCCAGGTACTGGAGATTATAAACTAGCACTGCAGCTAAAGTGGTTGATATGTTGAATAACAATTGTGATTTGTTCAGATTTAGCTTGCTTCTTTATGAAAGAGGTGAACAACATTTTCTAACCAAAAAAAAAAAAAAAGAAGCTGTAGTAGACAAGAAAAAAGTAAGGTGTCATCAGCAAAAGGCGACAGGAGGAAAGGAATGGCATCACCCTTGGGTGTTAGGCATGGGAAAAGACTTTTTTATTGTTGGCCTGACATCTTGTAGCCCCTAGTGAGTGCCTCTGCACAAATGATGTAGACATAAGGGGATAAAGGATCCCTTTGACATAGCCCTCTCATTGGAGAGAAGGACTCAGCTAGGGCTCCATTTGTTTGATCCTGTAGTTCACTTGTGTGACATAGGTCATGGTCTAAATGACATCCTTGCATCCCACTTCTGCCCTATAATCTATATTGACCCAATTTTTTATGTCGATTTCTTAATTTTAGATTGTTTTAACTTTCTTGGAAATTGGATTGCGCATATATGGTCACCAATTCTTACTGTATAATGTTCTCTTGCGAGCAAACTACATGTAGATTATATGCAATCTAGGTCATGGGCCCACTTATATACAAGTTTATCAATGGGATGAGGGCATGGAAAGATTTCCTCACATACAAGGGGTTCAGAAAATTCTCCTCACCAAATTATTCCAGCCCTTGATTTAACAGCCTTATATTTTGATGACATCGTAACCATAAATTTTTTTGATATTCAACTCAACTATAAGTGAATGTTCAAAGTGCAAAATTGGGCCTAATGTAAATCATGAGATGCAAAAAGAGTATTAAAGGGGCTACACTGATGAATGGTGAGCACCAATGATCCCCACAGTGCTATATAACACTTGCAGTTGCTTGTAGGAAAACATTTCCCTTCTTTTTTTTTTTTTTTTTGTTCTTTCAATATAGCTAACACCATTTGGAATTAGGATCTCCTGTTACTCACATCTTAAAATTTGATATGTAGAGTGGTGAGGCATCTCCCTTTCAAAAAAACTACCAAAGATCATGGGTTGTAGCACTGATGGTGTAGGACTTAGTGCATGTGTGGGTATTTACCATAGGAAAAAAAACGAGGATGAGGCTGTTCATGTCCTAGGTCGACGGCCCGAGCTTAGGCATATCTAGGACAGTCCTGGCTTTAGGAACACAGGCCCATATCAGCCCCAAGTTCAACACGGGCCATTAATGTTAGCCGAGCCAGCCCAATAGGTCAATTGGGTCGGGCCGGGTCACGCTTTTGAAGAGTTTATAGGCTTTCTAGCGATTGCATGTTTGAACAAGTTGTCACTAAATTATAAGCACTCCTTATAAAGGTCTGGTGGGTTTTGGGCATTGTATCTCTTAATTCAAGCCCACCCCAAATATTAAACAGACCCATATTGTATATCTAGTCTAGCCCATGAGCACCACTCCAAGAAGATTCTTAGATCTATTCATATGCAAAAATAAATAAAAGTAAAAAAAAAAAAAAAAAGTATATTGAACTGCGGATGATATTGGTTGGGTTCAAAAAACCATAACCTAGCGACTGAGGGATGACGATTTTTCATGTTTGGTATGGATATATGGTAAAGAAGAATCGGTCTCATCCCTCGCCGTGATGAATTTATGATGTGTGATACCAAACTATCCATATAGGTCATATCTTATTAGTACTTGATGACAGCCATTCTTAACTTCTTTTTTATTTTTTTAGACATGTGAATATGACACAAAAAAATATTTTAAAATAAACATCAGTCACAACCACCAATTCTAAATTATTAATTACCAGATTCTCTAAATAGTTATGTCTTATTTATTAACAGATATGTAAATATTTAAATATAAGAGGAGTGGTGGAGATATCACAATCCCGAACCTGCCTCGAACTTGAAGTAGTTCAAAATCTATAAACCTATATTCACCTCAAACAAACATGACAAAACCTCTATCAGGGTGGCTCAGCCCATTTAACTTAACCCATTGTCATCCCTACACGTTGCTTCTTTCAATATATAGGGCCACAAAATGGAGCGTGAACCGCTAAAAAATTTAAAAATTTTAATTATCTATTTTATAGTCTTAGATTAGACTATTATAAAACTGCCCTGAAGCTAATTTTTCAAATATGGCTCTAGTGTTCAGTAATGCAATAGGCCCCACAACCCTATTTTGAGAAATAGTAGAAAGAGTCAAAAATACATAAAGAGTAGAGGAAATGGATCCAAACTTGAGGTCTTTTTTTTTTTTTTTTTTAAACAATGCGTTTGCTATTTTAAAAGTATACAGATTTATTTTGAGCCCACTTGGATGCATGCCAATCATAGAATAACAAGAATAAGAAAGTTATGTTGTGGACCAGGAGTTGGCTGAGTTTCATTTTTATCATATCATCTTAACCCTTACTTTTCAAAATCTAAATTTCTTTACAGGAGTTACTTTCATTATGACTCAATATGAGGCGAGATGGTGGTTGTGTCAACACTAAATTATTGCCATGGGTGTTAATTCATGGGTGTCGGTGGTGTATGCGAGGGTTTTGATTGATCATGGGCAGGTCCCAATAGGATAATATTCAGCTGCGCATGGTGCACCTACGTACATTGCAAAAGGAACATCCAGAGGTGGGGCACACATTTGAGCAGTGCATATGGTAGATGCACATTTCGCATTCGAATACATGTATATTTTTCTTTAATTTTTCATTTTATTTTATTTCATTATTTATTGAGATTTTGACATTTTAATCCTCTTTAAATACATTTTTCCTAATTTCATGACCGAAACTTAGATTATTTCATGATATCGTGGGATCCGGGGTAAAAAAATTATAAAAAAAAAAAATTTAATTAACTAAAGTTGAGCGATTCTTGTGACATTATCTGAATTCATTCCTTATATAAACTTTTCCATATTTTTATTCATTCAAAGGTGAGTTCATCTTTAGTAGGGGTCACAACCACTGAAACACTTGAGACACCCACACATAGTACATGTGGCTAGTCAGCTCACGACAAATGCTGAGCTTCATTTGATCAGCTGGTGTGAATTGTGATGAAGGCTTTGGAGTATTCACTGAGAAGTAGAATGGCATGCATTACAGAGGGCTTGCAAGAGAACCTGTTTTGGCTTTATTGAGATTCATATCCATTGCTTTTCTTCCACCTTTTTCCCATGGTTGACAGCAAAAGATTTTGTTGCTAGACATGAAAACAGATGGCGACTGGCAAGTGGCAACATGAACCTGCTAGACTACCAAACTAGCTAGCATAGAAAGGAACATCGTACCCGCCTGCAAAGTGCACGCTGCACACAAACAGCAGCTGTTTGAATGACAAGAGAGGTGGATTGGAAATGCAGCTTCATTTCAGAAAGAGTGAAAGAGAACATTCATTCCTGCTGGGATCAGGCACAACTACAGTTTTTTATCATTGCTGACAGGACCAAGTCATGCACTCATAAGGATTTTAGCGCACTAATCCTGAACTCTAATAGCATGAATTAACTATGTAGTCTGAGTCCTTCCACTAGTCCCAGATGGGTCTCAACATGGATTTGTTCCAATATTTTTGTGCGTCCCGGTGTAAGGTAAATCCTACAAAATTGATACGAATGCTCTATCCTCTAGATGGACAACCAGGGCTCTCATCTCTTTTAAATAGAGCAATCACAAGAGTTGCGACTAGCATAGAACTCTACCACTCCTAGAATTCCTCATCACCTGACCAATGGCGAGTTTTGCCAAACAATGAGTCCGATGCCGATCCAAGCTCTACTATCCTAAGTCTGATCTCAATCAAGACTCTAGCTATTAGATTAAGACTTGTGGGAAGTTCATTCGTAACACACTGCGAGACTCGATTTAGAGTGGGCCACATGGTAGTTGTGCCACACAATTTCCAACAATCTCTCACTTGGCACAACATGCCATGTAACTTCAAACATATCTTAGTTTGATGAGTATCACATGCCTCGCGAGCAACTCCATATGCAACATTTTGGTGAGAGCATCAACCATCACTTTCCTTAATTAATAGTTAATGTTTTCTAGAGGCTTAGGGTTTCATAAACATTCTCCCGTGATGGTGGAAGGAGTGTACTCTACACTACACCAACCTATTGAAAATTTGAGCAGCTTCAAAAATAACTTCTTTATGTACAGGATAACTTCAATTTTTTTACTCCAATAGGAGTTAGTCCTGCCGGCTTTGCCAGTTTTACTGCTAGTCCTAAACTCAGATAAAGAATAAAGGTTGCTTTATGCTGGTCGACAACTAGTACAATATTTTGTCACAACTCAAACATGAATTCTGAAATGATGAGGAGTTGCTCCTACCAAGAGATTGACCATATAACTATTAATTTAATTAATGAATCAAATTATTAATCATATGCTCAATCTTATGGTGTGACAACTCTTAAAATAAAATTTGGGGACATCCCATATATGGAAGAGGCATTCATTTTGGGTTGCTTGGATTTTCAATAGGTAGGCTCCACTATGGAGCTCCACTCATGCAACTAAGAAAGATTAATTACCTAATTGAACTCAGAAAGAAACCCTTGACTAATGGCCTACAATAAGCTTGCCCATTCTTCTTCTCATGAATGGGTCATAGTGGCTATACTGCCAGATGATAGCGTGTGATCTTAGCAGTTTATACTTCATTTTTCTTCTCTACTGAGAATTTGGTTTCTCGCTAGATAGAGACTGTAAACATTGCCATCACAAGGACCCTAGAGAAGTGGGGTAGGTGCCCTTCAACCAACAGATGGAAGGGCAATTTTCCATGGATTCAACATCACCTCCACCCCATGTAGATTGTGCTTTAAGGGCAACCCAAACCCCTTATTCCTTCCAAGTAAAGGGTTTGGTTTTTTGACTTTGGTGCTTTAGAAAATCAAGCCACTTTGCCTCCTATTCTACATAGAGAGCTTTGGCCCCTATTTGAAATGAGTCCCCTAAATACAAATGTCAACGGTTGGAAATTTTGAAACATCCATCCCTAAACGTATTAACGTCATCTTTCCATCCTAGTAAGATGGGCTCCACCTCCGATGGAATGAATCAGTTTAAAAAGTCAGATGAACAGCTCAAGTGCACAAGGTGCTTTTGATATTGTAAGCTGTAACATGGAACACCTTGGTAGCTACTCAAAACCAGATTCATTTCAGAGTTCGAGACCTGTTTGGTCCTCATCTAATTAAGGTTTTACTGAAACAACTTTTTCTGGCTTTGCAGATTTGTCGATCAATCAGACTGATAACTCTCCTCATTCGACTAACAGCAATGCCATATGGAGCAACTGCGCGGTATACTATCCCATTCCCTTAACTTTATCTTATCAATGTGTCTAGATACATCTAATTTACACAAAAAGATGAAGTATCAGATATGTTACGGCACAATACATGGCCTATTTTGAAGTAATTGGTCATGTTATTACATCTTTTATTAGATTGTTAATAGAGCCTATAGGATGCAGTACATACCTTTATACTAATGGCACACAAAATGTGAATTAGATTACGGTCCACAAAGGCGTTTCGGGGGCGAAAGGAGGTAAGACAGGCAATCTTGGTGCAGTTCCAATGTCGAATGAGGAATTGAAAATCCGAGGTGAGCTAGAGAATGAAGTAGAAGGAGGCTTGGAAGATGAAATCAAAGATGGCATATGTCGTCTCGCTCTTCGGTTGCATCGCTTGTATCAGCATCAGAAGACTAGAGATGCTGAATTCCGATCGAAAATGAATGAGGAGGTGTTTACTGAGGTGAACATAACAATCAGAATGGAAGGAGAGTCCACAATCCAAATACATGAGAACAAGAAAGCAATTGGCAACAAGGCAATGGTCATGACACCTGCACAAACCCAGAGATTCAAACTGGACGAAAAGCAAAGTAGGGTGTGTCCCAGTCTGAAGGAGTTCAATTGGGTGCAAACTCTCCGATCGAATTCGAGCTTTGTTGGCAGTAGTAGTAAGAAAAATGAGATTTCTCAATATCCGCACAAAGATAGAAACATGAGGCACCATGCTCAACATGTTATGAAGGACGGAACAACATTCATCAATGCCTCTGGGCAGGGAAGAGGAAAGTTTTACTTGAAGGATAGCAAGCTACTTCAAGTGAGATGGAGACACTAAGAAAGTTTTAATGGCTTTACAAACATGAATAAACCAATTTAATTAACAATAACGGCTATAATGAGCACATGTGTGGCCTAAAAGCTTTGTAAAATTCATAGTTTGTTATGTGTGCGAGCGTGTGGAGAGAGAGTGAGAGAGAGAAGAATCTTGTTTGATTGGGGAGTTTACAGTGTACCTAGTATCAATAAATCTCTCTAGTCTGTGTTTCGATTTCTTGAGAGAGTTGAGATTACTTGGTTGTTCTCATTGAGTTGACCAATGAAGCAAAACAGCTGATTTTGTACTTTTCAACATGATATTTCATCAACAATATATGAAAGACAAGCAATAAATTTTGGGGTGGAACACACTGTCATAGTGGGATCCACATGGTTTTAAGAACTACAAGATTTTGTACTGGATTGTCTTCATCCTTGGATAACAATTTGGTTAGCTTGAAAATAAAAGATACATGACAATGAGGTTTTTTTTTTTTACAAAAATAGAGTAACCCATAATCACACTTTTTATCTATGGAAACTGACCCCTCCTAATCTTACTGTTGATTAAGCAAATTTGAGGACATTATCCTTGGTTTACGGCGGAGGTGCAGCCGTGCAGGTGCACATGAAACAATCTAAGGTGTCATCTTCAATATCATAAATCCTTGTGATTATTGTAATAGCATTAGATGACTCTGATCCACCCATGAGAAGGAAAGAAAAAAAAAAAAAAAAAAAAAAAGAGAGAAGAACAGGGTGTCACTTTTATTTTTTTCACCTTACTTGGCATGCCTTTGTCAAGCACTAAACCTTGGCGTGTGACAACGGAGATGCCTTACCATTGATCCAACACCGAGTGAACAACATTATCCCTCGTTTATTGTTGAAGTAAGATGAGAATAAGATAGATACAGATACCTATGGATGGGTATGAGGGATTTTTTTGTTAGTTCTTAACGTAAATGCCATGTGCACGGTGGTTTTTCCATTTGAACATATATAGGTGCATAAGTTTTACCAAGTACAAGGTTAACATCCATGCCCATGAGAAAATCTTGACATAGATATAGGGTATTTTTACTTTTAAGACACAGAAAGTGACTGACATGAAACAATTATATTAGCAAAGAAAATTCCCTGATTTACATGAAATCAAATCCTGGATCAATCCCAAATTGGACTAGGACCTTATTGGCATTCAATCATCATTCAACTTAGAGAAATTCCTGGTTTTGGCCTTATCCGGCAGACTTTGGGCCTTTCATAACTTCATCACGCAGGCTTGGAACCCAAAATCATCCACTTGTCTTTCTTTATTCATCCATACAATTTGTTGGGTATAATTATGCAACTTTGGTTGTAGTTGAGTTAGCAAAATTTGGTCAACTAATTAGCCTAGTAATCACTAGGTTTATGAACTAGTGGACCCCATCACCCCAAATTAGGCAACACACTTGAGAGTTTGGCCAGCTTGGCATAAATTTTAATTCTATGATGTTCATTTCATTTTATTTACTCCAACACCAATTTGACAAGCCAGGAATGGAATTCCAATAGGGGTGCAACCAGGGCAGGGAGGTTGGGTTGGGTACTGCGCACAAGCCCACCAAATGAAACATGAGCACGCCCCAACACAGGCCCTGACCCAAATTTTAAGTCCTCTCATCTGAATATAGTTTGGGTTGACTCGGGTCAAGTCAAATACCCAATTTTCAGGTTCTGTATATACCATATAGTATGTACTATGTAGTGCATGTAGCAAGCACTATACAAGATGATATGGATATGTTTGATATACGAGTTGGGATTTTTAGCAAAAAATAAAAAAATAAAAAAACACAATATAAGTTGGGTTACCAAGTTAAATTTTATTATCAGATGGACCTACCTTAACAAACTGACCTAAATCTAATTTTTCGTTAGGTTTTTTTTTTTTTTTTTTTTTTTCCTTTTTTTATGCTATCGGAGGGTTCCAACCCTTTGGGCCGGACTAATCCCTCCGGGCCCAGAGGGAAGCCGGATAAACTCTTATGTGGCCCCAGTGTGGTAGTGCGGTTTCAAACCTACTACCTCCGGGGTTCAAAACGTAGTCCTATGCTAACTGAGCTACCCCTTGGGGTTAATTTTTCATTAGGTTGAGTCATGCAGTTTTAGGTTTGGCACTGGAAGTTGTATCTGCCAATTATATGTGATATTAATCATCTCAAAAAACTTGAGTTCACATTCTCTTCCTGGCCTACGTCCAGTCAACTCGAAAGACAACCGCGAAAATGAATTGGACTCGAGCGAGTTATTTGATTTGCTGAACATCTAATTGACTAGGACTAGGTTGATTTGGTTTCTTAATTGTTATAATTTCTAATGAGAGTTTTATAAGCTGAAGATAGACAAAATACTGCCCTTTTCCGGATCTAGAGGTCTTGGAATCGAACCCCGGTTCCCTCCTTTTCAGGAATTGAAGGTTGAGTCAACTTGTGCTACCACCTAGGGGCTACAGGGGTTTTACCCAGCTTCTCTCCGGGCCTGGAGGGAGTAGTCTAGCCAGCCCAAAGAACTGGGAACCCTCCGTTAGCAAAAAAAGAAAAATGAACAAAATACTGGAATAATAAAAGAACCAATAAGACACCTAAAACAATGAAAATATATAACACAGTAATATTTAATGATGTGATTTCTACCCAAATAGGTATATCTTACATTTTTATAATCTTTTAGCTAGCAGTTCCTATAACATTTGTTTCTTATCTTTAACTAAGATTTCTCAATTGTTTTCTTATAAATATAAAAAAATGAAAAATCTCAAATGGATTGCTTCCCATTATTTGTAAAGTGTCATTGGGTGAGATGAGTGTGGATGAAGTCTGAAAACATATTAATATATATCCAACAAATTTTGACTCATTTGCTAACTGGTCAGGAATTTGCACATTTGAGGATTTCTCACTAACAACTTGCATAGGTGAGGATTTTACTTCAATATCAGTGCATATTGGTTATATAGCTGATAAAAATTAGTATAAATGCATAAATTCAGAAAACTAAGAATTTCCAAGTCGAAGAGGTAGGACCTGAAAACCCCAAAAAATGGAGATTTACAATTACCAATGAGGAAGCCCCAAGGATTTGGCTGCCATGCATGACCTTAATTTTGAAGACAAAACTTCAATGCCTCATAAGTGATGGATATAATTTTTGAAAGTTACTAATAAATTAAATATTTAAATAAATAATTAGACTGAAAGAACTGGCAGCCAAAGCACCTCTCAAAGACGAAGCACATCTCTTTAGAATTAAAGAAAAAACCCAAACAACTGGCAGCCGAAGCACATCTCAAAGACGCTCTCTTTAGATAGATTTTACCTCCACACATGTGCAACAGAGTCGTGAACGTCTACCCCAAAATACAACAACTTCTTAATCGGGCAATTCCCACCGCTTATGCATTTGAACGAATGAAGAACTAGAACTCAATAGACTACTTAATGGCATTACTTCCACTAACAATAGAGAGAAAATAGAAAGTAGAAGAACAGTAATATTTCTACTATGTGTGGGCCTTCAAGATAACATGCTATCATGTATTTTGGATGGACGGTGAATTGAAATGAAGCGAAGCGAAGAATCAAATCAAGAGAGAATAAAATATAAGCGGGTTATGATAATCTTTTATTTTTAGTGGCTTGATAGGGAAACCTTTTTACTATTTTGTGTGAAAATATTATGTGTTTTTGTCATTAATTTCGTGGAAAGGAGGTTACTTTTTAAGTCTTTTTTTTTTTAAAGTAAATCTTGAATATTTTGTTTACTTTTGATATAACCCCTGCTCTTTTCTTGTTTAAATAATGGAGGCTTTACCTCACCTCAATTCATTTCACCACTTATCCAAATATAGGTAATATTAGAACATCAGATCAAGGGTAGTGGGCATGGACCTAGATCACCCGCGTCCAAAACGTACACACGTGCATACAACTTGGCTCACCACGCACGGATGGATGGCACAAGCCTGCTAGCTAACGCTTATGCATGTATGAACACCACCATCCAGGGGCGGAGCCAGGATTTCATGATTTCATCTAGGGGGCGGGGGCGAAACTTGCAAGGGCTGGGGTGGGGGCCAGGGCATGATGGGTTTTAGCTTAGAAAAAAAAAATCCAAAAACCTTGCAAATATTTGCTTTAATAAGATTTTGCGCAACACACCCCCCCCCCCCCCCCCCCCCAAGGCCTCAATGTGGTTCCGCCCCTGCCACCATCTAACTTTTTTCCCATCGAATCAAACAAGTTAAAGGGTTCTCCAATCAAACGGGTTAGGTGTCCATTATTGGGGACTTGTCCTTTTTAGTCTTAATAAGTCTCATTGTCCTTAGATGTTAAGGATATTCATTTTCTGACGAATCCTTTAATTAGTGGACTAGCTAAATTCTCATGATCTTACAAAGTTTATTGCAATTACTTCCTACTTAATTGTCTCAACAACTATGCCTCAGACGAATACGCTTGGATTTACCATTATGGGTTTTTATTATAAACCTTATCAAGTGCAGGCTTAAAGTCACTATATATAGAGAGGAACAACTGGAACTAATTTATTCCACATGGGAATATCATTCAATAGATTCTTTAAATATTACGCTGCCTCACCAACTAATGCCATGGCTATAATCTCCAAACCTCATTATAGATAGAGATATACATGATTGTTTATTAGATTTCTAAGAGACGGTTGCATTATCTAACTTGAACGTATTATCGCTTGTAAGCTTAGATTTTTAAGGACCCGATACCCAATTAGCATCATTACACCCTTCTAAGTACATCTGGTTGTTTCTCATAGTGCAAAACATATATTCAATGGTCTTTTCAGTACTTAAAACACCCAAATAACAAACGGCCGATGCTTATTACTAGGATTACTCAAGTACATACTTAATGTGCTTACTGCATAGGCTACATCAAGTCTTGTACAATTCATGATGCACATTAAGTATTCAATAGCTCTAGAATAATCTAGTTAAGGAACACTTGCTCCTTTATTTTTAGACAGTTTGATGCCTGGACCAAAAGGGGTGAATACACCATTTTTCATCAAACATATTAAACTCTGAAGTAGTTTTTTAACGTAAAGAGATTGTGATAAAACAATCCCTTCAGAGTGTATGGATTTTTATTCCAAAAATCACATTAGCCTCACCCATGTGTTTCATGTCAACTATTGAACAAAGGTACCTTTTGTTGTTCTCAACTAATTTGAATTCCCTCCAAAGAAAATATGCATACAATCAACATATAATCAATCTATGATGCAGGAATTATCAGCACATTTAAAAATAAACACATATATCTGATCCATTTTTTCTAAATCCATCAAACATTAACACTTGATCAAACTTCTCATGCCATTGCTTATGAGTTTTTTTCTTTTTTCCTTTTTTTTTTTAAAGGATAGCTTACGAGTTTGTTTTAAGCCACCAAGAAATTTTTAACTAGCTAATAAACTTTATGCTCTTGTAAAGGTGCAATAAGCCCCTTGCAGTTAACTTAACTATGAATTTTTTAGTTGACCCATCGGTCATTAGCATCTTCTTGAAAATCTATTAAAAACTCATTAGTTTAGTTCATCATGAAAGATCAACAAGCTCTCATCCATGATTTGCAAGTATAAATTCTATCTCACTATCTCTCCACAATGTCATATCTGGAGGCTGCATTGCTCCATAATAATTTGTAGGGTCGCTAATATATAGGTATAGAAATCAAAACCAAGGTTAGTTTCTTTCCTAGGTCTTTTACTTCTATGCGGTTCAAAGTCCTCAGGTATGAGTTATGAGATATTACTGATTTCACAACATGGAAATTATTATTAATTCTAGTCATTCTTTATATATAAGGATAAACGTATAAAAAAAAATACAACATCTTTAGACTCACTTTTTGAGACTTCATCTCATCTACAAATTACAAGGAGACTCCAGGCATTACCATGTTCCGCATAGCCTATAAAAATACTCTCATGTATTTGGTTAGTTCTAACAATAATACGGGCCAAATATTCCCACACTTTAAGGTATTCCAAGTTATGGGACCTACCAATCTATGTCTCAAATTGAATAGCATTAATTATATTAAAAGGTATCCGATTCAAAACACGATAAGCTGATTAGGGGTGTATACGAATCGGATGGGTGCGGATTAGGCCAAATCTGTTACCAATCCGTTACCTACGGATTGATGGATTTGAAATCCGTCACCAATCCGTAGCTATTAAAAATCGATCCAATCCATGGAGGACCGGATTAGATTAGTTTAATTCGTCTATCCGTTGAATCTAATGTTAAAGAAAATTTCAAGAGCATGCTCTCAAGGCTAGGGTGAAATTTAGTCGAGGGTTTCATTCATTATACTTACATATAAAAGTGAATTATATTTTGAACCCTGAAGTTTTTTCTTCTTTTATATTTAAACCTCTTAACTTATATTTAGACCCCTTAAAAAAATTTATATTTATATTTAACTCCGCCTATGTTGGGGTATCCTTGACATAGCCGATCCCAAGCCCGGACAAAGGAGGAGGGTTGTGCGTTAGGTAGTCGATAGCCAGCACAATACTCAGTCGGATTTCTTTATGGATTTGAGACCTAATGAAATTTCGTGGGGGCGTCCCCTACTTAGCGACGCGCTGTATGGTCAAAGTACATTGTTAAGTGAGCAAGGACCGCTGCATCGGCGCCCGGGTGCAGTGATAAATAGGCAAGGGTCCTCACACTTTATTGGACGAGTGTGGGGGTAAGGAAGCTAGTCCAAAATAGAAGGCTGAGATTAGGTACTTGGAACATTGGGAGCTTAACTGGGAAACTTATAGAAGTGGTGGAAACAATGGAAAGGAGATGAATCCCAATTTCTTGCTTGCAATAGACAAGGTGGGTGGGACAGAAACTTAAAGAGATTGAGAGGACTGGGTATAAGTTATGATATACCGGACTTAATAGATCGAGGAATAGGGTCGGCATAGTGGTAAGCAAGGACTTAAAAGAAGATATAGTTAATGTAAAGCGCTCTGGAGATAGGAATATTGCAATTAAGTTAGTGTTAGGAAAAGAGATAGTGAACGTTATTAGTGCTTATGTCCCCCAGGTGGGCTTAGGAGATGGACATAAGGAGAAGTTTTGGGAGACTTGGAAGGAGTACTACTAGAGATACCCCAAAGCGAGATGGTCTTCATATGAGGAGATTTGAACGGTCATGTAGGACGTGACATAGATAGATATATAGGAGTACATAGGGGGCATGGATACGGTAATAGATATGAAGAAGGGAAGGATATTTTGGAGTTTGCAGTGGCTTATGATCTCTTGGTAACTAACACATTTTTTAGGAAGAGAGATGAGCATTTAGTGACTTATAAGAGTGGCTCCTCAAGGACGCAGATGGACTTCTTCTTAACTAGGAAAAGAGACATCTTAGCTTGTAAATATTGCAAGGTTATACCGGGGGAGAGCTTGACTTCCCAACATAGGTTGTTGATCTTAGATATGCAGCTACAAAGGTGGACTAGAAAAAAGAAGTTGGATAGATTTTCAAGGACTAAGTGGTGGAACTTGAAAGGAGATAAGCAACTAGCATTTAGGGAAAGAGTACTAGAGGAAGACAATTGAGCGGTAAATGAGAGTGCAAATATTATGTGGGATAAGGTAGCAGAGTGTATTAGGAGAGTAGGGAAAGAAGTCTTAGGAGAATCCAAAGGGGGTGCTTCGGCACAGAAAGAGGCATGGTGGTGGAGTGAGGCCGTCCAAGACAAGATAAGAGTTAAAAGAAAGTGCTTTAAAACTTGGCAAAATGATCGAAATGGAGAGAACTTGGAGAGGTATAAAGAAGCAAAAAGAGAAACCAAAAAGGCAGTTAGTGAGGCCAAGACAAAGGCATTTGAGGAGCTATATAGGCGACTCGACACTAAGAAATGCGAAAAAGAGATATTCAAGCTTGCTAAAGCCAGAGATAGGCGAACCAAGGACTTAAACCAAATTAAATGCATTAAGAATGAGGATGAAAAAGTATTAGCAAAGGAAAAGGAGATAAAGGAGAGTTGGAAGAGCTACTTCTACAAGTTATTTAACGAAAGTAGTCGTAGTGACATACAATTGGGCCAGCTTACCATTTCTAGAGAAGAATCGAATCATATGTTTTATACGAGAATCAGTAGAGAAAAAGTTAAAGAAGTATTGAAAAGGATGAAGAATGGGAAAGCGGTTAGGCCAGATGGTATCCCTATTGAGGTCTGGAGGTGCTTAGGGGAGGATGGCATAAGTTGGTTGACAAAGCTTTTTAATGTAGTGCTAAAGAGCAAGAAGATGCCTGATACATGGAGGAAAAGTATTCTTATACCCATATACGAGAACAAATGAGATATTCAGAACTGTGCGAACTACCACGGGATTAAATTGATGAGTCATAGGATGAAAGTATAGGAAAGAGTTATTGAGAGAAGACTAAGAAGAACAACAAACGTTTCAGATAATCAATTTGGTTTCATGCCTGGGAGATCAACCATGGAGGCTATTTTTCTCCTAAGAAGGTTAATGGAACAGTATAGAGAATGTCAAAGAGATTTGCATATGGTGTTCATTGACTTGGAGAATGCCTATGACCGGGTTCGTAGGGAGATTCTATGAAGAGTACTGAAAAAGAAAAGAGTGTGTCGCATATATTGAGGCGATAAAGGATATGTATGATAGAGTCGTGACATCTATAAAAACGATTGGCGGAGAGACTAAAGAGTTTCCTATTACGATCGGTCTACACCAAGGTTCAGCGTTAAGCCCGTACTTGCTTGCCCTAGTTATGGATGAGATTACAAGACATATCCAGGATGAGGTATTGTGGTGTATGCTATTTGCAGATGACATTGTTTTAATAGATGAGACGAGAGAATGAGTGAATATTAAGCTAGAATTGTGGCGGAAAACGTTAGAGACTAAAGGGTTTAGGCTAAGTCGATGCAAGACGGAATATATGGAATGCAAGTTTAGTCAAAGTAGGACACTTGGTAACATAGAAGTAAGTTTGGGCACACAAAAGATTGTAGAGAAAGAAAGTTTTAGATACCTTGGATCTATGGTGCAACAAGATGGAGGGATTGATACTGATGTAAGTCATAGGATTCAGGCCGAATGGACCAAATGGAGGAGTGCTTCGGGCGTCTTGTGTGATCGGAAAGTCCCCCTCAAGGTTAAAGGAAAATATTATAAGGTGGCGGTATGCCCAGCGTTGTTATATGAATCAGAGTGTTGGGCAGTAAAGCATAATTATGTTAAGAAGATGGAAGTTGCGGAGATGAGAATGCTAAGATGGATGTGTGGAATCACAATGAGAGATAGGATTAGGAACGAGGAGATTATGGGCAAAATAGGAATAACACCGGTTGGAGATAAAATGAGAGAAAATCGACTGAGATGGTTCGGCCATATTAGAAGGCATCCAACGGAGGCACCTGTTAAAAGGTGTGAAAGCATAGAGATTGTCAAGAATAGGAGAGGGAGAGGGAGACCCAAGAGAAATTGGAAAGAAACTATTAAACATGACCTTACCTATATGGATCTAACGGAGGACATGGCCCTAAACAGATTTGATTGGCGTCATCAAATCCATATAGCCGACCCCACTTAGTGGGAAAAGGCTTGGTTTGGTTTGGTTTGGTTTATATCTATGTCAACGGATCGAATCGGATTGAATCCCTAGAATCTAGATTGAAGGTTAAATCCATCTACAATCTATTGCTAACAGATTATCAGATTCTCAATCTGTCACCAATTCGTTTACCTTTGGTTCGGTTAAAAATCCGAAGATCGAATCAGATCGATCGGCGGATTTTTTGTGCGCCCCTAAAGCTTATAAGAGAGCTTTACCTCACAAATTCTTTGGTAGTCTTGAATTATTTAAGACAGAATTTACCATTTCAACTAAAGTGATATTTTTTTCTTTCTATTACACCATTTTATTGTGGGTAGTAGTAGACAATCACATCATGAATTATACCCAAGTTTTTATAAGCATCTTCAAATTCATTAGACAAGTATTCTCCTCCTATCTGATCTGAGGAATTTATTTTTCTTATTTAATTGATTTATATTTCTGATCTATTAAGCATTGAAATTTTTAAGTGCCTTAGATTTATTTTTAAGCAAGTAGACATGGGTTTTTTTTTTTTTTTTTTTTTTTTTGCTAAAGGCCATTTGTATTAAAAGGAGAAAAAGTACAAGGCAAAGCCCTATAAATGCAGGGCTTTAGGCCTTTGGCCCCAAAAAAGCAAGAATGCCCTCAATACCAATAAAAGGCTCCTAAACAAACAAAAAAACAAAACCAAGCTAGAGCCTGAACACGTCAATGCCAGACCCCTAAAACCAAAAGAAAGAAACAGAAACATTGAGCTATCCAACAATCAGCTACAGAACTTCAATATTGATGGCCAAATCTATCAAGGCTAAGCACGAGAAGATGAAGATGCTGAACATTGATTCGATATGGGAAAGAGCCTAACAAGTCAGAAATGCACTCTTTGAACGGAGATTTGGCTCTTGGTAGGGGAAGGCCTGATGCTGTTTTAACTTGGAGAGTCATGTGAAAATTTAAAATGGTCAATCATGAAGCTTATAAAATATTTCTTTACCCCCACCAATTAAATCTTATCTAATTCACAAATATCAAAGTGAATTAATCCTCAAATTCCAAAACATGTTTTAAAAATTAGGAATCATTTCACAAGTTTTAGAATCAAATTCTGATTTAGGAATTAATCCTAAGTACATGATGTTGTTTATAAATAAAAATACTATTATGGCCTAATCTTGCATGCCACATATTAGAAGAGATAATAATATAAGCACAAGCAAGAGCATTCTTATTACCCACAAATTTTAAATTGAGTTTGAATAGACATTTACACGAGTTAACTCGAAAAAAAAAAAAAAGGCGAACAAAGTTTGAATGGACACCATTTGTGTGGCCCGAACTATGAGATCCTTTTTCGTGCAATGACCAATTAACAGAAATTTTCCCATAAAATCCTCTAACATTTTCTTTTAAAAAAAAAAACAAAAAACAAAAATACTCTATTTTTAAGAATTGAAAGGATGGACATCGTCCTTTTCTCCCATTTCTTTTATCTTTGTTTATCTTTTCTTGCTACAGAAAGAGGCTGAAGGCTGGATGGTCTTGCAAGTTCATGCTCTGGTGAGGGGCGTGAGGGAATCTGTGTGACTTGGCTGGATGAATTTGAAGCCCTGCAGCGGAAGGGTTTATTCAAGAGAGTGTAGTAGTGGGGTTTGAGTGCTAGATGTGCTGGATGGGTCTGAGAAGTAGCAGCAGTGTTGGGTTCTTCAAAAGAGAGCAGATTGTTTTAAAGCTGGTTGGGCTTGGAGAGTTGCAGGTTTGAGGTAGTAACTGGTCTAAGGGGCAACAGCCTTGACGAGGGGCTTGTAGAACATGGGTAATGGTTACTGATTAATTAGTACAGGGTACGAAACGGCTTTTAAGACCACAATTTACACTCGGAGGACCACAATTTATACCCAAAGGTTGTAGATTTAAAACTGCACTATCACACTAGGACTACATGGGAGTTTAACTTACTTCCCTCTGGGCCCGGAGGGATTAGTCCAGTCCAAAGGTTGGAACCGAAACAAAAAAAAAAAAAAAAAAAAATACTCTAGATTAAAACTGGTGAACCCAAATAATTGATTGCATGATAAGCAACTTTGTCAACATGTAGAAGAATATTTAGAAAGAACTAGAGAAAGAAGGTCAAGATAGCATGCATCATTTCTTGAAAAGATAACCAGAGATGAAAGGTTAAAAAATTCTAGAGCGAGCACAGCTAAAAATGGGTTTTCTATTCCCATTAAGTATCCCATCCGCTAGGTTTTTCTTCTTTTCATCTAGTTGTACTAAAAATTAAATTTTCTTTTTTTCATCCTTCGGAATGAAAAGTCTGGGAATATTGATTGTGGGCCATAAATTGGGCTTGTTACTTTCATATTTATAACATGGGCTTGTCATAATTTAGAAGCCCATGTCTCGACTTGAGTCTTTCCTTGAGAACTCTAATCACCATCATAAATCTGATAACAGAATCTTGAATCCAAAAAGAGATAAAAAGGAAAAACCCAATGAGAAATTTGATTGATGATAAACTTGCTCTAACACCATGTTTGGGCAAACATGAAGACATTTGTCTTAAACTACATCAGATTAACTCGGCCATCATCAAGAGTGACCAACTTCCAAATAAAGGGATGAATACATTTCAAAGCCGATTACACTAGGTAGAAGACAAATATAGTAAAAAAAAAAAAAAAACAAGTTAAGGAAAAACATCTACATGGTTTAAAACAACTAAAATCACCACCAAATTAATTAATATGAAAGTGGACAAATGAAAAAAAATATGCAGATAATCCTAAAGTACAAACCAAATAATTCTTGATCATCAATCTAAATATCCATTTTCATATAAATTAAGTGCAAGAAATTATCTCTACGATATATCCAGCTGCAAAGACAACACAACTACTGCCACTGATTTTGGTAGAAATGGAAAACAAAAGCTGTCAAGCATTTAGACTAAAATTTTGGAATGTGAACCACCCATACCCTAAGCTTTCTCAGAAATAAATGCAAGTCGTTCAACCCCAATAATCATTTCCTAAAATTAGACATCATTAACTAGTTCCTTGCAGCCAACAACTACCAATAATTAAAATCATTTTGAGACAAAGCACCCATTAAAATAAACTCACCATGGATACTATCCATATATAAACCAAGACCTAGAACCACAAACGGAACTTCCAACTTTGGTTCTACTAGCCATGTAATGCGAGATCAAATAGCAACAACTGTTTATGTTGGGGGCCAACATGGAGGGAAAAATCAAAGAATCCCCTTAAATGCATCAACAACCATTTAAATGTTGCTTTAAATATGGAAGACGCAACATATGGTTGGAATACGTATTCATGGTATCTTCTTCACACAGTACAGCGATGACATTCCTAGCAAACATCATCCAATTTCCTACTTACTATTCCGCAGCTGCTGCTCCCGTCGATCCCTCGCCACCCAACATGGGAACTTCTCCGAAACCCCAAATGCAAAACCATAGCATATAGCTACTAGCCTACTACAAACGGATTTGCCCCCAAAGGAGCATTGGAAAGCTACCTAATCTCTCTCTCTCTCTCTCTCACTCTGAAAAAGTCTGAAGACTGATTCAGAAACCATCATGCCATATGTTAGTTGGGCTTGAGCATTTTCGAAACTATGGTATCACCTTTTATTCAGCTCAGTTCTTCAGTTACCAAGTTTCCAATCCAAGTTCAAACGTTGAATAAGATATCCAATCATAAAATAGGAAAGAGTAAACTGCTACAAAGTTAAAAGTTCAAACCACATCACCGCATATAAAAATATTAGAAGTAGCGAAATAAGGGAATGGGAGAGAGCGTGACCTGAAAGGCAACACACATGAACATCTATCCGCATTCATTAATGCTGCAAAATAAATGCAACCCATGAACTCATATAGAAGAAAACCATGTAAAAAGCTCAAATCTTTTCCCCATAATTGGATTCCTTTCTAACCCAAACCAGCATCCAAAGACCCCCAACTCAGAGAAAAGAGGTATCAATGGCGGACGGACCACTGTAATCACATTATCAAACATTGAATGGGAGGATGTTTGTAAGAGGCGAGCCACGAGCAACACCCATAAGCCAAAAAAAAAAAGAGAAGAGTGTATTCATTTAATTCCACGGACACATGCATACACCTCTCTCTCTCAACCAAACCATATGTTGTCCGGTGGAGAAAGGAGAGTAGAGAAAGGACAGATGTACACAGAAAATACAGCAGCTTTGCATGGGAAACACGTTTGGTTGGGTTTCTTTCCTGTGGAAAATACTAGCGCAAACGTCTAAACTTACAACTGGAAAAGTAGAAAAAATAAAGCAGGAGACAGAAATGAAGCTGATATCCATAGAAAAAACATGGGACATGGCTCAAACTAAAGTACTAAACTTCTTCTCTAGCATACTATGCATAAAAAGCAAGAGAAAGACGATAGATTTCTCAGGTCAGTCTAGATATAGTAGTAAAACACAGATAATGAGCAATGGCTCATCATGAAAAATAAAGACTCATTCACAGTCCATACATCAGCAGAAGACAATTAGAACAGAAAGAAAGAAGATAAAAAAAAAAGCTAAACAGAGAGAGAGAGGAGATTAAAAGAAAGAAAGAGAAAAAGAAAAAACCCTAAACTGAATTTTCTCAAAGTAGAGAGGGAGAAAGAGAGATTTGGGCATTTGGGGTGATAGTTTCTAGGGCTTTTTACCGAGCGTGTTCTTGTTGTTGTGCATCCAGACCTTGAGCACGTGCTTCTTCACGCCAGTCTCCGTACAAAACTGCTGTACGGCAGCATCGTCGTGCTTCTGGATCCGCCACCCGACCCTCTCCGCAAACGCCAGCATCTTCTCCTTCTGCTCCAGCGTGAACTTCGTACGGAACCGCTTCTTCCCAATACTACTCCCACCACCACCACCTCCGCCCCCACCCCCGCTCGGATTCGACACGTCCTCCTGGTCCTCCCGGCTCTGCCCGCCGCCCCCAGACGTCGACGGCAGGGCCAGCGTAGGCTGCGGCCGGTGGTGCTGCGCCACGTGCAGGTACCCCGCGGGAGCACGATAGTACTGCGCGAATTGGTGGTGGTACCCCTCCCCCTCCACCTCCTTCCGGTGGAAGTTCCGGTGGCAGCTGCACGCGGCGCACTTTAGCGCGTCGAGCGTCCCCTCCTCGCCGGCGGGCATGAACTCGCCGCAGCCATCGACCGCGTGCCCCCCGATGCCCACGGCATGGTTTTTGAGGCACTCTCTATATCTACTCACGGATCTCCTCGCTGCTGGCGATGGAGCTGCTGCGCTCTCGCCACCTGCGCTCGCCATTCTTGGTCGCGAGGAATTCGCGAGAGTATCGTAGCTCGCGGATCCTGGCATGCCCATCTCCTCCTCCTGCTCCTCGTGATCTTCGAATTCCATCGCTTTCTCTCAGCCGTTGGATCTTTCTCTTCTTACATCCCCACCAGATCTCAGAATTCTTGCATCTCCATCTTCTCTCTCTCTCTAATTACTCTTTCTCTCTCTTGTTTTTTTTGGGTGTGTTTTTGTTTCTTTTTATCTGAGAGAGAGAAGATAAGAGGAGGAGAGTGTGGCCATCAATTCCCCGCCTGCAAAAAGGAGATGTCTTCTTCCAAAGGCCTCTTCATATACTTTCCCGTTTATTATGAAAGCTCTCTCTCTCTCTCTCTCTCTCTCTTTTCTTTCTGTGTGTGTTTGTGGGGGTAGAGAGATTTGAGAGGTCCTTACAGCCGGTTGGGAGAAGGGATTAAAACCGGCTGTAGTGCGTGGGATTAACCATTGGTGGGGGGGTTTTAAAGCAGAGTTTTCTTACCTTTTACCATTGTTACTGCGCGGTAAAAATTATTGAGGAGCTTATTTAACAAATTTGGTGACAGGGGTATTAACATGTGCGTCTTGCACTTTGCTTGCTTGCTTGCATCAACGTTCTACACACAGGTTTGCCCACCACCGTTCTGGAAGCATGCAAGTGCTGCCCGCCATGCTTGCTCTCTCTCCTTCCAGGCTTCCTCTCTTCGGAACTCATTTTCCACAGCACAGGATCTTGTATGCGTCTTTCTTTCTTAGAAAATCTAGGACTCATTGGAAACTCTCAAAATAAGTTTTTATTTTATGAATCAGAACTTTATTATTGTGATTTTTATTTGTAGGGTGTAGGTTTAATTTTTAAGCCAAAGTGGACAGAGGTGGACAACATAAAATTTACAAGTGTTTGGGATAAAAATAATATAAATGGTGAGGATTTGGCTCAAGAAACATTGGAATGGATAAACATAATTTGTGTAGCCAATCCCAAAATAATTGGGACAACGCTTTGATGAAGATGGTGGATTCTACATTATAATTTTTAAAAGGTGATAATTTATAAGGTGGAATCCTTTTAACTCGTGAATTAATAGCTTTTTTTTATCTTTATTCTAATACAGTAATTGTAGATTAGATTTTGAAAATAGAATTTTATTTTAGACCTTAACAAAATCAGCTTTTTTTTAATCAAACTAGAGTTTTCAAACAATAATTCTTCTATGTGAGGACAGTCAAATCACTTTATTTTTCTATTTTGAAAGGAAACTGCATCACACCAAACAATAGAATAGCGTGCTACCTTGAAAAAAAAAAACACACAACACCCCTTCCAAGGGGTTGGCCGAGTGTTGAGGACCACGATTCCTCCTTCTTCCATAGTTAGAGGTCTTAGTTACGACTCTCAGTTCCTCCTTTCTTCAGGAATCGAATATTAAGTTCACTAGTGCTCCCACCTGGGGGCCACAGGGGTGTTTGTCTGGCTTCCCTCTGGACCCGGATGGATTAATCAGACCCAAAGGGTTAGGAACTTCCGATAACCAAAAAAAAAAAAAATCACACATTTCCACAAGATGAAACTTACTACTTTTTTGCAGGTTAAAGTAGAATTGGCCCCAATGGTTAAGTTACGACCTAAATTGATTTTTATTACACTTCAATTAATGGAGAAAGAAGCTTGTGCACTTTGTGGCCATCCTGCATATACGGAATCATTTTTCTTTTGTCAAGTTATAAAAATCTAAAGATATTTATCTTCGTAACGTTGATCTTATGTGTGGTCTCATGTGTGTTTTTTCTCTTACTTTTTTTTGATACACCTAAACTTAAGTAGATGTAACGTCCTTATCTTCAGATTGTATGATGATGACAAAATATTAAGTGGGGCCCATCTTGTTAGATTCTAATTAATCAGAATCAAAACCCCCAAACACATCGATGCTTCAGAGATCTATTACAATGAGAGTTAAGCCACAACTCAGATTGATCGCTATACCTCTTAAATAAAAGATGTACTTTATTTTTAAGTAACAGAAGGCAATGGTGTAAATACATTCTCGGATCATTTTAATGTAAAGAATTACATTTCGTCTCCTTTTGTCTTTTCCTTGTCCTCCTTGAGGAACCTTACTTCCATGAAATCAAAGAGCCAAAGACAATGTTTGTTTTACAAGAGATAAAACTGAAAATTGATCAAATCCAATTTCTATAGTTAGCCTTCTTTATTTTACCAATGTATGGTTGATCGCAACAAGGGCAAAATAAAGTCCCGGCCATATTTCATTAAAAAAAAAAAAAAAAAAACACATGTAAACTGATGACTTTATTAGTTATAAAGACAAATGTAGTTTATCAAAAAATAAACTCTTCTTTTTTGCAACTATTACCTTACCATTAGCTTCATACTCGATTAATTTTTAGATAAGTTATATAAACATTACCAAAGTGAAATTTGGTAAATAAAGCTCCGACTTCAATTTTACAAATTTTCGTAAAAGCACTAGCAAAACATACCTGCACTTAGCATGGGCAATATAAACTATATATAAAACAAGATAATTTATAACTTTTAAGATTTTCTAAAAATTATAAGTATAATATTTAGTATAAATTATATTGAAATAAATAGGATATTAATATATAAATTTATAAGATGATAATGATATTATTACGAAATGTTATTACTATTACATGATTAAGATACATGAGGAAATACTCACTTACGCACCTACATACTTCGCACTACTCATCCTGATTGTTCGTGCTTTAAATTTAGTAGTCGGTTCTATTGTACTTGTGACGCTCTAAATGTGCATCGTACATGTGCACAGAGCTGAGGAGAAGATTTGTTTGTGATAGTGAAATTATAATCGTGTTATTTTTAGTTACAGAGACAATTCTGCCTTTATAACAGCTCACTAGCTTAAGGTGTGGATTTACTCTCCATCTATTGCGTTCCAGTGCTACCTCAAAGTGACTTGATTTATCTATGTTGTGTGAGCCTAAGATAATAGTCTTGTTGGGTAAAAATATCAAAAAAAAAAAAAAAACCACGTCATTAATAAAATTACAATGGAAATCTAGAAATTGAGAATTTAATAAAAGAAATAGTTATAGTCGAATTCTACAAGCATTTAGTGTGAACCTAAACTCGTGGAACTACAATCTAAAGGTTTTTTCTTTCCTTTTATCTTTTATCGCATCGTATCCCACAAGTCCGTACTAAAAGAAAGTAGAAGAAAACTAAACCCATGAAATTTGATTTTAAAACCACATCATCTCGCTTAATTATATATGTACTTTTAGTAATTCTTGTTATTTGTATTTGTAATAGCATATTGAAGATGATGTATTTTCTATCTATTTAAAATTACTTCCTAAAATCTCTCTCAAGTCGAAATCAGATCAAGATTAAAAATTATAATTAAGAGTGAAATTGACCAATCGACTGGGTATATTGGTCATTGGGCATTAATTTTGGGGAAAACAAAAATACACATGAAAAATCTTGGCATCCAGACCAAAGTTCATCCGAAGTATCTGAAGCATCTACATTACAACAATACCATCCACCGTTCATCCCACTCTTTCATTTTTAAAATGTACTCCACATTGCACACTTGCTACAATATTACCTTTCATTATTTATGAAAAGAACCTGATATTTAATAGACTCACTCAGCTCATTCCTTCTTTTAAAAGAGAAAGAGAGGTGTCCCTTCGACTTGATTTTTGAGATGACTTGTGGACTTATTTGCAGAAGAGAGAGAGAGAGAGAGAGAGAGAGAGAGATGTATCTCAGTGACGAGAGAAGGGGACTCACATGAGAAGGAGAAGAGAGAGAGAGAGAGAGAGAGGGGAGTCTGTTTGAACATTTGCATACAAAGGGAGGAGAGTCTTGTACTAGACGGACACGGAATTACTCCACAAAAAATAAATTGTCGGCATTTAAGGCTGCTGCCTACGTGCGTCTATCTCCGACATGAGTGACGCCCTTTGATCGTCAACACGCATTTAATATCACCCCCCCTTTCAACACTCCTGTCCCAAAAAGAAAAACCACTTCACCCCTTCTTCACTGACCTTTTACATTTTTCACCTCCCTCCCTTCTGCCTACCTTTGATACTTCCTAACTTCACTTCACTAGTTAAAATCTGGAAGCCTTGTGAGTTTGTAATCCTCATCCACCGTCCATTTGAGAGTGGGGTCAGAAAGAAGTACCTCAAGGCATTACATATGAAGGTTGGTAAGTCCCTTCCATCAAGTCCAAGGACTCAGATGGGATGGCCACGTGCGTTCGACTGCCTATGGCCATGGGCATGATATATTACTGTAGGTGATTTTACCACACCAGCTGTCTGGTCAGTGTAACTTTTCCCTAGTCAAAGGTGAGAGTCTATGCCTCTTTTTTATTTTATTTATTTACTGTTTGATTAGATTGGGAAGCAAAGCAACACACAGAATGTGGGACCACTTTACAAATATAGCATTTAGTGGGTCAGATTTGATAAAAAGATGGGACACAGTTAGCCCACAAGATCAATGGCTTGTGCTGCGTTTAGAAAAGTAATTAGGCAATAAGTACAGCAACTAAGATGATGATTATATTGCCTCAAATTATAAGCTCAGGGTGAGTGATGATGGGACTTTTTGTCCTTTTTTCTTCTTTTAAACATGCCTTGGGCTGAGTGGTGAGGGTTGAGTGTCTCCTTCATAATGACTCAGGGATCGATCCTGAGCGTTGCTGGAAATGGGATAGTGGCTAACACTGCTGACCTATCGGTGCTGTGATGGGACAATCTACTCACAGAGGTTTGAAAGTCGAAACTCCTCTCCAATTGAAAGGAGGAAATGGCTCATTTACCACTTTAATCAAAGTGATATAATCTCTATATTGAACGCTAAGTATGACAGTGATATGAAAGTGTGTTGACATATCATTTTAATATGTGTGTTTAGTACAAATGTGATTCTCATCACTCTTGGGCCCCACGTGCACAATATTCAAATTACAAACTAATAGCCCTGGTTTCAGATTTTGAGCACAGGAAGCATCCATTCCTTTTATGGTGGAATTTGGGCTAAGCAAGCCTTGGGGGCGTTTTTGTTTGAACAGGGACCCTGTTTCCTCACCAATATTCAAGGATTTCATATCAAGATAATTTGTGGATTCGCCAAAACCTGTCCCTTGGTATAGAAATCTTAAAGATTCATGATGTTTGAAAACTTATTTGATATGATGCGATCGTTTGTCTCGAGATCTTTGAAATGTCACGTTTCTTTAAAATTTCAAATTCCTGCCAGGTAAAACATCTCAAATGATCTCTTAAATTTCTTAAGATTCAGCTCTAGTTCTATGCATTTTGTTGGATTTTCAAAATTACCTATCAAGAGAAGCGATTTGGAACCCCACGTTAAGGGAGACAACTTTTGGAGGATTTGAAATTCTCTTATACATGAATTCTTGGAATTCTGGTAAAGAAAAAGGCATTTGGGCCTGTTTGGTTAAAGGCAATTCGGCCAATGAATAAGGCGCCCCTATTGGAATTTCTGATATAACGTGACATCTTGTCCCTTGGGCATTCCAAATACTCTATTTAATGTCAAGATTTAAAATTCCATATCACATTAAAAGATGCTTTTAGCCTTATGAATTTTCAGGATTCTATCATTCCAAGTGTTAAAGAAGGGTTGAGCAATTGAAATTCTACTTTAAAAGTTTGTATTTGAAATTCTAATAATTCTCCTATATAAAAATTCTCACAATTCTTTTAAACAAATACGCCCTTTGTATTTAACCGATAAACTTCTAAAAGTCATAAGTTAGAGTTAGGATCATTGCATCTGAGTATCTTCATTTACATTCAAACATCCTCGTCCCTCTACACCTTTGCTTTTCTTACAACTAGACGAATCTCACTCAGACGGACGATTTTGGCCAAAAACAATGCCCAAGCATCATCCTTATCGTGAGCATCATCTTCTAGGGCATATCTGGGCCATGTCAATTATGGAGGGGAGAAATCGGAAGATCTAGATGAGACATGAGGGTAAAGAAAGTATCAACCTCATTAGGCCATTCTATCAAATCATCTATAAACCTCTAAATCTAACTGTCTTAGAAGTCATCATTTTACTTTATTTGAATCCAATGCTGATTAATATTTGGATGAATATAAAATTCCGGCTTGTACATGTGAGCGGATGGGTCTCTTTTTTTTCCTAAGTGAGGGTTCCAACCCTTTTGGACTTGACTATTCCATCCGGACCCAGAGAGAAGTCAGGTAAAACTCCCGTGGCCCCTAGGTGGTAGTACAAGTGGACTCAACCTTTGATTCCTGAAAAGGGGGAAACCGATGATCAATACGAAGACTTCTAGCTCCGAAAGAGGGAGGAACTGTGGTCCTGACCACTTGTCCAACCCCTTGGGGTTAATGGGTGGGGTTTATCATAGGCAATCCCACATGCTAAAAGAGGAAGGATTAAGAGGGCATTTATTTGGAGGGATTTTCTATTTTTTTTCTTTATTATTATTTTTTTAATGGAGTGTTCCTATACCTTTGGGTCTAGAGAGAAGGTGGGTAAAAACCCCTGTTGCCCCCAGGTTGTAGCACTAGTAGACTTAACTTTCGATTCCTAAAGAAGAAAAAACCGAAAATCGATACCAAAACTCTAGTTCTTGAAGAGAGAAGAACTGTGGTCCTGACCATTCAGTCAACTCCTCATATACTGTAAAAATTTCTCTACGATATCAATTGTTATCTACTTAGTATTTTAATTTTTTTGTTTAAATTTTGCGGTTTTTTTTTTTAAAATTAACTCCCATACTTTAACTCACAGGATTCTTGAAATTTCAGCTACCAAAACATTCAGGGGGTTTGGGAGTTTGTGTCCAATAGAGATTTTTACAATCCTGCATGGTACAACAATTGAGGCATTCACACAGGCCATATATAAAAATATATAATCTCAAAGGTGGAAATAATAGCCGCAGGTGCACCACTAGACCTTGTGCAAGTTCTTTTTTTTTTTTTTTTTGCCCCTTTGAGGACGTTGTAATGATCTGAAAATTGTCTTACTGAGCCGTCAGAGAACATATGGTCCACGAGGATACTCTCGAATCTAAAGAGCTACAGACGGGCACTTGGGAAGGGACCCCCACAAGTAAAGGTCATAGGGACAAGGTCATTAGAATATTGAGAATAGAAAATAGAATAGTCCCTCGGACTACTTCAATTTCAGCACAAATAGCGGTGCCCTTATCCTCACTATCCATCCAGATTTGTCGTTTTCTTAAGTGCCAAAATTCCCATACCCTCTCACTACATGTATTCTCTTCTTTTTATACAGCCCCCCTATAATTAATACAATTTCTTCACAACACCCTAATCCCTTTGGTGATACTAGAGTTTAGTTTTAAAATTGACTTCCATGATACATGTTCAAATTAATTCATGATCCTTCCTCTCTTCTCTTGATTGTCCCCTGCTAAAAGGGCATTGAAAGAGGTGGATTCTTTTACACAAGTTTTAAAAAAAATAAAAATTGATAAGGTGGATGTTGTGAATAGAGTGCATGAGTTTAAACACTAATGAGGTAAACGGGGGCATGAGTTTAAACACTAATGAGGTAAACGGGGGGGGGGGGGGACGTATAATTAGATTGATTATATACTTACAGCTTTTACACAATTAAATTGTAGGCATACATTGCTCCCTTGGAAGTGAAATTGGGAAATATGCCAACACATAAGAGTATCTTTTGGGCTTTTGATTTTTTAAAAAATCTTTTTATTATATCATAACCAACACAATTTTGAATGATTTTGTTGTTAAAATCTATATAAAAATAATCGTGCTAACCAAATAATTTTTTTCTTCTAAAAACTCGCTTTAAAAAATTAAATTCCACTACTTTTAAGAAATCACTTTGAACTTTTAAAAGGCCCAACCAGCACAAGGCCTCTACCCTAGACTTACTTTTGATTGTTTTAGGTTCACATAATGGTGTAATGACCTATTTTTAAGAAAATGGAATAACTTGAAGACATTTTTTTATTTTTTTTTTAATATTAGTATATTCCCATATTAGACCCCAAAAATGTTTAATAACAGCAAGTTTCTTCAACTCTTTCTTACAAAAATCACCCACAACTTGTGGTACTCATTTGGACGTATGGAAATCAATGGAGCATAGAGAGGATGGCTTTGGATGTGGATTAGCTATGATCACAATAACAATCCAATCAAATGAATAAGGCTTGACTTTGGGTCTTTAAAGTTAAAAAGGGTATTTATGTTGTGGGCTATTATTGAGTAAAGCTGATGCATCTCTCATTTCCTTAATGAAATATAGTCATGAAATTCGATGATGATTAATATCTAAGCCAATATTAACATAAAATGAGGGAGGGAACAGTCTTTTGAGAGTGCGGAAAGATGGAGTAGGTCAAGGTGTTTCAAGATTGGATTTATTGCACATATTGGTCATGTATGAGAACCAAAAATTGTAGGCAGAAAAAGAAGGCCTCTGAGAATCTATTTGTAAAATCTTCACCTCAAAGTCAAAACTCCCTCATAATTTGCTTTAGGACCAAAGGACCATCGATCATCACTTTTTTAACCTCAAAGTCTATAGTCCTTGTCGTGGCTACGGTTAACTGGTTGTACCAAGGGTCGATGTAGAGAGATTTTGAATTACTGTATTGTCAACATGAAAAAGAGACGATGTCTAATAAAAATATTAGAAGGGATTTGGCTGTATACGATATAAAATATCATGAATTCTTTAGTGTGGTATTGACTAAGACTATATTCCAAATATTGGGTATTGTACATGAGGCCTCGCATTTTTTTTTTTTTTTTTTCAATTCCACCCATTTTGTGTAATATCACAGAATCTGTGTGATATAACACAAATTGAAGGTGAAAATAAAAGCGAATTTCCTAAAGCACTCAACCATAATTTGTTAGCACAGTTACTAGCAATGTGTCCATAACCATGACACTCAAAACATTGAGTCCCTTTAGAAGATTTCTTCTTCACAAAGTTTTTAGGGACTTTTAGATCACTTTTTTTCCCCTTCATGAACAACTGAAATTGCTTCATAAATTGAACAGCAATTTGGGGATCTATCTCATCAGAATCAGAATCAGAATTACTGGCAATTTTCTTTAATGATTCTTTGGAGGCTCTTAAAGCAATACTTTTGGATTTTGACTTTTCATTAGACCTTAAGTTTGCTTCAAAAGTCTAAAGGTTCCTAACTAATTCCTCAGCTTTGAGAATATTCAGATTTTTATTCTCTTCTATGGCCATAACCTTAGCATCAAACCGTTCTGAAAGAGACCGCAGAATCTTTTTCACAACTCTATTTTCAAGGATTGGCTCTCCCAAAGTAAAAGTGTTATTCACAATTGTATTCAGCTTTGAATTAAACTCATTAAAAGTTTCATCTTCCTCCATTGTAATGGTTCCAAAGGCAGTATACAATTTCTGAAGTTTCGATTGTTTGACGGTGTCAGTCCCTTCATGCACGACCTGCAGAATATCCCATGCTTCTTTTGCAGTAGTGCATGTAGAAATTCTACGAAACTCAGATATGCTAACTCCATTATAAATAGCATTCAAAGCTCTAGAGTTGCAATTGGCAGCCAACTCTTCTTCCTTAGTCCACTTATTATCAGGTTTGGGTCAAGTTACTCCATCAGCAGTAATAGTGGGTAATGAATGGCCATTCACAACAGATTTCCAAACTTTCAAATCCGTGGCTTTCAAGAAGGCAACCATCCTAACTTTCCAATAAGCATAATTGTTACCATCCAACAGAGGAGGCTTATTGGTTGAAGTGCCTTCGCGGTAGATATCCATTCTAGCTAAATTTGGATTAACACAATAAAATAATGCAACCCGCTCTGATACCAATTGAAATTCCCTTTAGGGGATACTAGAATGGATTACTAGTTTTTATCTTAACCAAGCAATGCAGCGGAAATAAAACAATTAGACAAAAAAGAACTAGCTATCTACTAATCACACACCACAAGAGAGTGGACACAATATTTAACGTAGAAACCCTATCCAGGGAGAAAAACCACGAACTAGAAATCAAGGGTTCACGAATAGTTACAAGATATACTCACAAGCTCCTTTACCTCAGTCTGTACCTCGACCTAAGGACTGTAGTTATTCTTGCAAAGAATCCACTGACACGACTTCCACCGTGTCCCTTTCTCCTTACTTGATCTCCTAGCACCTTGACAATTAATCTTTTACAAGAAAGGTGGAAGCAGCAATGACCTTTTAGAGCAGCCCTTCAAAACAATCTCTCAATAGCTCTAGAGAATAAACTCTCTCTAAGATATCTCTGACTCAAATTAATGAGAGTAGTGGTGGTCTCTGTGGTGACCTCTAGGGTTGAGAGAAACACCCTATATATAGCCCCAAATTCGTGCCTAAGACTTAGTGCACAAGTAGGACTCAAATTGGAAAACACAGTCTCAAAGGAAACAGTACTAAAATCAGGATTATGAGACGCGCACCAATTTGCTCGAGCGAACCCATCATCCGCTCGAGCGAATGAGGTTCTGTCTCAGCGAAATATTTCTTTTGTTAGGCATCTGGGCTTTCAATCATGACTTCGCTCGAGCGGATGGAACGATCGCTCGAGCGGACTCCTTTTAGGTTGATCTGGAAATTCAGCATTAGCATGTTTTCTTCAGCTTTTGAGTCATTCCAATCTTCTAACTTCAGAGACTATTTCTAAAACTAATTACAACTCAAGAGACCCAGAGTTTTGTCCAACTAATGAATTTAGCCAACACTAAAAAAATCTAACAACACGGAAGAAGTCCTTAGAAAAAATAACTCAAAGCCCCACCAGATTTGGGAGGCTAATTCAGTGCTTCTCGTGCGATATCGCACAATCACTTGACCAGTTTTACAGGAAATGAAATTCTAGCGACCTTCACTGTATTATTGGGCATAACAGCTAGGACTTTAATAAATTCCATGTGACTAATATTTTTTCTTATTGATGAGAAAAACATGAAATAAGACCTCAAAAAAAGCAACTCAAAACTCTACCAAATTTGGGAGTCTAATTCATTACTTCTTGTGCTATATTGCATGGTCACTCAGCCAGTTCCCCAAAGTATGAAATTCTAATGAGCTTCACTACATTCTTAGGCAAAGCACATGGGACTTTATTCAAAATTTTCACAGCCAATTTTTTTCCTAATCAATGAGAAAAACATGGAATAAGACCTCAAAACGAAAAAAAAAAATTTCCTCAAAATACAACCAAACTTAGGAGTCTAATTCATTGCTTCTCGTGCAATATTGTACAGTCACTTGGCCAACTCCTCAGAGAATGAAATTACAGCAAGCTTTACTACATTCCAGTCGATACGCACAATTGATTAAAGTCCTATCTCTCATGCCTATTGGAGGTTTAGTACTTTATAAGGAGAGGAAGGTATAAAATATAAGAGGAAAAACGATCCTCTGTCATTTCCACCTTAGATAGTGCGATATTGTACAAAATGGGTAGAATTGGAAAAAGAATTCGGGGCGCCATGTACAATACCCACATTTGGGATATAGTTTTGGTCAAAACCATTTTGAGGAATTCATGATCTTTTATATTTTGTACGGCTAAAATCCCATATTAGATTCAATGAAAAATATTAAAGAATCATCTTGGTAAAAAAAAATAAAGAAGCTTCTTATATAATAATATAAGGATCCATAATCTCTTCACCATAATGGAAGGTGTGCATTTCCCAGATGGTTTAGATTTGGATCTATTTTAATATCGCTTTACATTCTAGTGTGAGGTGGATCTCGCAAACTCACTATGAATTCTTTGTCTTTTAGATTGACGAACAAATGGCTTCCAACCTTCATGAATAGAGCAATTCCAATGATTCACGACTATCATGGAAATCTACCAGTGCTAGAATCCCTCATCACTTGACTACTGGGGAGATAAGCCACGCTCAAATGAGATATCAAGCCAATAGTCTTTACTAAGAGTTTGTTCCCAAAGCAGACTTTTTTTAGAATCATAGACGTAAGTGCAGAAAATATAACTCATAAGATTAAGGGGAGCCCTACGAGACTTATCCAATTGACTGTGAAAGCTAGGTGCTTCGGGGACCTGAAAGGGAAGAAAGAATGGTCAAAGGACCTTGACTGTGGGTAGCACAGGGCTCTCCGACGCTCCAGTTAGTGGAAGAACTGAATTGAGGTTGAAGAAGAGATCTAGTGCATGTATGGATTTTTTTTACGTACCTCCTTTAGAATATGTCTTTTTTCATATATAAGAGAGTTTCTGGATATTTGGTGGTGGGCCTGATTTGACTGTTGAGGTCTCATCAGCGCATAAAGTAATTAATGCGGATCCATCATAGCTCATATTGCATTAAATGAGGGTCCGATCAGCCCACGTTGCATTAAATGCCAATCACATTGGGCTGGATTTTGTCTTGACTTATTGGCAGAAAGGGTCACATCGGACTCTTTCTTGGGCCTTGCCTTGATATGGCTATAGCCACTGGATGCTGTTTTGTCAGAGATTTGGTAAGGATTCTGGATGGCTGCGATGACGTACTTGTCCCATTGGCCTGTGCTTACATCCTGTCGTCACGTGTCTGGAGAGGGGAGATGGCTATAAGTGCCTGTCTCAGTTGGTTATTCGTCATACAGTTGTTTGCCGAGGTGCGTGACCGAGTCCAAGCCATATGGCCGAGATCACATCGGTCTTGGGCCAGGGTTGACTGAAATGACGATAATCGTCTAGGCTGACGTATTAGCATTCGAACTGGAGTACATGCAGCCGAGATCACTGCTGAAGTTAGAATAATCTTAGTGTCTTGAGAGAAGTGCCCCACACAATAGATTTAGAATTAATCGGAAGATCAACCTTAGTCGTAGTCAATTGCTTAAATCAATGCAAGTCTTGTGGTAGGCGGGTCACATGATTTTTTACATTTTTCCATTTGGCACAAATGCTACGTATATCAAAATATACTACGGCCCTTATATATATATCACACAGTTTTTAAAAGTTTTCTGGAAAAAACTTAGCACAAATGGCATGTACCTTAAAACATTCTATAGTCCCTACATATATCATAAAGTCATTAAAGTTTCTGTAGGAAAAGGCTCAATGAACCGACAACATCAATTCCAGTAGTGGGATGCACGAAAGTGAAATCTTACATTTCTTACCTACACTTACATAAATTATTATATAGTTTAATATATTGAGGGACTACAAAATTATGATTCTATTTATGGATGTAATATTAGGGCAAACACGCACGATTACTAAATCGAAAGCAATAAATACACAAATTTATGTGGTTCTACAATTATCTACGTCCACGGGGTTATGAGAGGTCCGCTCAATTTTAGTACGTAGAAAATTAGGCGATTCGTGATGAGAATTTCAAACCCTCCAACACTCATCTCACTCTCTCCCCACATATCTCAATTTTGTTCTCACATAGCCTCTCTTCCTCTTGCTTGCTTGCTTATAAAGATTAACCTAGATAGTATTTCTAAGTAGCTAGCCATAACAACTTGGACTTCAAATAAACCAGTCATCAAGGCCAGTGGGCCTTTTGAGTCAAATGACAAAAATGTCCCACACTTAAAAAGAGTTAAAAGTGTCCAACAGCCATGACATGCTCGTAACATTTGCAACGGTCTATCAAATCATCAACGGATAATTCCAATCAAATGACCATTTGAATTGGTGTATTTTCAATAGAGCTACCAAAATATATTTTTACTGTTTCGAGCGAAAATTACCTATTTGCTGAGGGTGAAAGTATAACTAGACATGAACTCCTTCAGTCTTAATCACCAATCCAAAGCATTTACCTTCTTGATCTTGCAAAAACTTAGACGTCCACCCACATGCACTCAAGTCATGTTCGCCCAAGTTCTTAACCATCATCCCTACCTAAGGAATTTCCTACTAATTTTTTTTATGAAAATAAGTGCCTCCTCAATTGAGCTACCAATGCATTTGAAAAAAATAAGAAAAGTAAAAATTTGTTCATTAAAGTCAAAAATCCAAAAAATCCCAAAGAATAGCTCAGTTGGCCTAGGACCACAGTTTGTATTCGGTGGATTTGAAACTGCACTCCCACACTAGGACTACACTAGGGTCACAGGAAAATTTTACCCGGCTTTCTCTTCTAGTCCGTAATAATTATTTCAGTCCAAAGAACTGGACCTACGTTAAATAGGAAAAAAAGTAAAAAATCCAATGTGCATATTTCTCTATATTAGAAAACATAGGGGGGTGCCTACGTAAATTCACCTAAACAAAAACAAAGCCAAGCAATAATACCATAGCTTGGATTAGAATTAGAACCCACAAGGCTTTGGGGGAAAAAAAAAACAGGAGGAGTGGAAGGAAGGAAGACGTTACTTCTTGGGACTTGGGGGATGTACAGTACAGCCAAAAGGCCATAGTTAAATATATTATACACAACATATATAAAAACAGTGATGACATGAGAGAGAAGGAAAGAAAGAGGGGAGAGTAGACAGAGCGGGGTCATGTGACCCGCCAGCCAACCCGGACGACTGACGCGACGCTCTGACACCGTACGTCAGGTCTGTCAGCTGGAAGGAAACCGCAGAGAGAGAGAGAGAGAGAGAGAGAGTCCTGTGACGGGCCTCTCCCATCACTGTACATGCACCTTGCCCTTTCTAATCTCACAAGCAACCTCATTTCATTTCCTCTCTCTTTCCTTCTTTTTACTAACTTGTGCAAGTCCTGTTCTAATCTTTCTTTGATTGCCTTTTTTTTATTATTATATAGCTCCGTTGCGTTTGCACGGGAAAAGGCAAAGAAAACATCGTTTTGGAAGGTGGTTTTGCAGTAGTTGTGTTGTTGTTGTGTTGTTTCTATTGTGAGAGAGAGAAAGAGAAGTAAAGATGCTGTGGGGAGGAGAAAAGGTCGAGTTGGACAGTGACAAGACGATAAAAGGGGGGGTCGGGTCGACCGTGATTTCCATTTCTATTCTTTGCAGCCTTTTCTTTATGAGATTGCACCCTATGTTGCTTTCTACATGGACCCGCATTCCTCCCACCATCAAACCTAACATATGCACGCCCTCCCACTCGCATCATCATCTTTATTAACTACGTCTCCAACTATTAATTGTTTCCCCTCACGGTTTTTTTTTTTTTTTTTTTTTGTTTGTTGAAGATGATTTTGCTCCTCTTAACATTGATATGGAAATAGTAGAGATGGAAGGGGTCCATTCTCAACTCTCAAGTACTCAATGTGATCGAATTGATAAAATGGGTGTGGGACCAATTTTAATTTTTGCTTAGGATTGATTCATTCATGTGTGGGTTTCTTTACTTGAAGACTCTACTAACCGAAATGCATGTTGTAGTTGTATATTATAAGAATGCATAAATCTTCAGATTCAATGTTTCATGTTCATCTCCTATGTGAAAGTTGAAATTGAAATCTTGGTCCACTTACACTGTAGAAGTCCCTCACTAACAAGGAGAAGCCCTACCACTGTAACCATCGGTGGGTGGGCTGGTATCACTTGGTTAACCCACTCATAGGATTCTGTTTGATTAAACATTCATTAAGTTTGAGTCAATTTAAGGAAAAAGTACTAGTCCATTCCTAAGCAGAGAAACTATGGAGGTGGGTAGGGGTTTGAAAGGTCTCTATATTTAAAAAAAAGAGGAGGTCATCATGCTATGTTGAACTTTAGATGGGTGCTAAACTTGTATTAAGGTCATCATGCTACCCTTTCTAATTAATGTTGGTATTATCCTGAGGCCTCGAATTGAACTTTAGATTAATGCTAAATTTGTATTATTAATTGGGGTACTAAAGAGGATCAAATTTGGTGCTCTCTCTCTCTCTCTCTCTATATATATATATATATATATATATATGTAGAAACTCAACGCGCAAGTAAAGAATGTGGTTAATGAATGTGAGACGCTTAGGGCTTGTTTCTTTCAATGTAATTTATTATTTGAATTATATTTTTCAAAGTGGTTAAAGTTGAAGAAATTGAAGACACAAAAGGTGAATATTAAAAATGATAATCTCCCCTTTAATGGAAAATGAATAAAGAAGAGATAAGACATGAATACCCAACAATCACCTCAATATTTCAAATACTTGAAAAGTTGGGTCTATTTACATCTTCACCTTATCTAATTTCATCCACTTCCTTGATGGTCCTTGGAGCCCATTTGACAATGAATTCATGTGTTTCTATATTTTAGTTAGAAGAATTCCTCATGTATAGAACTCATGCAAACAAATGTGCCCATAATTGAGAACAGAGGATTGCCCAGTTGGTAGAGAACTTCGCCTTTCACCTTAGCATTAAAGTATCGGACTTCAGACATAATTACTCATGGGGGGACTATATGGGCTGCTGCATAGCTCCCTTGAAAGCTTGAATATGAAGTATTTACGTGCCTGTAATAATAAGTACTAGCAAAATAACCCGTGCTTAGCACGGATATGACAAACATTGCAATTTAAATATTTATGTATAAAAAATTCATACATTTTTTAGAAAGAAAACAAAAGAAAAAAAATTTATGAATATGTATTTATATAATCGAATAATTGATATCATAGAATGAAAAAATGAGAATTAGAGTAGAATGAGAATGATAGATTTGGATTGAAACAAAGTCTTTAAAAAATAAAAAAGAAAAGAAAAGTGGAAAGCATTTATGACTATGAGTGGTTATAGAAGGTAGATGATGTAACTTCCGGTCAAAATCATCAGCAACGGTCAAAATTGGATCCAAAACTTCCTAGCTTAATATATTATAATTCGATCTCAATATAGTCAGCATTTATTTCTTTCAATTCATAATCAGGTCTAGGTTTAGGCTGAACTAGTGCCTAGGTCAAGCACCGGATCCCCAGTCAATAATTTGAGTTAGATTCTACGTCTACTGTAGACCTTGCTCAAACCCAACTCATTAATTTTCTCCCACCATCAGAATTCAAGTGCAGTCTAGCTCTACCGAGCCCACTTGTGTCCACCTTGTTTATTATATATATCCAATTCACATTCGCTATCACCATGATCTAACACTAAGCCCAATTTAAAACTCATTTAATCTTTACTCGTCTTGAATTGAATTCAAAAAAAAGAAAAGAAAAGAAAAGAAAAGAAAAGAAAATGGTTAAAAAGACTGTTTGATATTAAGCCTAATGGGGTTGGTCTTTTTCATGACCCTTATTCCAACAGGAGAGGTCTTCCCACGTAAAATATTTATATTCATATGGTAGCTGGCTCCAAAGAAAATTTTCTGATTCTGCCACTGCGCGCTCCTTACTGATAAGAACTTCTCATCCCCCCTTCCCCACATTAATAGGATTGTCTAACATGAGATTGATCATATAATGTGTGGGTGAAAATTCTGAAATCGATCTTTTTATTTTTTTTACTCCTATATTGTTTTATAATTATAAGGAAAACAAGAACTATTTGAGCATCGATGATTAATGATGTTTTCTCACCATACACTGGTTGTGGGCATGTGAGGACCACATAGATTGGACGAAAAGAGGTGGGCCTAAGCGATTCTCAAAACACTTGGGAGAGAGGTCGAGTGCCTGACATTCCCACCACTAGCAAAGGTTGAATAGAAGCAAATGATAAAGGTAGTTTCCTTTGTCTGCTTACTCTTCATCATTGCTTGTGTTCCTCTTTCTCCATATTTTTTCCTACAATGAATTATATGATCCTCAGACATTAGGATATGCGCCCATCACTCTTTTGAGAGTATGTACGAGTAGGGTCATCCTCAGGTGATCCTGACCCTTGATCTAAATACACACCTGCACAAGCAGACCTATCATCATCTGAACCCTCGTCCCATCTAAATACCTGTGCATTACATAATTTTCAAGTTCTGATTATGGCCTCAAAACTTATGGTCAGGGGTGGGTATTGGTTGACCCTATAGTGCGCTTCTACGTGGACCCAAATTGCTAAAAGAGGACCCCCACTCGACCTGAATTAAACTCTAGTCCAGTAGACTTGTGTGTGTGTATATATATATATATATATATATATATATATTCCAAGAACACCCAAGGCCCTCACTATTATCACTATAGTTATGGATTTATCCTTAGTTGTTTATTTGAAAGGAAGGTGCTTCGCATGCTAGGTTAGCTATCAGGTAGACTAGTTAGTACATTGGCCTGAATATAAACTAAACACCAAAAATTAAATGCTACGATAAGAATCCTAATTGGAACCCAAAAACTCTTATGGGCCGCTTTGTTTGAATAAAAGATATATTAAAAATAGATATATAGGAAGTCATGGTGAAATGAGCTCCAGTGAAGGGTTTATTAAAGAGGTGAGTGGTGAAGGATATGATACAAGAATATAAGGTAGAGATGTAGATGAGCAAGACATTGACTTGCCTATCGGAAAGTCCTACATCGCTTAAGGCCCTGAGTTGTACATATCTTAATATACTAGTTTGGACCTTTTACCTATTAGCTTAAACTTTTGGATTTGTATATGGCTTCTTACATGGTATTAGAGCGAGTTCTGATCCCGTCATTCTTGTGTAGCCCACGTAACAGGCTCATCCATGAAATTTGTTGGGCCTACATGTGAGATGGAATAGTTTTTCTCATCTTTAATTCTCATTAAAAGAGGAGGTTATTTGGTAGTCGTTTTTGAATATTCACCTTTATAAGATACAATCATAGGTATTTAATTAGATGAAACACACTGGCTCATTATATTATTTTAACATGCTTGCGCGCGAGCGCGCATATATATATATATATATATATATATGGGGAATGTTCATGTGCATCTATCCCTCACCATAGGGTGAGGGACACTTCCATAAATGAGGATTTTCAAGTACAAAAGTGAATTTTCAAGTACATAGGGTGAGGTACACTTCTTTGTCTTCATGTGCAAAAGGGGAAAGTGCCCCTCACCCTATGGTGAGGGATAGATGCACATGAACATTCCCATATATATATATATATATATTACATTAACATAATATAGTGTGTGTCCTTTCTCTTCTGGTATGAAAACCATAGATCCATACACAGACCTGAATTATTTTGGGGTCCAAAAGAGGGGACCGAGCAAGAACCCAAACAAACAAATGAGTCTAGATGCTCAATCTGTACCTAAAGCTTTTCATTTCAGGTCCGCCAGGTAATTGGGACCATTTTCATCCTTACATCTGGTCCTGGAAAAAGAAGTTTCAGAAAGTCCAACCATTTAGCTAAATATATATATATATATATATATATATAGATGGCCTCAAATTAAAGGGTTAGAATCTTCTCTTCTTGATTTGTGTTAGGCATGACTAATCAAAGCTGCAGCCTGCATCACCAGGTCCTGGGCCCCACAAGTCCAAACCCAAACCCAACAAAAAGATGCACTTTTTCCTCCCACTGTAGCGCGCATGTGTTTTGTTTTCCATGAAAAAGAAGAAAAAAGAGGGAAAAGAAGAGAAAGAGAAGAATCCTGCTCTTTAGCATGCTTTAGTTCAGGAAGGAGCTTTCTCTTATATCATGATTAGAGTTTTGCAAGGAACTATTGCATGTGATTTTACTTGGGAGGTGGTTGTCTTGTATTGAGTCATGTAGGGGCATGGGCTTCTCTAGGACTAATGAATGCAGGAGGGCAGCCATGCCTTTACTTTTCAATCAATATCTTCCCTTGTTTGGCTTGACATCTTCAAATGCTTCCCCCACTTGCATCAAAGACTTACATCAGAATGGAGATATTCTTCTTCATGATTGAGATTTCTCATGTACAATTAAAACCTTGGCAGTAGATAATGGAGGGGCATTTGATTACTACAGAGAATAAGATCTAAGGACAGAATAGAATCATCCTTTTTTCTTATAAAAAAAAAAAAAAAAGAAATTCCTTGACATACATCCAAATCTTATTAGCGCCCAAAAACTAATTACATCCACCCAAGTGCAGAAAATGATTTTCAAGGAAGAATGATGTTTTGTCTCTTTGTATTGTTAACATTTTCTGTGACGTTCATCTTTTGTAGTCAAAGTAGATTTTGCAATTTTTTCCGAAAAGCAGATTCTAAGTCGAGAGATTGATAGAGCCATTTTGCTAAAAGCAAATTCAAACCAAAGAGATAAATAAAGCCATTTTGCACAAGAAGTAGAAGCAAATTTTATTGGGTAAAATGTTTTGCTAGCCTTTTATTTCTTTAAGGTATTTATTGAAAAGAGGAGGAAGAGAAACAAAGGGAAAACCCCCCAAAAGCTTCTTAGAAGCAGCTAAACATGCTCGTAGAGCCAAAAGGAAAAAAAAAAAAAAAAAAAAAAAAACCAATAGAAAGAAAGAAAATACATCAGAATGAGATTAAATTTTCTAAAAAAGAAGTGGATCTTGAAGCAGCATTTGAAGAAAGCTCAGGAGTCCAGAAATTGAATCGGCAATTTGATCAAACAAGCTCCTCTTGATTCAAAGGAGAGTAACTACTACATTGTTAGATCTACCAACTCAATGGCGGACGTGCTAACAATGCAAGCGATTGATAGGTTAATTCCTTGGGTGGGTGTCATCTTAGTGCTTCTCTCTTGCACCTTCCAAGTTCCAACTCCTCTTTTGCTGGTGTTAGGATTGAATGAATTATTATTTCTCTATTTTCTCTCCAGAATTTCTCCCTTTTAATGAGAATGTTTGAGCTGGGTATTGTGAGGTTGCTAGTCTATGACTAACATATATTTAATCAAATCTACGTAAATATAGAATTGATTTGAATAACACAATATAATCTGGCATAAGAGTCGTTAAGAAAATAGATGCACAGCTCTACCAACTGAAGGAAAGTTGCCATCTACAAGCACATGCGTATGGACAGATTGGACAATTGATTTTGGCGACCAATCACAAATACGATCAACTCTCTCTTATGAACTTTCAATTGTCCAGTAGGAGTCTTATAAACTTTCAATTGTCCAGGAGGAGTCTGTGGTCATTGCTTGAATTTTTCACCTCATTGCAACATCAATCATAAATCTATGAAGTTGTCACCAAAGTTCTATAGGCCATTTTGGGTCATTCCCAGGTATGATCAACTTGCCTACAAATTACTACTATCAGAGGATTTTCCCATACTCCCTTTTCATGTAAAGAAGCTGGACCATCAAGCCACTCCAATTGTGAATCTACCCAAGATGATGGAAGATAGAATAAAGAAAGAAGAGCTTATGGCCATCCTGGACTGCCGACTGGTCAAGCATCAAAATAGAGTTGTCATTTGTCAATGAAGTATTGGTTCAATGGTCGAACATGGCACCTAAAGATGCCACGTGGGAGCTGTGGCACACCCTCTTAGAACAATTCCCTGAGCTGAACTTAAGGACCATGTTCTTATTTAAGAGGGGTGAAAAGTTACATCATAAATAAGATCTAATGAATCTGCTTAGAATGGGAGATTAGCAGGTTCAATAAACCTACCTAACCTACCTACATTTGAAGATTTGCTGGTTTTATGCAATCATTAATTAGGATTTGAAGTGGGAGTAAATCATGGGATTAGCCTAACTGATTCTATGCAATCATTAATTGATTGTCATTTAACAAGAGTAGATTATGGAAATTGCTTGTATTTAGAAAAAGATTATGATGCTACACTAGTATTTAATGGAGCTATGTAATTTCAGAACTCAGAAGGCTTGAATGAAAGTTATCTTCTCTGTTTTCTCCGGAAGGTTTCTCCCCCTAGTGAGAAAGTTGGCGCTCAGGCATTGTTTGGTCCTAGCACTAGGTAGGAATCACTTTTCTACATTGCTGCAGAATTCCATTACTGCATAAATGCGTCCTAACATGGGGTCTTCATGAGAGTGGTTCCTTACCTTATGGTAAGTGGTGGTAGTTCTCACCTGAATGCCCAAGATTCGTACCCTAGGTATGCCGCCCCTTTCCGAATTTGCGGGCTTCCTTCTCTCTTGAGCGGGATCCTTTTCCACGTGAGTGGGGTGTACGGGCTCTCTCTTGGGTTCCAGACCCCTTAGCTAGGGTGCCAAAAGAAAAAAGAGGTCCTCATATACAGTCTGCTCACAGAGTTCAAAGGCAGCTCTCTCTGTTCAACATAGTCATGACAAAAGTTTTTAAGAAGGTTTTGGAATTGAGAATTCTGCCTCTTTCACTCAATTATTAAAGCTTATTTGGTAACAATAATAATTAATTGTTGTTGTTTTCAAGTCAATCTATTCACTTGTCTAAATAAAAATTTTCCTTATTCACTGTTTTAAGTTAACAGGTTATATTCAAATATATTGTCATTAGTTCACTTGTTACATTTCAAAGAAAGGATATTTCTAACTTATTGAGACTCAAAATTACCTGAGGATTGCGATATTCAGGATCTTATGCATTTAAAATACCTAGAAGATGGAAGGAGAAAAAAAAAAGACAATGAAAGACATTTTTTTTTTTTATTGGTAACGTAGCTTGGACGTACAAACCTCACTAAACGTGTTCTGTGATGGGTTGTGTTTGTGTGCCTGGGAGATTAGTCATGTCGGGTCAAATGCCACATAGATACCCCCATTCATGAAAAAGACTACTATGAAAGGCGAGAGTGAGACTGATACATGTTTAATAATCCTTTACTTGTGGGGTCACTGCACTTAGCAAGACAGGAGGGGCACACAAATTTGGTTTAGACCAAAATCGGCTCTATTAGATTATCATGACCCTTCATTTAAAAGCCACTATCAAGTATTGATATATATTCTATGATGAAAATCTGAAGTTGGATATTCTTGTTGGCCAGATGGAGGAGAAACATTGATTTTGACTTGAAAGTAGACGATAAAAGGTGCCTGCTATTACAACCTTGAGGTTGAGTCATTACCATAAAAATGAAAAAAAAAAAAAAAAAAAAAAAATTCTTCGCCCATCAAAAGCCCCATATGTAGAACAATGAATCCGAGCATAGGATACTGAGTTAGCCTCACCCACTCAATGCAGATGATCCCTAACATACACCAATTCCACATCCTCTAGGGGGGGCCCTAGTGGGCAAATTTACTTTAGATCTAGTAAGTTCTTACTACTGGTCTAAAAGAGTTCTTAACCGTTGAAAAGTGGTCCAAATTTATGGCTGTGACTGTTAGAGATATTAAGAATAGTTTGAAGCTTGAATTATCCTCTTTTTAATTATTCTATTCTCTGGATAAGTTTATCCTAATAAGAAAGCTACACAGAATTTTGTGAAAAATGTATGATTTGTAGTTTTTAATATGATTGCTGCCAGTTTATAATTTTGATACCATGCAAATCTTTGAGATGTCAATTTCCTCTAGTACATTCTCACACTCTCATGCTTCCCAAGTCCCTATCCTGGACAAGCTAGGGAAATGCCTCACCACTATACTCCAAGTGGATTGGCAAGAGACTGCATTAGATAAACATACGTTTTTGAAACTTCTCAATTTTACCTTTACCAAAAAAAGAAGAATATCAATTTAGTAATTCAAAATTCAGACTAACCCTAATATCTCTAACAATGACTTGGTACTATAAACTGGAACTAAATTGGAAAAAGGTAAGTTTAGGTGAAGTTATTGGACCCATGTAAATATTAAGTATAGCAACTAGTGGACCCATGTAAATATTAGGTATCCTTTGTAAAGGCTTCTCTCCTCATTTTGGAACCCTTTGTTTTGCCAAAGAATTTGAGTGGACTAAAAAATTAATAATAAATTGAATTTTGATTTTTCTTTTTTTTCTTTTTTGCTGATACAAGGGTGTTTTTTTAGGTATTTGACCCAACAAGACTAATCCCTTGGGTGGTGCTTGCTAAACCTACACAAACGCACATAGCTTGAGTTTGGGGCAGGTTTTGGACACAAGACGTGTGGAGAAATCTCACGCCATATGCCATTCCACCAACTCCCACATGGGTGAATATATCTATTATAGGACATATATACATTTATTTTATGTTAAATAGTATTGGAAAAGATCACAAAATAAAGAAACAAATTTCCCCCCTAAAATTATCATTATATTTACATTTCATATCACTTGTAATTTCGAATTTATTTATCTCTTTTTCATATTTTATGTTCCAACACTAAAAATGTAAGGTTATATATGGTTTTCTACTTATTTTCAGTATGTAAAGATTAAAATGCCCATCAATGCATTAGGCAGACTTGGCCAAGCTAGAAGACAAGTAGTCTAGCAATGTTGACAGGGCGTCAATTCTCATTGATCTAATTTTTGGTATTTGGCTAATCAACAGATCCCTTTATAAGTCTCCATGGTTAGTGCGCCCATCAATTCACATGAACAAAGAGAAGATATTTAGCAGTGTCCTAATCACACACAATGAGGATTCTGCTAAAATACATAAACCCCAGCCCTAAAATTTTCTTCAATTATTTGTTTCCCCAAAATTGTATGGCCCACCAGATAAGCCATTCAAATTGTAGCGTGCATTAATTTGATCTAAATCTTTAATTTTATGCATACTTCTTTGAACAAAGAAGAGCCCAAGATTTGCATGAACTTGAAGATCTTGGTCGTCCAGAATTGGATATTGTTGGGAACCATTGACTTTTAGATTATCAATGGAATGATTAATTAAGAACAACCTCTTATCCTTAGTGGTAAGAGGGGCCACTTCTTACCCTACTTGCCTACCATTCGAACATGGGCAAACACCTTTCCTCACTTGAGAATGTCCTACCTCACCGGAGGTCATCTACCCTCACTAGAGGATACCCCCACCTCATCCAAGGGCTCCCTCGCCAAAGGGCTAGGTGGCCCAACCAATCCCCCTAAACTGGGATACCTAAAAAAAATTGGAATGATTAATTTTATTCTCTGATAAATTTTAGGCATGTTTTTTGTTGCTACGTTTTCACAGATTCTTTTGCTCTTTTTGTATGAGATGTGTGCAAATATGATAAATATTACATAAAATTGACTACATGATATGGTTAAGTGAAACCATATACATATATACAGGATCCACCTTTCCAAAACCCAAAAGCCATATTGTGGCTTCCACCCTACTTATCTATAGAAGGCTTTATTATCTCTTCTCAAAGGAATGGCAAGTTGAAGAAAAATATGATTAAAACATTACTAATTCATTAATAGATTTATTTTCTATGCACAATAGAGCCCACATTTTTAGCAAGCCAGTGTGTCCATTAGATGTGAAGTTTTCTCCACTACAATTATATGAGTTTTCAGTCCAAATTGGAGTAACATTCACCATCAGATTTCATTAGATAAACACAATGTACCTATCTAATTCACAGATCACAACCTGTCCAATCAAACGGAAATTTTAGACATGTACTTATGCATGGAGGGAGAATTGAAAATGGTCTTCATTGTACAAAATATTTGTAGTTTTATTATGAAAATATTATTGATATGTGATTTAGTTGGATACTTTTTCCTAAAATCAATACGCACAGGTGGATAATATTTTTATTATTGCTCAAAGATTGAGCAAAAAATGTTTGACCAAATATTATCATTCTCCATCCATATATACACAGGTATGCGGGTATTTGGGCCGCTCCTGATGAGACCCAGCTGAGACCAGATTATTAATTAGGCCCAAATTGTGCGTCCAAACCTGGACCTGAGAGTATCAACCAGATCTAGACCAGGGCTCCTTTCACCCTTTCATATTTTCCTTTTGGGCTTGGTCTTTCAGGTATTTGGGAAATTGTGAGCCCATTTACATCGCTAATGGATCCTGTACTTTGGATCCAACCTGGACCAACCACCTGGGCAGAAGATTCTCCAGGCATGGCTAGACCCAACCCAATAAAAAAGTACTATGCACATTTCTTTTGTGATATACGTGTAATATACATGCAACACAATAGTAATATACTAGAAAAATAGGCCCAATCTACAATAAATCAATTTTTCATTGATTTCCCTTTGAAGTGTGATTATGGATGGCTGGGTTGTGACTGTCCAGTCCAGGAAAAGAAAGAGAACTGAAAACTTGGGTGTAAAAATGGCCTCGGGTGCTATCGAATTTGGGTGCCACTATCAACAATCGGCCCCACTTGCTTCCTGGCCCACAGTCTCTCAGCTGAACTAGGTCCATAGCATGGTCCAATAACTCGGAAACAAGGCTCAGCTTGGAATGCTACTGGGCCAAGCCAACTCAGAGATTTAGTCGAGTCTCAACTGCGACAAAACCAAAACTCGGTCTGAATATGTACTAAGAATAAAAAAGATATTGTTCCTAAGAAGCTCTCCTGAACTTTGACCGAGTCATTGTTGCTCATCGTCCGAGTCAACCAGTCTGGATTTAGTTAACCTTAAGCCTGACTGAAACTGATCAAGCACCAAGTTACTCAAGATTCCTCCACTTTTCTACTGAGTTAAAGCAACTTGCCCGAGTTCAGTAAGTCCCAACAGGTACTAGAACTATATATGGCTTCAATGTAGGCCGTGTCCGGGTTAGAAAATTTCAGGTAAGATCTTGTTCCTGTCCAGCCTCAGTTGCACATCAACAATAGCAAAGGCTAGGTAAGGGCAGCAGCAGTTCAAGGTAACAATTGCAGGTTTTGCAACTGAGCCAAACTAGGGCTGATTTGGGCTGTCATTAATTAAACCTGAAGTTGAAGCCATACATACATATAGGGCCTACGTTTACCCCAAGATTTGAGGGCAGCCTGTCTCCATCTTATTTGAACACTATCTGGCCTAGTACTTGTATATAGTCTAGGAGTTATTCAGCTAATGTGTAACACTCACAGGCCTTAATTCTGTGAGGCCCCAGGTTGCAACACCATAGAACAAAAACATTGATATAGGGCCACAATCTTTACTAGATTGAATTACTGTCCGGGACGTTAAGACAGCTTGCAACTTAAAAAAGGGAGATGCGTGAAAAGATAGAAGGATGAACTACGGAAAAGTAAGAAGTTGAAAAATGAAAACTTACCTAGAAGACGTTAACCTCGTAGTTTAGTTTAGTTTTAAGAAATCTCTAGAAAACATCATTCTTGTCGTTTAGTTTAAGAATATGCAGCACAAAACAGTCACATTAACCTTGGAAACAAACATGAGTTTCATGAGAAGGATCAGTAACATTTCATACATGTATATTGGAAGATGATACCTATGAGACCAAGATAATCAAAGAGCTCCGGAACTTGATCAGGTGTGGCACTGAATAAGATATTTGAAGGATTTCTATATAAGGAAAATATTGATTACATCTCTAATACTTGTTGATTTGCAGAATCGAACGCGTAGAGTCACAACAATGAAACAGCCAACAGTTTCAATCTTTGCAAAAGAAGGCACCATTTTTTTTACACCTCCTAGTTATAATGTAATTGCACTTGGTTTTCTTACATAGATCAAAAATGGGTAAAAAAGAAAAAAGAACAAAAGTAGACAGATTCAACCAGCTCTAAGTACCAGCATCTTTTCTTGGTATTTTAATACAGCACCTGATCTTGGATGTCAGTTTGAATGATCTTGGGAATTATTAGTGTGGATTACATTCACTCTCTTGACAAATGTCACATGGTCTGTGAGGAGCGGCCTTCCAGAGCTTCCCGTAGATTTATCACGGCACCATCATAGTTAACAAAACCCATAAACCAGAATTCATGGCTGTCAACAGAGATAACCTGGATGTACTTTTCGGAAGAATTGACTTTGCTCGCTGAAGGATTAACCGCTTTTAGCTGATGCAATGGAAGGATTACCTGTTGACATTAGATAAAAAGAAACGCAGACAGGTTCATGTCAAACCAAATTAGTAACTACTGGGTGGACTTGTAAGCCATTGATTTCCTATGAACAAAAAGAGAACATTTAAAGGTGTCTGCCTTTCATCAGATCTACAGCTACATCTTACTTTATTGAAATCAGTAGCATATTATCTTCAGAAATTGCTAACCAATATAACAAAATTTAAAATTATCTACGTTGAATGTTACACAATGCATCAATATTAGGCTTGTTGAGTGCACTGCTGACTGTAACTAGTGAAAGAAAAAACCAAGAGTCATAATTAAAACCAAAAACGAAAGGACATACAGCAGCACAGCAAAGGGCAGTCAGTAATCCATATAAAAACGGAACTATAAAAGAAAGAGTTCAAACTCTAGGATAGAACGATTTGCAGATCACAGAAAGGTTCAAGGTTAAAATGAGAATTAAAAAAGAAAGAAAAGAATATTCAAGTTTCAAGATTAATAGGACATAAATGAAGATGGTTAAAATACTCATTTGTAAATCAACTAATACCCAATAATACTCATTCTATAATGAGGATTGACCACTAACACACTTGGTTCTTCTGAGGGGCAGCAAGTTGATGACGATGCCTCAGAGTGTTAGGCAGGACCCTCGGTCATTATGGGGAAAATTAATTTTTGAAAAATGGCACCATGACAAACAACTGAATATGATGAGCTCGCTTTCTCATGGGGCCTACTTGGGAGATGGGACAGAGGCCCAGATCATCATCCTAACAATGGTTAAAAATCTCGGTCTCCGTCGCGGTATCGGCTGGGCCGAAAAACCGATATGATATCGGTATCGGTCGCGGATATCGGTCCGTTGCGGTCGTCGCGGTGTGAATTTTTTTTTTAATCCAAAAAAATTCTCAAAAATATCCAAAAAATCTAGAATATTAGAAAATACTGGAAAACAATATATTTTTTCCATTAGTAACAACAATAATTTTTAAAATCTCGGTTACTTTAAGTTATGAGTCATGTCTGTATCGCAGTTCGTTGCCTTCTCTAGTATTTCATATAATGCAACCAATATTGATGCTCATGATCAATTTATTAGTATAAAATATAAGAAAATAAAGATAACTTAATAATTATCTATACATTATCAATAAGCTATTAGTATTTACTATTCAGTATCATAAATACTCCAACGATTTTTTTTAAAGTAGAAGATTTAAAAAAAATCATTTTTCTACACCCAAAATCATGTTTATAAGTAGATCTAGCATGAAAGTGTGTAGATCTAAGTGAATAACACAACACAAATCCAAAAATGACATGCCAATAATTGTTTCATTCATTTTTATGCTTTATCTAAAAATAAAAAATAAAAAACACATAATAGCAAAAATAAGGGAGCTAATTTGATTTTTCCTTACTAAATAAAATGATTTCTTCAAGAAATAGTGTTGGAAGTTGGAAATATATAGGAGAATGAGCTATGGAGACATGGTTGCTCTAAGGAGACGAGGGAAGATGAGAAAAAAATAGAAAAATAGGGAAAAAGTTACAAAAAATCAAGGTTTTTGAACACCACTCCATCTCGGCCGATATTTTGAAAATATTGGCCGAGATATCGGTAATATCGGCCGAGATATCGGTTAAACCGATATTTTGACCATATCGGCCGATATTGGCCGATATTTTGAGGATATTTTGACTGACTCGGTATCGCGGCAAAATATCGTTGCGGTATCGGCCGAGATTTTAAACCATGATCCTAACCACTTGATCAATGACCCACAAGTTTTCACCGTCCAAAACGAATGCACAATTGATCCAACGGTCTAGTCCATTTAGATGGGTGCCAAACCCGGCATCAATGACTATCACGGGTCCACTCGGATGATAAGGTGAGCCCCGCTAGGTGTTTGCACATGGTGAGCTCACGGTAAGGTGAGATCATGTGCTCGGCAGACGATTTCCATTATTTAAAAGGTCTTTTTACACTATGTTTCCCATTTATTTATGACCTCCCTTTCCTTAACTAAGACCCTTCCATTTTCATCCTTAATGCCCCTAGTAAAAATTAAAATTTTTTGTTTTCCTTTCTTTAATTCTAGTGATCTTATAATCCCCTTGTTTAATTCCCAACTTTGCATACAAGCTCTTGTAGACTTTTAACTTGCCTTTACTAATGATTCTCTGTCTTTATTATTTTTTTATATTTTACTTTTTGTAGATTTTGTGCCTTTCTGTCTGCTCCATTTCTTAGTTTTACTTTTCAGCAATAGTCCTGTGGATTTCTGGGTTCCACCACCAATTTTCTTTATAAGTATAGCTATTATTTCCTTAAGACTCATTCAGAAACTCTTTGGTGACCTGTTTGATGCAAGTCATCATTTGATCCACAGTTTACTAGAATACATATTGTAGTTAAATTCACGTTGCTTTAAGACTTTCTTTAAATGCTTTTAATGTATCCCCTCCTAAGTTCCACCACCTTATATTCAAATGCTTCTTTGCTTTCCTATTTAATAGTACTATTCTTAATGACAATATCCAAAACCAATAGATCAATTTCTATTGTAATATTCTCCACTGGTATGACTATAATCATTGAAAGTTGACCTTCTCCCTGCCTAAGTAGGAAAAAGTCTATTTTGTGACCTATCTGGACCACTCTTAAATGTCACAAGGTGTTCTTTATTCTTCTCAAAGTGCTAGCTATCGCAAGATCAAATGCCATAGCAAAGTCAAGAATAGTTTCCCCTATATCAATCCTTTTGCTTAAATTCATATGCCCCATGCACTATCCATCATTCTCATCTCCTATCTTCTTTTTGTGTTCGTTAAAGCCTCCTGCAATAAATATACTTTGTATCATACTACCCATCCATCAGATCCCAAAAGTACATTTTAGCGTTCACTTAACCCTGCTTGCAGTGCACAAGCACTAATGACATTAAATATATTTTCACCTAAAACAATCTTAATTGTAAAGATCCAATCATTCTTTCTCTTCACCTCTACAATCTTAACCTTCTAGTATTCTTCAAGCATGATTTCAACTCCATTTTTAAAAATACATTTCCCTACATAAAATAGCTCAGTCCTTACTCCTTAGCCTTCTCCCATTTCTGCTAAGTGCTAAGTCTCTTGTAAACACATGTTTGTCGTACTTTTCACAGTATCAACAAACTCTAAGCTCTTTCCTCTCAAGGTACCCATGTTGCAAGACGCCAACCTCGGTGGCATTCAATTAACATATGTGACTCAAACATCGTTTGTGAATGTCAATTGTACATGAAATGCCAATATTTTACGAAGATCCAAAAACCCAATCAAAATATCTGAACTACGGGTGACCATCATAATCATCACTGAAACCTTATGCCACATCCAATTTTTAAGTTTTACTTCTCCACGACGCCCCCATTTATATCAATGTACTGTCACTCGATAATCTAGCTTTCCTTGAACTTCAAGTACTCATAATTCTCTATGGATGAGATGTTTCTAAGGTCATCAATGAGCTGAGCTAGCTCGAAGGCTCTTTGGCTCAGCTCTGTTCGGCTCATTTTTATAGACTCAAGCCTATTTATAGGTACATTTCAAAAGTACTATGAACTTGTTATATTTCTCTTTATTCTCCTAGCAAGAGGTACCTCTCATGGCTCGTGTGAGAGGAAACTATTTCAGTTCCTTGTGTGGCCCACTTGGATATAACCTTATCATGACAAACTATGAGAGGTATCTCTCAATAGAAGATTACTGTGTGAATGTATAACTGAAAAGGATAAAGATTTTTTTTTTTTCAGAGTTTTCATTTAGAGGATATGCCTAATCCTTCAAATAACTATAGATTGCAATGCATTCAGCTGAAGCTCAAGTTTGAGCTTGATCTATATTACAAAATAAGATAACTAACCTAAGCTCAAGCCCTTGTAAATGTTTATGAAAGGAGGTTCAGCTAAAGTGTTTAAGGCCGATAGAAGCTCGAGCTAAGCTTGAGATTCACAATTTGAGTGTGAGATAAACTTGAGAAAAGTGAAGCTCGGCTTGGTTCCTATCATTGACAGCCTTAGTTGTTTCTAATCTTCAGCAACAAAACAAACCATATCAAGTGACATTAATCAGTTTTCTTGTCTAATAGACCTACCTATTATACTTTCTCTTATTTCTTAATTCCGTACTTTCTTGTTAGACACATCCATCTTAATATATGCATCTTAGCCACATGCATTTTATCTTCTTGTTTCTTCATTGTTCCCAACCTATGATGCACGGATACTTCAAAATGGGCAACGTATCGTGTCGTATCGTATCCGATACTTCACTTTTTACATATAAAATCCGTGTCCCTGCCGTATCTATGGTGTGTCCCTGCCGTATCTGTGCCGTATCTGGGCATCTTAGTTCCCAACATTAAGCCCCATACAACAAATCAGGTCTAACAACTGTCTTATAAAGTGCCCCTATAATCAAAGTGTCACTCAAACATCACACAACACTCTACTAGCATGTCTCCACTTTACCAACCCCATGCCAGTTCCACCTCAAACAGTCAAACCTCCATTTTGTTCTCCAAGTAGGGAACTACTCTTAGATACCAATATCAATATGTGTGTGTGTGTGTGTCACGATATGTATATAAGTTTTTCTCATTTTAACCAACTCATCTTTCCTACTCTTAGATATAGCAACTTGCATTCCAAATATTTTGTTTTTATTGCGCTAGTTTTTGAAAGACTTGTCTCAAAAGCAAAAGTGTTCAAGCTTGTTACTGGTCGTCTCTCTACACTAGAAGCCATTCCATCATTCCTCAACCATACTAAAAAGATCTTGGACAATTCAACCATGCATTAATGGGTCTAAAAGATTCCCAATTTTTTGAATTAAGGAATCTATCCAGCTGCCCATTGTGGGTGGTGATTCTTGATTGTTCAACCAAGTGAATCTTCTGCCACCAATGGCATATTGGGATGTCAATGAGTTCACCAAGACTTTGCAAAATCAGAAATGGATTCCATCTCAGGTATGGTCCTTCTTCCAACTCAATTTTCAAATGCTACACTAAAATATTTACCAATACAACACCGGACTACCAAACTACGCCTGATTTCTTGCAAATCATCTCAAATGATGCTAATTCCTGCAGTTTTATGTGGACAATACACGTTAATGGCAGCCCACCAGAAGCCTTCTTTGACTTCTTTAAGAGAAACTGTTATTGACCTCTTTGAAGCTAAAATAGCCTTGGCTGTGAAGATGCTTTCCTTCATCTAATGGAAAATATGTTCATCCATAGTTTTTGGATCTCCATAAATATGTGCGCATATTAAGCTTTGGGACATACTAGGCTTGAATTACCTTGATTGGAACAAGTTCCTAAAGTAAAGCAATCAATCCTTTGAAAAACAACCAAATTGTAATGAATTGTGTGCAAGTGAGAGGCCAAAATGATTGCCAACTTCCGAAACTCTGCCTGACATCTTCGGTTGAGCCTGATTCTCATTTTGGCATGAACTTAATTAACAATATCAAGACCTCATTCATAATACTCCTACATCCTACCGAGGGGTGGTAGAGGGAGATCATCAATAATTATTCTCCCAAGACCGATTTCATATTATAGTGCTGATTAATACTTAATGGTATGTTTCACATAAAAGACACTCAAATTGAATAGTGAACGTGTGGGTTTCAATGGTTGAATGAATCCACGATGCATGAATTAGTTTGGTTCTTCCTCCACAACATTAGCTATACTAGACTAGAATATGAACCCAGAAGTTACATAAATTGTGGGTGCATTGAAGAAAAAAAATTACAGCTTATGAACCAGCAGCCACTCGCCAATCTTCATCACTTAGATCAGGTTAAAGACAAGCATTAAGGATTAAAACACAAAGGGAAGGTACAAACATATTTACCTTCAACATGTAAAATGGTTTCAAAATTCAAATGGAACTCAGGAAAAAAAAATGTTTTCGGAAGCAATGCAAAAGCCCGACTCCAGAAGCTATCTTTTACATCCATATACATAAAGAGATTTAATGATCCATTTAATCTAATATATTTTCAAACAAAGAAACTAAGTCCTCATTATACTCAACTTAAACCTATAATTAAAAAGGAAAAAAAAAAAACTATAATAAATAACGAACAGGAAAGGTCATTTCTCTTAATTGGAAAACGACTTGGATTCTCTAGGTAGATAACTAGGCCCACTTGGAGTCCACCTGATATGATATGCATCAAGGTGGCAATTTTATTCTAACAGCAAAATACAACAATAGGAAAAACCAAATAAAACAAAAGCATCAAACATCAAGCATGAAAGCAGCACGAAAAAATCCTAATTTACATAACAAACCTCATCCAAATTCCCTCTTAGAGAATGAGAGAATGGGAAGCCACCAAGAGTTGCCAAGTGGCAAATCTCATCTATCCAATCAACAACAATTGAAAGTTGATTCACTAGACTCCCATTGCATAATGCAAAAAGATACATTCTAATGTTGCACCTGTAGCCTCCAGCTTCACCTCCAAGAGAATACTTATACCTCATTTATATCCCTATTTTCAACAGTCCTGAATAACTCTATAACACTGTAATCTCCCAGTTTCTACTAGACAACCTACACTAGCTCTACCAACCACATTATTGGTGTCAATATTTATCATAAAGGAAAATAACAGGGAAAGGGAAGAGGGAACTTAAAATTTTTCTTAGTTTTATTACTTATAATCGTCAATTAGAGATTAAGGAGAGTGGTGCCCTTCTAATTTCTTGATGTGATTTTTTGGGTTTATGCTCATCCAAAAGGTGTATGCGTCATTAGGGGGTTGTGCTAGGTTTTTTTTTTTTTTTTTTTTTTTTTTTTTTTTTTTTGTGGAGAGTGGTGCCCTTCTAATTTCTTGATGTGATTTTTTTGGGTTTATGCTCATCCAAAAGGTGTTCGTGTCATTAGGGGGTCGTGCTGGGTTTTTGAGGATTTTTTTGCGCTGTCTAAGCCTTTGCTTCCTTCTGCAATAAAGTATTTAGGATTTTACACACACAACACACAAGCACGCGCGCACACACACACAAAAAAAAAAGACACCCTTTAAAGATTGTCAACCTTTCAAGGCCCAAAAATGAAGGGTGATAGGAGCTAATGGCACACTGCCAGTCCACACTAGACCTTCCCTTTCCATACCCTCCAACACCTTCAACAACCCACGTGCATACAAAAGATATACACAAACTTAAAGAGAGTGAAGAATAAACAAAATTTTCTTTGCTAGATCAGTGAACAATATTCTATATTATGTAAAATAATATCACTAGTTGAAAGAATACTTCAATGTCAAATTAAAATGCACAAAAACAGCTCCATAGGATAGGTGCATCATATTCTACTATGATAATCAACTGGAGCTTCATACTTAAAATCAGGAAATGGAGGCCTTCCTGCAACCATTCTAGATAATGGAAAGTTCCACTTCATTCTGGAGTGAGAACCTTGATTTATTAGCTATTTTGGAATCTAACTGTACCAGAGTATGAAATGTAAAACATACCTTGTAATAGCTCCATTCAGTTTGGTCTCCAACTTTGTATGGAAGAGGATTGTCACTACAAAATGCAAGCTTTGAGGTGGACAGATACAAAATTCCCATAACTGGACCAGCAGAAGTTGACAAATAGCAAGCATACGACTTCAGCAGTTGCTCCTCAGGAATTGTGTCAAAAGTTTGTCGAAAGATCTTCTCATAACCACCTTCAGCTAGAACCTTAGTTCCTTGAGCAATCCTTCCCATGGCAGCATCAGTAACACTTGGTCCTGTTTTCACTGGTTAATAGAATGTGGTCAATAGACCCAACAGAGTCACTTAAAGATGCAAAATCGGGATTCTTGAGTATGGAGTTGTCACAATAAGAAGGTGAAATGTGCTCCACAGACATATCAATTTATCAAAGAGTAAAGTATACTGACTACAGAGACAAGTCAGAAAAGAGAATAAATTGATAATTGAAAACAACAATAAAAAATATTGGAGGAATAGCCATGATAAAGTATGAAGTGCAAGCAGGCTAGAGGTTGAAATCAATGTGAAGGACCCAACCATGATGTCAACCCAACCAAACAATGTAAATCCAAGGTAAGAGCAGTCCTTTCCCATTTCTAGAGCATCCAAGAAGAGCAAGCAAAACAATTCTCAGGTCAATATACTTTCTTCTTATCCCATTTTTTCCCCATTGTGGGTGCATTGAGAACCATAAGAGTGACTCGCACTGCAATCAATTGCTTCTTTATGTGTCTATCAGGCCCTCAGTAAAACATATAGCTCTCTTTTACACAAATGACTCTCATTGTTCCTCAACTACATAAAATGCTCACTTGTTTTGAGAGGATATGGTTTGGAAATTAACATCATGAAGTACTTGAAAGGCCTGGTGAGATTATCATAACGTCAAGCCTCCTGTAAAAAGCTACATGGTGGGTTTTTCTCAGCAAGTGGAAAATGGGAAAGCACACAATAATTCATGTGGGTCCATCACATCTCATCACCTACACCTGGCAGCGCAATCAACCAATCAATCGATGGATGCAACCATGGATCACTAAGAAAGACCACATCAATAACTAACCTAATTAAACTTATCTCCTGTATCAAATGAGTGTATGCTAGAAAATAAAAGATGGTAACTAGATTGCACCTACTTCAGACCCAATCAAGTTGAAGGACAAAAAATCATATAAGGAACACATTATTTTGTATTCAAAAATCAAGAACGACATCATTATATTTGTTATTAAAAACTCGATATAGCGGCACAAATGAAATAATTTGCTGCATGACATTTGAACTAGACCCATGGTACATTTAATTGAGAATGAAGGCCATTAATATGGTTACCCATCATCCCAACAGAATCAATCTTAAAGATGATAGAACCTTATCAGTTACCACATGTTTCAAAGGAGAAAAAAGAACCTTTAATTAAGTTTTCCAGAAACCTCCCATGGACCAATTTCAGCAAAAAAAGAACTTTCAATTTCTCATTTTACCCTGTTCAACTCCACAAATTCCTCTCACATAATCATCTATACAACAAATACCCAAAAGGAAGGATCCAATAATTTGGATCAACCAACCCCATATCAAAATTTCCAAAAAGCCAGTACATCTGCAGCCCACCCAATCATCAATTCAACAGGCCACTTCTCACATCAATTTCCCACCACCATCATCGTCAACATGCATATGAACCCAATCAAACACAAATCCTAATTCCAAAACAAATCAGTCAAATGCAACAAAACTTACAGTGCTGCCAGACATTCCCGGCCAGGTCCTCGGCCTTCTTCGTGGCCTCTCCAACCTTCTGCCTCCACCGTCCGAACACATCACGCACCGTGTCCATCGTATCTACAATCCAATTATCCAAACAAACACACAAAAAGAAAAGGAAAAAAATCAGAAAGATTCAACATTTCTCAAAAAAAACCCAAGAATTCAATTGAAGGGAATGCGATCTGAGACGTTAAATCCATACTCCTGGTATTAGAATCTCGAATCGTGGCTTCTGTGGTGAGATTGGGGCTCCAGCTGACGGATTTTTGAGGCGTTTTGGGCGATTTGGAAGGTGATGATTGGTGGGTTTGGGTGGTGGAATCGGGTATGGGGAGAGAAGATGGAGGTTGATGATCAGATTGGGGATGGGGTGGTGGTGGTGGATCCATTGAAGATCGAATTTTACGATGCAATTGCAAATGATTAAAGAAGATGAGCTATAAAGATTCGATTTTTTTTTTTCTTTTTTTGGATGGTGATGGAGGGGAAGAACTGAAGAAGACGAAACGGTCGAGGAAAAAGATGAAGACGATGGGTGTTTGTTATTGTTGATTTATGTACGACCGAAGTTCCTGGCTTTGTGTGGGGTTGGGATTCTTTATGATTATTACTTGTTGAGAGGGGTAGCACATAAAGTCTAAAGGCATGATGGGGACATGATGGACGCCTCATGATAAGGGGTCAGTCAACATTTATAAAAAAAAAAGATTTATGGAAATAAAAAGAAGGGAAAGATTCAAATGAGGATTTAAATTTTTTACTTTATTAAAAAAAAAAAACACATGTTTTAAAACCTTTTATATTAGTTTAAATACTTTTTCATTAGATTTCAATTAAAGATATCTAGTCATTTAAATGTATTTTTAAACTACTTGTTTTTCTCAATATTTAAAAAGCACCCAAATTGCTCTTAATTTAAAGTCATCACATAGTTTCGGCAATCACTACATTCAAATGATCGTTGTGGGGAAAAATGGATGTCCTTGATCACCGTGAGGATATCAGTAAAGGAAATGAGGAGAATATAGAGAAAGTGAAGGAGAGTTTTATTTCAATAAAGGGTAATCTGGGTATTTTAAAAAAAAAAAAAAATTGGGGGAGGAATTTATAGAAAATAGTTTTAATGGACGGATGTCGTTGATTGAAAACTTCATGAAAAAATTAGGAACTGATTTGAAATTTTTTGAAACTTATGTCCTTTTTTAAAATAAGGTAGAAATTTAATGCATTTTTTTGAAAATTTTCCTTTTAAAAATATAATTAATTAAATAAAAATAATAATATAAAATTAGATTTTTCTTCAATAGTAATAAATTAATATGATTTTAAGGTGAAACTTATCAAAATCAAATGAAAAGGCCATTTTTTATGTGTTTAAAAATACATGTATCAAGAAACAAGAAGCAAAAAATAAAAAATAATTTTTTTGCAGCTTCTAGCAGGCAAAATCCTCTCCAGCGCATTTTTTTTTTTTTTTTTTTTTTTTGCAAAAGGGTGCATTCATACCGTCACCAAAGACAAAAACCACTTGAATTTTATTAGGTATCGCATGATAAGTGGCACCAACTCCTCTAAATTTCACTGGGTGCCACATGATAAACAACACCAATGTGCTATTGTAGTGTGAAAGTGCGCAGGAGAAAATCGTCATCTCACACCTTATGGGCTTACAATGATGTGGCTCTCCAATAAAGGCTTGTCATATGAAAGATGAGATGGCATTACAAGGAAGTCAATTTAATATATAATTTTCAGTTTGATTGGATGGGCCCACAAAAGAGATGAAGGCTTAAAGAGTTGGAACTGCGAGTCTATATATTCAGAATGACAAAAGAAACCCGGTGGGGGAAGAAGCCGAAATGGGAAAAAAGATGACAGGGTTAGTTATATTTAAGTACCACCGAAGTTCTTTGGAGATTCCCATCCCATAAATATAAAAACTGATAGGGACCTGATGGAAGCCTTATACGAGGAGTTATCAGGTGCTCCGGTGCGCAAGAGTTGGGACCACACACAGCCTCTGTATTTCATATTGGACCCACCTTTGCACCCATCTGATATACTAAACAATGCTGGATCAATTGCACACTCGTATCAATGGCTTGTACACTGTTAAACTTGTGGAGCAACTTGTGGAGCTCGGAAGAAAATGATAGAAGTGGGGGATGGAGCTGATTTTTTACAGAATTGAAGGGGCCCCATGTGGGCCTAGATGGACCTTTCGATCCCCCTAGTCCCAGTTCTATGTGGGGCCCCATGTGGTTCTCACATTGAGGTACGCACACTGATTGACTCGCCTCATAGATGGGCTTATAAGGAGATGGATAAGCGTTTTCACCTTTCTCATATTATCTATCCAATCTTTCCTGGTTTATTAAGTATAATTAGTATTCTCCATTAGTGAGAAGGCTCATTATAACAAGTTTGGATCGTTTGAGACTTTTCCTCCTCACAGTCACTGTGAGGAAGCCAATTAGGCTCCACCACGTCATCGCAGGCATCCTACGCCTATCCAAGGAGAGGCTGTCCTATGATGATGTGGCAGATCATGACTGGTTTATTCACAATCACCATTGGTAAAATCCCCTAGAGGATCCCAATTCCATTAAAACTTGTAAAATTATATAAGAAAATTAATCTACTAAATTAAGATTAAATTATAAGCTTTAATTTTTTTTTTACATCTTCATACAAGAATGTATGTACAACAAAGGATTCCAAATTTTTGTTCCAAACTAAGCCATGATTCCAATGTCATAAGACTCAACTAATAAAAAATCTAAACCGCTCGTGATAAATGACATATGTACAAAATGGATGTAGTAAAGATACAAATATTGAGGTAGATGTGTGGTAAAACTTGGAAATAATGAAATTAGAAATGAACGCTTTTGGGAGCATTTGAGGCAGCATTAATGGGCAATAACATTAGAGAAACTCATTTGAAATAATTTGAGCATGTCTAATGAAGGCTAGCAATGATGTTGGTAAAGAAAAGTTTAACTATGTAAGCTGATGACCCACCAAGGGAAAGAAGTAGGCAGGCGATGATGCAGATAGAGGTTAAAAAATAGAATTAAAAAAATACTACTTTTTGAGAATTTGGCTCAGAATAAAAAAGAACGGATAAACAGAATTCACGTAGCTGATGATAACATAATTAGGACAAAGCTTTGATGATGATGACTCACCGTAAATGTACCGTAAGACATCATCAAATTTTACTCTAATAAGAATTCGACCATGTAAGATTGATAACTATAAAGCACTCCATGTTTAATAATATTTTATATGTTGGTTGTATTGATCATTAATCTGACATCATACCCAAATCCCACTAATGCTAAATTTGGCTAGGCCCATGTAAGTAGGAAGAATCCACTTTGACTGACCGGTATAGATTTTTCGTGGTGGGCCCAAAAGATCCTTACTAATTACTAACTGTGAGCTTCAGAGGATCCGGTGTCATACACCCAACGTGCGCGGGACCGGTGGATTATGCTTATGCACTGGACTTGCTATGCATGGGGCAAGTACAGGAAAATGGGTGGGTTATGGATCCGACCCGAAACCAACTCACCCAGTTTTCTTTTTATTTTTATTTTATTTTTTTGATAACGCAGGTTCCCAGCCCTTTGGGCCAGAATAATTCCTATGGGCCTAGGAAAGAAAGCCGGGTCAAATTCCCCCATAGTCCCAGTGTGGTAGTAGAGTTTTGAGCCCACAACCTCCGGGTGTAAACCGTAGTCCTATTCCAAGTAAGCTACCCCTTGGCGTTGCAGTTTGTTGCATATACGTATTGTACTTACCAAAAGATCAGGCCAAATTGGTAAGTTGACTTATATTGTGTTGAGTTAGAATTTGGAAAGCATAGGATAGAAAACCGGCTTGACTTGAGTTACTCACTCCAAAAAAAGGGCCCGTTTTTTTGTTGGAATTCAAGAAATTCCTGTCTGGGGAATTTTTGAATTCCTAGATATAGTGGAATTTCTAAATGCTTCCTTGAGCTTGGGCATAAAAAATTCTATTAAAAGTTAGAGTTGGAATTCTCGAATTCCTAAAGGTCATTTGAGACCTTTCATGTGGTAGAAATTTTAGTGAAGAAACATGGCATATGGAAATGTCACGGGACAAGATGTCAGATCATGTCCAAAAACCCCCAAAATATTGAATTTTTGGCAGAAATTCTACCAAGGAAGCATGCGTACAAAGTTTGACTCAGGCTCATTCAACTTTCGCCATTTATTAAGTTGCAAGGTGAACTGCTGAGGCAAGTGTGTTTTGTTTTGTAGTCCCAACTATGGGGCCGGGTTTGTGAAACTCATTCATGTAAGTAACCAAATTGATACATGCGAAGTGATGGGAACTCACACATGTGAGGTGATGACAACTCATACAAACAAGGAGAGGGGAGACTAGGTTAAAATCCTATGCCTCCCAATGAAAATTGCCTCATTACTAGAAGGAGCTGAACGAAATATAAAATAGATTAAGAAAATAAATAGAGAGTCAAAACAGAGAGAACAACCGAAAAAATCACTTTAGATGTTCGGTGCACCAAAACGACCCTTATAGTTCGTCTGTAAGAGTAAAAACCCAGTAAAAACCCTCCTGTCAATTTTCGCTTTTATTTGAACTACGATATCGATGATATTATCTCTTGTCTCTTCTTTTTCCTCAATTGAAATGAGTGATGATGTCCTCGTTCAAATAAAAGTGAAAAACGGCTGGGGTCCTTTACTATATATTATAGAGAAACTATGAGGGTCTTTTTAGTGTACCGGACATCTAATGTGATTTTTCTAGTAACTTTCTTAATAAAATAACTAAACATCAAAATAAATATTTAACCAAAAGAACTATTTTCCTTGATAGACCATTCGCCATATCGTTAGGTGGGATGTGATCAAAAGAAGCTCCTAACTGAGTAGAGATATCTTGCATCTCCTCTACCCATATTGCTAAAGTTCATCTCTTCAAGAGGCTTTATATGTACTTCCATTACTATATCTTTTAAGAACTTTTGTAGGCTTTTGCCATGAGCCCTATGCGCGCATGCGAGTCAGGCTTGACCCGAGGTGCTGGGTCCGGAAACGTTCAATCAGGCGTGCGTCCGCGACGCGCATCCTGCGTGTATATCGCGTGCATAGGGTGTTGCAAATCCAGGCCAGGTGGCCTAGAGGTCAGTTATCGTTTAGGTGCACATAGAAAACAGAATTTCTTCTCCTCTCCTCTTTTCGTTTTGCCTTCCCTCCGAGCATTCTGATTGGAGTTGGTTCGGGTTGCATTGCGGCCAGATTTGAACAAGGAAGAAGGCTGTTGTATCTTGGAGCATTTCTGCTGAGAACCTTCGCACCTTATCCCAAGGGGCAGAACTCGTCCAAAAGAGGGTGTCATAATACGTGCATCGGCCACAGATCTGCTGCCATTGCTGCTCTTCGTCTTCCGCCAACAAATCACAATTGCAGCCTTCATCAATCGGGTATTACTGTTTTATTTACATACTGTTTTACAGCAACCCTTGTTATGTCGCATACCAACCATATTTATTAATTTCGTTTCGTTTTGGCCGAAATGACCGAAAATTTTTGTTTCAGTCAAGTGGCCGAAATTTTGGTATGAATTTCGGTCAATCTCGGTCTGAATTCAAGATTTCGGCCGAAATTTAGGATTTCGGTCGAAATGTGACTTTTCGGCCGAAATGGAATTCTACATAATTAAATTTTTTTTACTTTTTTTACACATATATATATTGTATTTCTTATATTTTCACAAAATATAATTCTAAAAAAATTACTATACTCGATTAAATCTATATTTATTACTTTTTCTATTTTTTTACTTATATATGTATATATATTATATTATATTTTCCCCGAAATGTAATTCCAAAAAGTTTCGCCAAAATCCCGAATCTGCTTAAACTTTTCATTTAGTAGGCTAGAGCGAAATGAGGTCCAAAACAATATTAACAACTATGATAGCAACACCTTTGAGATGAATCACCCACTCTCCATAACCACTTTCCCATGTAACTTTATTCATATTTTCAATTAAACAAATTTCCAGTCCACTTTGACAAAGAGGTTCACAAACAATCTCCCATCCAAGTTAATCATATTTCCTTTGCTCAACAATATGGTTCCAAAGCACAAACACAACTTTAACCTAACATATTATTGGGCAACCCAAACTGGGATTACTGGATCAGGTCATGAATTGCCACTCTTATATCCAACCCACCCAATATGGTGCATCAATGAGTTGGGACAATGTATGGGCCTTACACTTAATGGGCCATCTATGGTTTTGGAATGGGCCATCTATGGTTTTGGAGAAAAGAGTCATTTAATGAATTGGGATGGACTGAAGCAAAATGTCTGGTTCTTGATGTCTGCTCCACTACTATACAGACGCAGGACCTAAGATATATGGTTGAAAACTCGAATTATATACACTACTACCAAAGGTTTTAGTAACTCTAATTCAATGGCTAGGATGGTTGTCAGATTACTACTTTTCTGGATCAGTTGTCATGATCTAATTTATCCTCCACCTCTTTCTGATTTTAGAAGGCAAAAGGAAAGAAAAAACACAAACTCTCATGCGTATCTATCAGGAGCATTCTTGGGGCGGAAGGGTGTACCATTTATAACCCAAGCCTGAAGGTTTTGTTCTCGGAGCTCATTAAGCTCCAAAACGCGTCATACTAAGCATAGATGGCATCACACATATAGCCCAGTCTCTGGGCAGCCTCATAAGCGATGTGAGACTTTACATGGTCCCACTTAGCCTAGTGGCAGTTAGTCCCACTTAGCCTAGTGGCAGTTAGTCCCACCATACACTCCTCATCAACAAAAATATCAAATTCGTATTACTATGTGGATGGAGATTTCTAAGAGAGTGATTTGAGCTGCTCACAATCTAAGAGGATGATTTTGAGCCATTAACTGATTTTAATTTTACCTCTGTTTCACTAATTCAGGTCAGTAAGATGAACCCCAGTATGGTCAAGGCCCAAGAAAAACCTCCAGTTTGGAAGATTGGAATCTTCAGAGAAGAAAAAAGTGTTTTTTTTTTAATAGTAATGTGACATGAATACACAACCTCGTGGTTGCAACAACGAGCACCTTTCAACTGTTCCAAATAAATAAAAGTTAATCAGTAAAAAAATAGCCTACGTTGCTGAAGACCTATGAATTCATCAATTTATAAAAATGCTTCCAGAGCGTAGCCCAAAAATTGCATTATAGGACAGATTTTGGCCCTTTAATATGGACTGCTCACAATTATATTTCGCCAAATATTATAATGGTCACCAGGTGGATGGATGGTGAAGATGTTATCTTATCAGGGCATGCTTGTTTCATTTAAATGAATACTAGGACTGTATTTCTATAAGTGGCTAAAAATGTGTAACGAAAATGAATATTCAAAACCGACCATCAAATAACCTCCACGTCAGTAAAAATTGAATCCACACAAGACGTGAAATGAATACCCTTTACCAAGCACTAGAAATTTCACAATGAGGATAGTCAGAGTCTCATTTAACATGATATCCTTTGCCCCTCATGGCCTTATCATGAATTTTTATGTATTCAATTCTTATGATTTATGTTAGTTCTATTACTACCATATCTTTAATTGGATCTACGTAATAACAGGATAACATGAAATAGATTCCTCTAAGCATAGAAAACTCTATCAGATTAACAACTTCTTCAAAATACCAAAGATATCTTCCAAGTGAATCCTCATGGGTGTGTGATCATTGGGCCACACTTTAAGTCCAATAATTCCAACATTTTATTCAGACAAAATCTATCTATCTATATATATATATATATAATGGCATGAACACCACTGAATGAGTTGCTATTGTGGAACAACCCACTGATAAAAGCATCAACAGATACATCACTACAAAATAGAAGCAACAGTACTGAAAGTTGTGCAGTGGGCCCTCGTGGGGCCCCACTTTTTATTTAGGTAGTCCATAGCTTTAAGACATTTAGATAAGTGATCATAAAAGAGAGGAATACTTCTGCATGATGAACTTCACAAAGCAGAGGCTGAAATAGTTTTTTCATGGTGCCAGCTGGTCTACGTGCCATACCTGCTTGCCATCAACCTCTTTGAGAGAGTACTGGAACCTGTCAAATAAAAACCATCATGCATTGAGTAAATCATTGATAACCCAACTAGTCTGGAAAAAAAAAAAAAAGATTCCACACATCAAAGTAGGATTAGTGAGAGAAAAGTGATTAGCCCACCGATCATGCAGGCGAGATGGCAGTCCTTGCCAAAATTCAACTAAATTTGCTTTGAGCCTGTAACCACCCCAGTTTTCGGGCCGAGGAATCAAGCTTCTGCACATTCAACATCAAATTTTATTTGATTCTCTTTTAGAAGATCCACACTAAATGTGATTTTCTTTCTTCTGTATGCTGATTTACCATTCATCAGACAAGGAGAAATAGAGTTCATATATGAAGTAGTGGAATGTCCCAGGTTATCTAGAAAAGGTCATCACGCAGTGTGGTCCTGCCGAAGCAGGGTCCAAGGGGTCCAGACCGGAGATAGACCTATCATTTGCCATTTTGACAGAAAGAGGCCGCTCGCAGATCTTGAACATGCGATATTACGACTTTTACCATTGCACCAAAGCAATGACCCTGAATGTCCCTGGTTATCTGTAAAAGGTAATTTATGTTGGGTTGTTTATTGTATTTTGGGTTAACTGGAATGGTTCACTTGGGTAAGCCTAGATCTAGGTTTAAGGTTTGAGGTTACTTTAGTCATTTGTAGGAGGGCTTTTTTAGGGCTTAAGAAGGAAAGTACTATCCTAAGAAGAGAAGAAGAAGAGAATGATGTTCCCATGGATCTAGACACACTATGGAAAGACATAAAATCTTGTTGTGTTCTTCGTGTGATTGCTTGATAGAATTTTCTTCTACATTGTATTTTTTTTTTGTGTTGATCGAGTTTCTGTTGCGCCCCCAACAAGTCATGCATGTGAGTCAATTCATTAATGAAGTAGAGGATGTTGTCAGCTAAACAGGGGGCTGAATAGTGTTGATATTCTTATTAGTCTTCAAATGTAGCTGTTTTTTTTTCCTAATGAGCTTTATGGTGTAAAAACAGCTGTTGATGTCCCTAACCAGATGAACTAAGCCCCTGACTTGGGCTCTAAATCCAATGCTGTTGTGCTTCTAGTCTTGTGTATCTCTCTATCTATACTTGTACCTTTTGGTCCTTTTCTGTTATCTAATGCAAGTTTCCCATTGCTGACAAAAGAAAAAGAAAATTGAAGATCTTCTTACACTAGATCATGGGCTAGGTGGATTGGACAAGCCCAACCAATATAATTGGGCCTGTCAGGCCCAATAAGCCCAGTCAAAGAATTGATTAAAAACAACATGGAAATAAACAAAGGGTGCAGAGCTATCCTAATTCTGCCACAAATAAGCATATCTTCAAAAGTAGAATTGATTAAAAAAACACATGGAAATAAGAAATCAGTGAGACTAACCCATCAGAAAATTTGGCTTCCAATTCTTCATAGTTTTGGTCAAGTAGATGCTTTGCTTGTATTACAGTGCTCTGAAAAAAATAAATCAATTTTGCATAAGATTGGAGCTATAGCATGCAGAAGGAAAAAAGAAAAGAAAAGAAAAAAAAGAAAGGATTTGATGCTTAAGTGTTGATGGGACAAATGGAGAATTGCACCTGCTTGCTGACTATTGCTGCAATCTGACTTCCTCCAGGACGTCCATGGAAGTATTTCTCTGATTCCTCATCAGAGGTTTTCTGGACAGTCCCTTCTACTCTCACCTACAAACCATGGTGGTGTCAAATACTAAAATGATGAAGAAAGGAGGGTAGTCAAGAGGTATAGGTTTTGAATCTTATCTACAATAGAAAACATTTTCTTTTAAACTAGACACAGATCAACCAAGGAAGAGTTTAGCTTGGTGATCTTTTATGCAGCCTTCTAGCATCATTAGTGTATTATGTGCTAACCTGTCTCCAAATCTACAAGAAAGACATGAAACATGATATTAGTCAGGCACGTAGACTGTAGAGTATATTAAAAGATGTGAGGGAAAGGAGAAGAAAAAGAAAAAAGAGAAAGGAAAGAAATCAACAGGCAAAAGCCTGGACACTTCACATCTGTCGAATGAGAAAGCATGCAAATAAATACTAGAAATCTTCATATGAGAAGTACCACTCGCATTATATTTACTTGAGCTGTAAGAGTTTTGGTACGTCATAAAGACCTACCTATTGTCAATCCAACCCCTCACACTCACTAACCCCTATGAATCGACACTCACCTCATTTTGACATTTATCTTAATTTTACTCACCATTGGAGTACTGCTGGATTAAGTTTCATAAGAATTGTAACTTCAGAAAGCATTAAACTCCTAGGCCCTCAAATCAATAGTTGTGACGATACCATTGGGATTTCTTTTCTTTTTGCCCAAAACCTAATCCACAAAGAGAGATTTCATTCGCACTATCCTCCCATGATTAGCATGCATTCAAGTGGATCCTACAAACCATTGGTGCAGATCTGCATTGAGTTCAAACTAGTTAAATGTTTTTATCACACGTTTTCTTTCAAAATTAGGGCAGCAATTCTCTATCCAAAAAGAAAATCATCAAATATTTCCCAAACAGAGTCCAGTCCAAACAATTACACGAATAAGTCTTACACTGACTGACAAAATCTAACTTTCTACCATGCCGATCAAGTACTTGAAACTAAAAGATAATAAGAACAAAATGGCTTATAGACTTGTGTTAAAGGCAGGGACTCCTCTCCTTAAAACAACAATAAATAGATGCATCCACTTACTGAGCCCATTTTATGAACTAATGCGAGATTGGATTCCCAGAATTATTTATGCCAAAACAGGACCTAAAGCATGATGGGTAACATTCAAGGCAGTAATCATCTACCACATGGATGAAGAACATGGTTCACCTGCTGGTTGAGGCCACCCCAAAAGAAAAGAAGTGAAGCACAAGGATTTTCAGAGATCTCACGGGCCTTACGACTTTCATAATTAGTCAACCTAGGAAACAGAAACAGATTGCCTCAATAATAGTAGTAGTCTCAAGACTCTCAACCTTAGTTTCACATAATCATTTTATTCCATGAAAACAAAAGGATCATATCTACTGATTAAAGAAACTAACTGAACTAAATATCAATAGCGTGAACTTGAAAATTTTTTTGGAGAATACTCACCAAACAAAACCATCTTGATCAACTTTTCTTAGCAGAAGCATTCGTGAAGAACTGGAAAAAAAAGTATTAAACATATATCTGGTGAGAAATGAAGCAGGCCACTGTAATATTTCATAAAAATGCAGTATGGAGCAGAAGCATTCGTGAAGAACTGGACAAAAAAGTATTAAACATATATCTGGTGAGAAATGAAGCTGGCCACTGTAATATTTCATAAAAATGCAGTATGGAAATTGTCATGCCAAAGAATGAAGAAGAAATTCATGGTAATATTTAACAAATCACATAAGATAATTTAATAGTGCAAGTTTCACTGTAGAAATAAATGTAAATGCACTCAAACTAGAGATATTGGTTTAGACAGAAAAACATGCAACTAAATGAATAACATGTAAATGCACTCAAAGAAAAAGAGCACTGGAACGCTGTAGTAGAAAGAAAAACAAATCAGATATGTACGGTTTCCCATTCTTATCAGCAGTTGATAAGGCGAAGTTTCTTGGTTGCGGCAAACCAGCATTGACTGCATCTTCAAGCCATTTGCAGAACTGCAACAAAAGTTTATTGGTTTTAAAGTCAATAGGAGAAAGAAGATCCATTGCGCGGTTGACAAAAGACCAATTCAAAGTCATCTTCAAATTTGATCCATATGACTTTTCCATTATAGTATTAGTTCCATGGCTTGTTCAGATTGTACATGAGTTTTTTTCTTATCAGAAATCAACTATAGATATCTCTTTTTGATATTTAATACCTTATCTATTGGGTTAACCATCACATGGTCCTTGAGGAACTCGGGAGAAACATATTTCTCTCTTTGAGCTGCGATGTCATCGTGAGAGGTCTTTTCAATCCGCGCACACATGGAAGTACCATGAAATGCAGGAACACAAATCTTATACTTGGCTGCAACAGAAGGAGGAACAAATCGACCACCTAGAAAGTGGTGGGGACCTCCAAATTTCTTTGCACAGTGCTTTGGTGCAGTTAATGAAACCTATAGACACGACAGCAGAAACAACTTAGCAGTTTCTCCCAAATGAAATGATCAATTCCAACAAAGTACAGAAACTGTAGTTGTAATTTTGTACTTTGTTAGAGTGTCAACTGTTAAGCCAATTAGAGAAAACTATAAGGTTTATATTAGATGCAAACCAGCATATCTGGTTTAATCCCTTGTCCGCCAACGTCTCCTTCGTCTACATTCCACCCTGAGGGGATGTCTACAGATACAATTGCAGGCGATCTCTTGTGTGTATGGTCATGACAGTTTAAAGAAGCCAACCTCTGGATGATGCCATCAAAAGGTCGCCTTGGCTCACCTACAAAGTTTACAAATATGGTGATTGGTTCTGTGATGTGTGTTTCTGAACCTCAACCTCAATCATGTATGGAAAATTAACACTCTTAGCCAATTACCACATAAAAAGTGACCTTGGTTTTTAAAGAACTTCTTGCATGCAGTTAGAAATTGAGTTCTAAGGGCAGGTTTGTTTCATGTAATTGTATACCTATGAATTCTAAGACATCGTATTCCTGTAACTTGTTAAAAATGAAGAATCAAAGTTTAATATCCAAAAATGGCCATTAAATGACCTCTCCTTTAATGGAAATTGAATCAAGGAAAGATGGAAAATGAATAACCGGCCATAACACTAGTACTTCAAATCCTTGGAAAGTCAAGGGCCTATCTAGATCATCATCTCATATCCTTTAGCCTTCACCTCTCTAATAATCCTTCAATGCTCATTTGACCATGAATTTCTATGTATTCTATGTAAACAAATAGGCCCTAAGTGACCAAAGCATAATTCTAAAACCAAAACATGAGTTGGACAATGGCCATGGTCAGTCACTGGTTAAAGTCTGAACCAACCCAAGTCTTGCAAGTTAAGACGGATATCCAGCTCTGTTTCAATATAGAATATGGTTTGGAAAGTGATCATCTGGTGACTAAAAGGATATAGAAGATTTTTGGCTCTATCTCTCCTGTCTATGCTACTTCTTTGGCTTAATAAAATCATCCTTTTTTTTTTTCAGAAAAAAATGGAAACATCAACAATATGTGCATAAACCAAATTTGGAGTGTCAGACATGGCCTGTGGATCATGTTTGGTGGTCACAAATGACCACACAATCCTCAAACCATTTAAGAATGCGAACGCCAACTGGCCTGGTTTTATAGTTAATAGCCCAAAATCTCCAACCAAAGAACGTACAGGGCTCTTTTGTTTAGTCGGCATTGGATTCCTAATATTTCTAAGCAATGCCATTCTATCAAAGGGGAAGAGAAAATGATGGATTATATGTGAAGACACAAAAGGGGCTATTGAATAAAATAATCTCTACCAAAAAATTATTACCCAACCAATCGCCCAATTAACTTGAATCCTAGGAAAGTGATGGTCCATCTATACCTCCAACTTAGACCCTTCACTCATGTTTTTAACACTTAATTGATATTAAGTATATATTAACCCTTTTTACTATGAATATCCAGTAATTACCAAGCATCCAATTAGGCCCATTAGCAAATCATCTAAATATAGCTAGACTGGAAAACAATTAGTTAGCATGAGATGATCAAAATATCCAATCTACAGAGAAGAACTTGAGAGCATGCATTTTTTGTTTTTTTTACCATGAGATAAGACTCCAAAGATTGCGTCAACAATGATGTCAAACTCTTTTGACAGGTCTCTGGGCAGGTCTTCCACTGATAAGAATGGGATTGACAATGATTCTAGCTACAAAATCATTAAAAAGGAGGAAACAAAAAAACATATCAGTATCAGATACAAGTTTAATAACGATAATGAGAATTTGCTCACTGCTACTTGCTATACCTGAGTAACCAAACCCGTGAAAGGATTCTTGGGCTGACAGTCCAGATAACAAACAGATGGTTTAAATCCAAAGTGGCAAAGATGGCGTGCTGCTACCAAACCATCACCACCGTTGTTTCCTATGCCACAGATCACAAGAACACGACTGCAATCACTTGATCTGTAGACCTGTAAAAGTCATTGTCAAATAGGCATCTCAGTATCTGATTAGTGATTTCTACAGGGCATGGTTGCTCATCTCAATCAGATCATGACAACTTGATTAAGAGTTCTTGACGTTCAGCAATTTCTCAAGTTACATTATCTTTCTTTTTTTTTGAAATTCAATCCACACTTGAGTGTTCAGATTAGATGGTGAGTGCCACCTCATTGGGGGTGAGTATGAGGGGGTTGGATTCATGATACGTGGGTTTCTCATGGTGCTAAAATTGTTACTACTCATGCAAGTCCTGAGGGGTATTGTCAGCAAAAGAAAAATATACAAATAAACACACCCACCCACCCCCACTCACAAGTCATGAGAAGTATTCTACACCCACTCACCCCCACACACTCCTGGGACACACACAGACACCCACGCACACTTGTGCGTATAGAGTCCCTATCTTATGCGCAAGGCGCGCATGGAGGCTTTCATGTGCACCTTTTATATAGGGATTTATATCTTCAAAATAGATGGCCCGGGGGTATAGTGATTGGAGGGGTCATTGCTTTTCTGTTCTTTTTTTTTTTTTTTGTAGTGTGGTTTTTTTTTTTTTTTTTTTTTTTTTGGTTGGGGGGGGGGGGGGTAGTTAATAAAAATTGGGAAGCAAGTTATTCATTTATGGAAGTGAAAAGGGCATTTCTCAAGCGGTATTAGTGAAATCCGAGTTGAAGAGAAAAGAAGGGCTCATAAAAGAGAGAAGAAGAAGATGATTTTCTTTTGGGCCTTGCAAATCCAGGTTTAGCAGGTCGTCTCACCGGTTTGGTTCTTCTCGGCCTGTGTTTGTTAACTCGTAAGTGTTGGGTATAAACTTGAGTAGAGATCCATTGTAATTTGAATATTGATTAGGTGGATTGAGATCGGTGTTTTTCATGTGGTTTTTTCTTCATGAAAAAGGGTGTTTTCATGTAAAACCGTGTGCTCTCTTTATATATTTTGCTCGTTTGACTTGGGATTGGTAGTTTGGTACTAGTGGCATCCTTCATGTGCCCCTGCGTTGCTTTGATTCACACCTGGACGTTAGTATTGGCGGCCCAACACCTTGTGGGGCCCACCTGCCCCACTATGGGGTGTGCAAGGTATGATGTGATAGGATAATTCTCTACATAAGAAGTAGAGGTGATATTTCTTTGAGTGTGCTTCACTTTCTACTATTTAAGTTTCTACTGTTTGGTGTAGCGAAACATTTTCCACGGCCAAGTGTGTTTCTACTACTTTGGCGGGAGGAAGTGGTTCTTCACCTCTCTGAAGTCCAAACCTGATTTTCATGATATTTGTGAAAAATGATTTCACCTTAGAAAACAAAAATTGCGAAAAAAACAAAATGCAAAACAACAGAATAGTATTTTCCCACAAAGCCATATTCATTTTCTGGGAAACACTTGCTCTGCAAAGACATATTCAGGAAGTGCTTAAAACAGCTCTCACTGAATTCCACAGAATTCTTGGAAAGATAAAGAAGAACCACCTTAACCAAACACACAGAAATAAAAGGAAATTCAAGTCCAACCTCAGCTATCGACGCGGCGACGCTCAGACCCTCCAATTCCTGAAACATGGGCAGTAGGTAACAATATTAAGTAACAGAGCAATTGGATTGAATGGAACCAAAGAATTGAAAAAAAAAAAAAAGGAAAAGGTACCATGAGCTGATCAATGCTGAAGCCAAGAGTGCCTGTGAGCAGATCTTGGATTTCTACAGCCTCTCTCTGTGACAAATAAGAAATGGTCACTGAATTCTGGGACTTATCAACAGATGAGCTCACTCTATCAGCCATCTTCTTTTTCTTTTTCAACTTCAGAGTGCAGCGAAGATCTATTGATCTTTTTGTTGTAAAATCAAGAAGAGACAAGATTTCTTGAAAGAGGAAATGGGTGTTTGATGCACTAGCAAGAAGGAAAACGACTTGGGAGGAGAGGAATGGTTGGGGGGGAAATTTATAAATTTGTGAAAGGAGTGATGCATGAACTTTTCCTTCAAGGGTCAAGTTTGGCAACTTTACTAATAAAGTGAAGTAAAGTCGATTTTGAAGATAGAATAAAATATAAGTGATTCATGATGGTATTTTATTTTTAATTGTTTGTTAAGAAATTTTTTTGATTTTTTTTTGTTAAAAACATGGAGTTTTTTTGGTATTTCAATGGATAAATGTGGTTGCTTTTTTATTTTTTGTTTTTAAAAGATGAGAGAGTTTTGAGATAAAGTGCTTTTAGTGTGAGATCTTGTCTGAAGAACGAAGGCTTTACTTGACTTTTACTATATTAGTAAAGTGTCAAATTAACCCTCATGAATCCAACTCGTGTGGTGACCCACATGAATCGCTTTTGAAATTTGAATTGGACGGGGACATGTGCACTGTGATTTTTCATGTCACTCTACATTCATGCATTTAGGTGCCTGCACTTGCGGAACTAATCGCCCAAGCAAATCTTGAAAGGGCTTCTGTGTGCCTACATCTAACCAGGTTTGTTTTTGGTAACTTGGTTTCACATCCAAGTCCCATATTCATACTGGTTTTCTAACTATTTGGGAATTTATGATTTGTATGGCCCACTAGATGGAAGACATGGGGCTCATGCTCACGACGAAGTTGAAACCCTTGTTCATGTTGTATTGTTGTTTGACAAATAATTTTGGCCGTGGATCTTTTGGCATTGCATTTTAATTTGACTTCTAAGCCTCAGCCTTGGTGAACAAGAAAACGCTCATTGAAAACAAGAGGCATTTTGTGGGTTCCACTGCACCCACCCCATGCTTTGTTCAGAAATTTCTAGGATCGCTACCCATTTTAATATATTAAAGTGGAAGTTTTGAATTCAATTTTGACGGTTTATTTTTTAATCTTGACTTCTTTTTATTGAGCTGCCATGGTAAAAGAACTAAAAAATTATATAGGTTAAGAGGTTTGCTTTCATTTACTTCTCGCCTTTTTAAATAACTAATTTAACCACGGGTTCACTGCATAATACTTGTGCAATTTTTTTTTTTATCTAAATAAAGTAAAAAATAGTTAAATGGAGCAGAGACCTTAGACGCATAGGTCATATCTGTGCTTAGAACGGGTTACCGTGCTAGTGTTAAAATATTAATTCTAGTAAAAACCCTTCAAAAGCCTCACCAAAACATAACCATTAATAGAGAACTTTTTATAGGGGTGATTAGAAAATTTCCAAAAATACATAGCACCTTTGAAAGATAATGAGGGCGGGCGTGTTTTTTTATTAGAATTTCAAGAATTCGTGTATGGAGGAATTTCAAATTCTCTAAAAGTTGTCACCTTAGGTGGAATCTCAATTCCCTCATCTTGGTAGAGCATTTAAAATTCCAACCAAATGCGTAATGAATGGTATTCCAAGAATTCCAAAAGGTCACCTGACACCTTTTAGATGATTGAAATTTGGAATTCTCATAAGAAAAATATGGAATTTCAAATGTTAGTGGATAATATGTCACATAATGTCCAAGAAATCCAAGATAGTAAATTTTTGTCAAGAATTCTGATAAAGAAACAGACCGTAAGTCACAAAAACGTCACTTTCAAAATATACCCAATGGCCTTGATTCAAATTTCAAATGAAAGAATTGGGCACTAGCCCTTGAGTGCAATGGATGTCACTAAAATTTAGAGAGCTTCTAAATGTACACCACGTTTTTCTTTGCTCTGTTAATATGATATGGAAATGGAACTATACATTTCTATTTCGGCCCCCAGGTTCAAGGCCGCCATAGGTTCAAAATTATATGGACCAACACCCAAACCCAAATAGATTCTGGTTCAACTCAGTGAAGCACCCAAATCCAAACCGAAATATTAAATGGGTCCAAAATCAACGACTAACCCAATTCTCATTGGTCAGGGATCGTAAATGGGGCATGGGGGCATGGGTACCAGTGCACCCTTTTCACCATGTAACCATGATCAGATTAAATATGCACATGTGTTTACTATGACCATGTGAAATCCAAACCGTTCAAAAGATGTGCCCAACTGTGTATACCTATGCGGGTCAAAATAGGTGGAAATTATAGATTTGGGTAAAGTATGTAATAAATTTCTAATAATTTAGTTCCATCAATCCAACAACTAATATCACTTTTTTTTTGAAGAGCTCAAGCCTTTTAAATAGAGTGGGGCCATAACTAGAATTCTAGCAAGAACTTGGCTTTTTAAGGAAGGATACAAGGAGAAAATAAACATGAGACCCTCCCTACCTTTCTTAGGATTTGATTTGCTTGGGTGAAGGTTGGGTCTTCATATCCTATCTTCACTTGCATCATTTTTCATTACAAGAAAGATTATTTGATGGACGTTTTTGCATCTTCACTTTCATTTCTTCTATTTTAACAACTTAAAAAAATGTCAGATTTAAATTTCTTAAAAAATTCAATTACATGAAATAAATGGGCCCTTGACAATCTAGGTTCCATATACGATCACATGGGAGGACAGATTCAGCAGACATCGATGCAAAATGTATGCTCCAAGAAACAGATGTTTGAAAAATACTACTCCAAGAGTATTTGATTCCCTTCAGCAGTTGCATGGGAATTGCAAGATACGAGTTTTTTAATCTTCTCCACAAACTTGAGCATTGACACCAAACTCGTCTCATCTGTTAAAAAAAATAAAAATAGAGACACTGTTAGCCTGTTAAATATTACACGCCGGTCTAAAACTTTGGTTAAAATTTTACAAAAAGAAAAACTAAGCTGACAACATATTTCCAGCATTTGTCTTTAATTCTATATTTAATGGAGCTTTTTTTTAGGCTGGTCCACCAGCTAGGAGTGATATTACCTATCTAGTAACCTAGGGATCGATCCCTAGACATGTATGTAATACCAGAGGGTGCCGACACCACTCAACCATGAATGTGTTGGCCTAAATTTACTAGAGCTGTATTTGCTAGAAGTTTCATTCAAGGGATGTTTGTGTGTAAGAATTCCAATAATAATTTCTTGCTACTAAGAATTTCTGCCAGCATGATGGAGTTTCCAAGAATTTAGCCATGTTAATGACTTGCAAAAGTACCCAAATCCTCCAAATTTCAGCTTTCAAAGTGCAAAGGATCTTTCGTAAATCCAGATGGAAGATTTGGGGAATTCAGATGTCCCCAATGCACTAATTCTCAGATTTAAGGGGAACTATGCTCAGTGTTTCTAATTTCTATTTTGAGGCCAAATTTAGGAAAGTGTGGACAGATGATCAAATTTCACTTCCATGCATGTTACTAAAATAAAAATGTGTGATGGGAATCAGATTAGAAGAGCTGACATACAATTTCCCAAACTTCATTTGAGAATCAAGAGAAAAATAATAAAATAAAAAAATCTTAAATAATATTATTGGAATTTCTAAAGTCCATTGAATCAGTCTCACTACAAGATAAAGAATCTATGGGCAAGAGATTTTCTTAAATCCCTAAACTCTCACGGTTAAAAAAAATCACCAGCTCAGTTTCTTCTTAATTAAAATTCTGTCCGATAGTTTCACAAAATTTTCTTTTGAAAAAGAACACAAAATAGCTGTTTTTTTTTCTCAGTTCAGAGGTTTTTCAATTTCTAATAGGAAGGATAAGAATGCAGGAATCTTCTCTCAAGCAGAAAAAAGAAATTTACAGAGTACATAATCGTCTCACTGCAAACAAGTCCTAAAAGGGAATCAACATCCATCCTGCCCTAAACTTGAAAAGTATTGAAAAACCATGCTTTATAACTGCTGATCACTTTATAACTGCTGATCGATGACGGTTGGATTGTGACAGGACATGAAGCCACTAAAGTGGGTTCACAATGAAAAACTAGGGTTTTTTTTTTTTAAATATTATTTTATGAGCTGTAAAAAATGGAGAAGAAGGCGAATAACTAAAATGACAATTAAATAACCTCCCATTTAGTAGAAATTAAATAAAAAAAGATGGGAAATATATACCAACTTACCAAGCCACCATCCTAATAATTCAATGAAAGTGAGGATTTACATCTACATTTCCACCTAATATCCTTAGGGCTCATCTAATACCCTTCACCCCTCACCTCTTTAAATATTCCTCTAGGTGGAGCTCATTTCACCCTGAATTTGTTACACCCCGACCAATTTGCCCTAATTAGTGCTAATTAAATTGTGTTTTAGCTAAATTAATTATGTTTAATTGCTAATTAAGGTGATTAGTGTTTATTAGTCCTTATAACCTGAGTTAGATGAGTCTTGAACCTTATAGAGGTGAGTGGGGTCCGAGTTAACTCAATTGAGTTGAGTCAAGGGCTTTTTCGTAAATATAGACTTTCACATTTTACATCATTTGTATGTCATTTTAGCATCATCGCATGTATTTTGTTGAGTACGTCGAATTTCGTATTTGGCTTTATTTCATTTGAGCAACCGATGAATAATTGGACCCTCAATTGACCCAAAATGAAAATAGACTCTTTTAGTGGACTTTCTCTTGCAAACATGACATTTCTATTCCTACATATATATAACCTCATCTCCTTCATTTCATTCCTTTCATTTCCTTTCTTCTTCCTTTCTTTCTCTACTCTCCTCTTCTCCGCCAATCACTACTAGGGTGAGGGCTTGGGCCTTGGAAGGCTAGAAGTGGATACAACTTCATCTTCATCATCATCCTCTTCAACCCTTTTTTCCTCTTGTGGACAAGAAAACCCCATCCATTATTTCCATCCTTCTCAACTCCAAATTCCTTGTCGAGGTAAGGGCCAAAAACACCTCCTTTTGTGTTTATAGGAGTGCATTAGAGTCAATGAACTCTTGAATGGTCATGCATCTATATTTATTCCCCTTTTTCCATGAATCTTGTGATTAGGGTTTGATGCATTTAGGGCTTTTGGGTCCCCTGGAGTCAAGTGAGAGAAAGTTTGGAAAAAGCACTATTAGAGGCAAGTATAAGCACTAATATGAATCTACATATTGTTATTTTTCATTGATTTTATGATAATCTTACTCAATACTTGTATTTCTTGATAAATGAATGGATTGAATGGCTTTTATGATTTGTAAATGATGGAATGGAATGGAGGGATTGCAAGATGTGAATTGGGAGCATGGAGGCTCCATGATGCAGGGATTAAGCTAAAAGGAAGATAGAAATGATTGGAAGAAGAAATGGGTGAAAATCTTGTGTTCATGAATTCTGGATAGTTCGCTCGAGCGAATTGGAGCAGTCGCTTGAGCGAACTTTATTATGAAACATTGGGTCGAGCGAACAAAAGGATCGCTCGGACGCCCATCTTTTTGGATGGGGTCCGCTCGAGCGACCACACCCCTTGAAAACCTTGCTTAAGCGAACGAAATGTAACGCGCGAGCGACCAACCTTCTGAATGGGTCCGCTCGAGCGAACCTGAAACTGGGCCATGCCCCTTTTTCTGACCTAAATTTAGGAAAATTATTACCCTTAATCTATTGTAACCCACTGTAATTATCCTTAATAGATAATTAAGGTGCTTACCTTTACTTTTATAGGAATTTAGGACTTTTGGAGACTTTATGACCTTAAAAGTGGAGCCATTAACTTTTTTTTAATTGGTCCAACGGATGACTATTAGTCTAATACTAAGTCATGAAGGTTAGTTTGGAATTCAACGTACTTCTTATAATTAGTGACACCTATTGAAGTAGTAATACGTTGATCTTCCCAAACTACCTTGTATTGGACGATGAAGGACTAAAATCAATATTATAGTATTGGCTAGTAAAATATCTTGATTTTCTTTAATTATTGCATTTCATATTGGAGTACAATTCATTTGATATCAAATCTTGTTTATAGAAATTGATACATTAAAATACTCCTTGAGGTCCAATTGTCTATATTTAATTAGTACCTTCTGTATTTAATTCCATTCAATACTCGTTGAACATACAGATTGAGTGAGCAGAGTGATATTTGAATAAGATTCGATTTGATTATGGATAAAAGAATTAAAAACTCACACAAACCCAATTATAATTCGATTTGTATTTGATTCGATCGAGTCGGCACTACTTAGCTTCGACCTTGTGATATCCGACATGGTTGAACTCGGTTTAGTTATTCGAGACTACTGCAGTAAGTCACTGGAGCACCAAAACTCCAGACCCGGATAGCCAGTGAGCCTTTGGCCGGGCCGCTGGTGACATCCCAACTAGATTTGCTCTCTAATTAAGAGGATGAGCTTAAGGTTGTAGCCATTTAGTATGTTTTCATTATACCTGATCCATAAGCATAAATTATTTCAATTGTGCACAATTTGCCTAGTTGATACTTATCATTGACATCCATAAATTATCCGTTTTAAATTTCAATTTAATACATTATGTATTTTTTTTATTATTGCATATACTTGCTTAATCGTCGTATTAATGATACTACTCTTGGTATCACAGTCTCAAATGTGGATTCCGGCCTTGAGAAGGCCTCTGAGGGAGAGAAGGTTACCCAGGAGGTACCTTCAGGATTAGAGGAATGCCTGAGCCTCCAGCTGTCTAGTTGCCTTCTACGGAATGCGTGTAGAATATTTTGGAGTAGTTGTGTGGCCAGCCCCTTTTTATGTGGGCCACAGTTAGTGTTTAGTTATTCATTTTTATTATACTTTTGGTATTGTTTTGTTTAGGGTTCTTTTATTCACTCTCATTTGTAAGTCTTTTGTAAGTAATGTATATACTTGTATAATTCTTTTATATTAAAACTTGAAACACTAATTAGACCGAATGAGAATTTGATATCCTCATATAAATGAAATACAGCTTCCGCTATGATTAATCGTTATTGATGAGTTTAGTGAGTTCTTACTTACATGAATGGAAAGTTGTTTTCTCTTCTTCGTGTGTTGTATTTGGTTTGATATAGGTAAAGCACCCTGGAGTACGTATGACACACCCCGGGGATTACCCTAGGCCAGGGCGATTCGGGACCGAGATGTGACAGAATTCCTATGTATTTAATACCTAAATATTTTATGCAAACACAAATGCCGCTAGAGAAGACAAATTTTCCAACCTACTCAAAAGCATAATAGACAAGGATTATTCACTTGGGGAGCGTTTTTAGAAATTCCAATTTCCATTTTTCTGCAAAATGCTAAGGAATGTTTCACCCATTATGTAAACCTCATCGAAAAGGTTTTTTTTCCACAGAATCGTGGAAAATCAAGTCAAATAAGTTGCTTTTCCCTTTTCACAGAAAAAAGTAATATACATACAAAGAAGACCCAAGGTAAAGCATCTTCTTCTCCAAAGAACCAGTTGAAAGACAGTATAGACAATAAAGACAAGCGAAAAGGGACAAGGAGGATTGAGAGATTTTTACCTAGTCTTGGAACGGTGTGGCCCTTGGGGTGATTAATGACGACGGGATCCACGAATGATTCCAACAGCACTGTCCCATATGGCTTTAAGAAGTCCGTCTCACCTAAAACATGTGAGAAAAACGGTTAGTTCGATGCTCTAGAATCCTTAGTTTTCTTCAGTCTTGTGGTGAGGAACCATGCCGTATGAGATGCGCATTTGTGATGGTTGCGTGTGCGGTGGTGTGCCTTTCTGTGGTGGGGGCGGCTCCTCTTTTGCATATATGTTAAATAAAGAGCTTGCCTTTTCCCATGCATGGCCTACAAAGTTTAGTGACACCCATCCCCACCTAAAGGCAGTGTGTCTGAATATCAAAACGCCACTGCTAGCGTTATTCATCTATGGATTCATTGGAGAGAGAGGGGAGACATTGATCACAAAATTGATCAAGTAACCTGAAGTACTTGAAATCAATGGTGAATACTAATTTGATCAAAGTGATAATTGGACATCACCCCAACCACTGGGGTGGAATTCATGTTTTTGATTTGGATTGAGCAATGTGGCCAGGCTACTTTTTAGATACATTTTTAACCTTTCAAAAGAGGCTTTTGTGCTGCAACATCCTCTCACATATGAAATGAAATCATATTAAATGCTTTGGCCACATTAACTATAGGGGATGGGCCACATTCATTTCAAAATAAAGACAACGATTAGATGGCTAAAAAATATTCTGAGTGTCGATATCTTTCAGCATCACGCGTCACACAACCACCAAAATTAAAGGCCCAAGAGGACCAACCAGCCTTCTTTATGAAAAAGAAAAAAACTAAGTATTGGGCCCCACATGAACTTTTCTACAGTCCAATTAACTAAAAAAATGCACACAAGGAGGAGGAAGAGATACCAAGAAAGTGGAGGGACGGGCAATCACTGGGAGACGAGTAGGCCTTCTCCGCCAGAGCTGCGTTCCGAAACCTCGCTCCCCCAATAATTATCACAAACTTTATTTTTGGAACCTTGGTCAGCGCCAAACCCTAATCATTTTTCAAACACCACCAAACCAAATCAAACTACAATCCCAAATTGCAATCTCTGAAGAAAAAAAAAGAGCACAAAAATCACATCTCTCTTACTTTTGATTGCAGACCCGGCAAAGCAGCTGATAGAATCGCCCCCTGATGCATCAGTAAATAACAGAAGAAAAAAAAAGTTCCATCTTTGAGATCTGAAACCGGCGAATGATTGAGATTGAAAAGTATTGGTGTTGATGATGATGATGGTACCTGAGAGAAGCCCATAAGACCATCAAAAGGCCCCTGTTTTATCATGAAGTCTTCTATGTATGCGAGGCATTCATCAAAGTTCTCGTACTCGGAGAACTCCTGAAATTCGAAGAAGATTGAGAAATAAGTGCTGTTTCTTTGTTTTTTTTTCAAAAATAAACATAGGATTGAGAGATAGAGATGAGAGAGAAAAAGGACAAGTGATTTACAGGATTGAACTGGAACCACTCATAGTAGGGAGGAGGGAAAATCCCTTCAACATCTGATTTTCCCTGACAAGGGAAAGGGGCGTCGAGGAAGACAAGATCGAGCTTTTCAAGGACGGAGTCGGGCCATTTCCCGATCTGTTTCTTCATGATCTCACCGCTCGTGCGGAATCCATGCAGGCAGAGGAATCTCGGCTTCTTTTCCTCCTCCTGCTCGTTCATTCTCCCCATCCCTCACGGCACAAGAAGTAAACAATGAAATTAAAGAATCTTCTTTCTTCTCCAAAGCAGATGGGAATTGGAATGGAGATGTTGAATCGAAGTGGGTTTCTCTCCTTCTTCTTCTTTATAAAGGCAGCTGCGAATGGGAAAGGACTAGTTGGACGGTTTTGATTTGATTGACTGAAACAGTCGTTTTTCCAAACAGGGAAACGCTGCGTTGGGGATCTGCCCCTCCCTCCTTCCGTTTTTCGTGGAATTCTTTTTAGACCGCGTGACCTGCACCCCTGCACAGTTTATAAGAGAATGGCCAATCCGTGGACGGCGTGGTTTCATTTAATTATATGGTCGTACGCGTAAACGTAATGTCACTTGCATTCAAATTTGGCTGCGGCCTATTGAGGCCCATCTTAAGATTATGCGTGCACTCAAGGTGGCGATGTGGTTGAGCCAGTCCAATGGAATGGGCTAGTCCCATCAATGGCACGGGATGAAATGGGTAAAAAGTCCGATCCGGGCCAAGTCTTAAAATATAGGGCTTTTAAAAAAAATTTGAGTCCAATGGACTGGATTTGAACAATACGCTCGGTTAAAATAGAATTGGGACTGGACAGATGATGCCCAGTCCGTTCAGGCCCGGCCCGTCCCAAGCCCTAAAATAAAGGGCTTTTAAAAAAATTTAAGCCCAGTGGGCTGAGTTTGGACAATACATTTCTGTTCTTTTTTTTTAAAAAAATTACTTGACTCGTATAAGAAAATAGGATACTCATTCTCATTCATTTTATTGATTTTTTGATTTTCTACTTTCACCATCCAAAAAAGGAAAAAAAAAAGAGAAGTTTTTAACTGATCCTATATTACTTTCACTTGACTCATATATGATACTCATTAATTTTTTTACCCATATAGCCTATAGGATACTTATTCATTTCTATTGATTTTCTGATTTCTATTGTCACCGGCAAAAAAAAACTAAAATTTTTTTTAACTCCGTCATATTGCTTGTTGCATTGTATTACCGGTCCCAAGACCGAAAAAAGGGAGAAGGGTTTAAAGTCCGGTTCACACCGGGTGTTTGGTGACAGCAGGAATAATTAAAAAATGTTTTGCTTCTGTCTAGGATCGGGATAAGTCCGGGGCCCAATCTTGTCCAAGCAGGGGTCCGTACGGGACGTGATTTGATATACGCCCGTTCAATTTAGAGCCGGAATTGGACAACACTTGGTAGGCCCGTCCTATGTTCAGGAGGGGATTGGACAACCCAAGTCCAGGCCCGGCAGTCCCATTTACAGGCCAGACTGGACGGCCTAGAAAGTTAGGTGGACCACCCGTAGGTCATGAAGGAGAGATCACCAGCTCAGTCAACCAAGTCTGCAAAATCGCCAAGTCTAACCGTCACCTAATGATGAAAATTCAGGCCGCAGTCATGTGCTCAAGCTGATGGTGATGGTGACCGTGGACCTGCTTCTATTAAGAGACACTTGAGAAAACAACTTGAATAGGAGTCCGGATCTGGTCAGGGTTTGTTCCTTGGGTCGCATCACTCTTTACCGCTAGTACAATTTAGCTTAACTGAGTCCCCCTTAATTAAAGGGTGACACCCGTGCAGAAGCCCTACCCTGTTGGAGAAAATTCGCCTCTTTTCTGTTAGAATTGTAGTTTTAAACGTTGTTTTTTTTTTTTTGTTAAATTGTTTTGAACATTGTTAAATGTATTTTCCCCTTCATGCATCCTGGTAAAGACTCTTCTGGCATACAGCTAAGGTTGTCAAACGGATTGGTTCAGTCTGAGTCTCGAAACCGAAACCATTAAGGAAAACGTAGAACCGGATCTGAACCCAGATTCTTGGCTCCAGAACCAACCACAAACCATTTATGAAATGGATTTGGATCCGGATCTGGATAGAGAACGATATTAAAAAAAACATGATTTTTTGGAGAAAATTTCAAAGATTGAAATAATACGTCGGATCTTGAGTCCGAACTAAGGTGGAACCGGACCCGGACCCATTTACTTATCAGGATCTAAATAAAGACCCAAATCCGGTTTTTAATAGGTCAAAACCTTCGGGTAATCGGAGAATCAGAGATCCATTTACATCCCTACATACAGCAGTTAAAGCTTAAAATGGATGGTATCCAAGTAGAACTCCTGGCATACAGCAGTTAAAACTTAAATGGATGGTACCCAAGTAGAGACTCTTCTGGCATACAGCAGTTAAAACTTAAATCGATGGTATCCAATTCCCCGAGGTTTTAGCATGCCATTTAAAGTGTTCCAAACACAATAATAACAACTCCAAATACTTCTACCAAAGAAGAAGAAAAAGAAAACAACTCCAAATATCATTAGCTAGATTACTGGGAAAAAAAGATAGAAAAGCAGTGAAAAATTGACTTGAAATTATCATGAAGTCAGCAGCAGCAGGGAAATAAAAATAATGAAATATGCCGCAGCAAGCTACTAGGTTGACAACTTGAGTGAAATGGAAATAATGAACTCCAATGCTCGAGCACTTAAAAAAGTCAGGGTGATTTTGAATTCAACCAAAATAGGCACCTGTCTACATCCCAGTAGAATCAATCTCCTGCCTACTGTTCCGCTGGCCTAGCCTCCAAATGCTTAAAGAAAAAAACAATCCCTCCTCATAAATTAGCTTGCACAGTAATAAAGAAATAGCTGCGAAAATCCTTGTTAGCGTCTCTCAAGCAGTTGCTCTAGCTTACCAAGCAGTGGAGAAGCTTGCTCGGTGAACCGAGAGGGACTGGACGGCCCTCATTCGGTCAGGTGTTCTTCGCTATAGACACCACCAAGAACAATAAAGAGGCTCTCCCCTCCTAGTCACATTAATAAGTCGTGCTCTTTGGTCCTCGGGGGGCTCCACCAAGAGGTTCTTTTTCTCACGTAATTTCGCCCGCCCGTCCCACTTCCGTGCTGGAGGAAATGGGATTCAAACCCATGATCCAATCTTCTTGTATGTCGATTTAGAAAACCAATGCCTTGAGACACTCAGCCATACCTCCAAGTTGTTGATCGGAATTGGATATGCCGGACTTGTCCACATTGCCAGAGCTTATGAAGTATACACACTTGCTGCAAAGAGTGTCTGGTCGTTCCACATCCCATGTTATTTTCATTTATTACAAAGTGACACACCTATATCAGCAGGGCCACAACCCCCAACACCCACCACCTGAACTCATCCAAATACAGAAGCCCAATCTGGCTAACCAAATTTATTTCATCAGATGACTGCTAAGGATACTTACAGCAACAAGTCACTAGATACAGTTATCCCAAAATCAGAGATTCAATCAACCCTTCCAAAGACAGATGGTAGGCTACTCGGAGAGGCTGCAAAATGTATGCAACAAAGCAAAAAACCATGACATTCCAATTTGACAAATGACAGAGTGACTATTTGGAAAAATGTATACAATCCAAAATGATTAAATAACAACCATACAAAGTTTTAATTAGAAGTGGTTGAGCGCACATCATCTTCAAATCTAATTGGTAAACAGAAAAATATCACGGTTTGAAACTTAATCAAGTACGTAAAATGTTGTTAATGAAAGAGGGTGGATCTTTTTGTGTGCCTCACAGAAATATAGAGCAAATGTGCACAGTGAAGGATAGCAGTTTGCAGTTCTGTCTTCTTCCAATGGTGTGCCTATGTATCATTGCATGGGTTGTCCAACAGCATGGGCTGACCATTTCTATGGTTGCAATGCAAGTTTGCTACACCTTTTATGTAATAGCACCTCCTATATAGTTAAAAGTCAAAAGAAAAAATTGCCTCCCATCACCTATTCCAAGCCATTCTTACCATTCACTGATGCCAATCAACAAGATTACAATCCTTCACCGCAAGAAGCTGACGAAGAGACTCTGCTTTTTCCACAAAACCCGCCTCCGAAAATGCGTCGAATAGCCTCTTACATGCAGATATATCAAAATCTGGGACTAATTGCTTCCACTGGTCAATAACTTCTTCCGCTTCTTTTAACTGCCCAAGCATAATGTATGAAGATAGAATACATATATAATTTCGGCTAGTCATTTTCTGTGAGGTCATTCTCAGAGACTTCCATATTTCACTAACCCTTTCTTTGTGTGCCATACCCGTATAAAAAATAATAAGGAAGTCATACGTTATCCATTCTCTCTGGGTAATCTTCTTGTCAGCTTCAACTGGGGAGCTATTTGAATCCACGAGACGAGTTGCAGTTATATATATGTTGGTTAATGCAGCATACATTTTCCAACCTTCATTTGATGAGCTTCCATCATGGGTCATTTCATCAAGAATCCTTCTCACACCATTGATGTCGAGAGTTGCAGCACATGCACTTGCCCAAAGGTTGTAAGTGAACAAATCTGGAGAGACCTTCTGCCTTTTCAGCTCTTCAACTACTAAAGAAATTTTATTCAACTGCCCAATTGACATATACAATGTCATCATCTCATTATATGGAAGTGCACTTAGGGTGAGGTCTGATTCCTTAATTTCCTCAAAGAGTTCCTCTGCCTTTTCAGTTTGTTTTGCTGCAGCAAATGAGTGGAGGAGAGCAGTGTAGGTTTCACATGTTTTTGCAGTTGGAGGAAGTCCTTTAAAAAACTCTTCGGCAGCATTGGTACCAAAAACTCTAGTCATCAAGTCTATGCGAACTGCATAATCATGGTCAGACACTTCAAATTCTTGATGAGTTACCATCCACTCAGATATCTGCAAAACTTGGATCAGTCTCACAAGTCAACTCAATGAAAGGCCATTGCACCTCATAAGCTGATATAATTAAGCGTTCTGTGCAGCATTTAACATTTCATAGAAACAAGGAGGATAGACCACCACCAATACATGAGGGAACAAAACGAATTAGAATCACATTTGCATACTAGGGATGAGATATTAGTAAACTTCTGAAATGCAGGGGGAAATCTCATGCTTACAAAATTTTTTGTTGGATAATTATAAATAACCTCGCTTTTTTTTTTCTCCACCGTAGAAAATTTAATAAAAACCTTAACGTTAAAGAAGCTAGCTCTATATGAGATTTATATAGAAAAACAATCATGAGAATTTCATAAACAATATTGAGAAAAAGGTCATCTCCCAACTCCAAGAATACATGGGGACAAGAGTTACATGTGACGGGCCCTTTCACATAGGGATGATGGTAATGGGTCAGGTAATAGACAGGTGAACCGCCCCCCTTTCACTGCTAATGGGGCATGTTTAATATTGCTATTGGAGGATTAAATGTGGTAGGGTTTATAGATCTCAAAGCAATTAAGGTTCAGTTTTTGTTGCCCCAATCTGTTCAAATAGCCTTTGCATTTTTTTGAGTGAGTTGTTAAATAGTATTTGTAAATTATCAGAAGATAAATATACTCTTGAAAAGTTTAATTTCTCTTCCATATCAAAAGTACTATCGAACATGTGCAAAACTCAACCCCACCTGTACCACACTTGTGTCTACACCTTCAGCTAAGAAATTGCCTCAAAAAGAACCCAGCAAAGCAAATTGCAAAATATAATATACAAAACAAACTTGCAGAAGCAAGTAATATATAGCACTAGAAGGCTAATTTTCACCAAATATTTCCAATATCAGCAAATAAAACAAAAGGATTGAAGAACCATTTCAGAGAGTTTCAGGTAATGATGTCAACTTTCTAGTCATTTCTATCAAAGGTTGTGGATTACTGGGTTGTATGTGTATCACAATTTGCTACTAATACATGTTTAGCTGTTTTACCTTTTCTTTATTGGTCTAGTTCTCTTCTCCTTTTAAGATCTGGGGTTGTGCCACTGTTTTAGTGTGTAAACAAGTGAATAAATTGCATGTGAATGGTTTGGAAGAAAATCGTAATGGTATAGTTGAGTGGTTGTCCTTTCCTAGAAGGGGTTCACTGGCCATATTTCACCAAAAAGATCTCATGTGTGAGTCCTATAATCCTAACAGTAGGATTTAATCAGTGAGAATAGGAGTGTTTTGCCAAGGATTTGGGGTGGATAGTGGATACAGGATCCCACATGCTCCAGAATGAAGTAGCATTTTCCCAAACTTTATCTGGGCCTAAGATATATCAGGAACTTAATTAGCAAGTTGCAGCACAGACCCAGATCGGTCCCCCTAAAGCTTGACTCAAACAAGGCCTCTGCAGATCCAGTGAGTTCCAAAGCCCAGCCAATACCTGACCAAGATCCAACTCACATATGACACAAGCCTTTCAAGAAAGGCACCTAATTATTCTTTTTCGTGAGTTTTCTGTGACATCTTTGAAGTCAGTGAGTACATAGGTAGGTCTCCACGAGTAAGAAACCTTGAACTATAGACAGCAAGACCATGATAATACTCAAATTTTTTACCATTGAACATTGTATTTCAGATTCAACTTAGGCCTACAGCAGTCTGAAGACTTTAACCAGGGTGCAAGAGCCTGATGATACTCAAACTCTTGCCATTGAGCATCTTATTTCAGATTCAATTCAGGGCATTCATGGCTCTCAAATCTCAATCAGTTGGAAGATCCTGAAAGAAGGCAAGTGACAATTGCCAATGCGATTTCCTTAAATATAACAAATTTAATTTATAGGCGTTGCTTTGAAGATTGTTCTTCCCCTCAGTAGTTGTTGTTGCTACGAAAGCCAGACTCCTTGCTGCCTCCTAGGTATCTGTGTTGCCAGATTTTTGGGGAGTGCCTATTGAGGTTATGTTGTTTAAATGGAGAGAAGTGGTATCCTCTTAATTTTGGTTTGTCTTTTTTTGGGGCCTTAGGCTTGCTTGGGAGGCGTTCTTTCTCCTCTTTTGCTGTTTTGGATGGTTTCTTTGCCTCCTCTGTTTTTTCATTGCTTTTCAGTATATATCTTTTGTACTGCTTTGCTTTGATTAATATAACTCACCATTCAAAAAAAAAAAAAGATATAAGGTTGTGGATTCTGGTTTGCCTGTCATGGAAAAGATTTGGAAGAAGTTTTTTAAGATTGGCAAAATTATGGGGTTTTCTATTAATAGCAAGGAAGTACTCTGGAAAATATTCAGACAATTTGCTGAATGGAAAAAAAGAGGAGAGGTGACTATTCATGCAAGGAAGTATCCACTCAATGGGCTTATTTGGAAAGTGATGACAGATGACAATAATTTTTCTAATTATTGTAAAGAAGTTGAGAATCAATACTGTTGTGAAGTGATTCCTCTTACAATTGTCACCATGATGAAAGGAAGGTTAAAAATATGTTGAATATTGGCCAATCAGTTGGAGTCTCTTTTGGTGAGAAAGAGGATATGGGAGATTTTCTTAAGAGACTTCCAGGGAACTAAAAATAAAAGGGAAAGACAAAGTGCGCTCCAAGCTCTGCACGGTCTGATTAACTAAGATCTTCTGAGTTTAAAAAAAGAAGATTTTTATAATCCTTGGGTTCTTTTGGGGCAAGAGTGGTAATCTTCTGTTTATGAGGTTTTTGAGGGTTTTATTTGATGTTTTTTGGCCTAATTTGGAGGTCTTTTTTTAGCCTTTTGGTACACTAGGAGTGTAGTGTCTGTTCTTGGGTGTCTCCTATTCTTAGTTATCTTGGTGAAAAATAAAATTCGTCACCATTTACCAAATAAAAGTTTCCAAAGATGTTTTAGCTGCCAATGCAACCCATTCAAATGGCAAGCCAGAGTTTTCTAATGCAGAAAAGTAATAGAAACAGCACGGTTTAGATGCACACGTCAATGTCAATTGTGAATTGCGTGTGCATCATGAATTGCACAACATCAAGAAGACCTAACTCTTCATTTCAACATTTTCATAAACCTTATCCCACCTAAGAACGATTGGTTCAGTGTTCTACATAAGTAGAAATCAATATGGTTTGACAAATGTTTCTAATATTCAATTGCTGGTCTAACACTACCCTACTCTTTCGTCTAGACATGGGATTGGCACAAGCTGGCAGTCATATCAAGAATATAAATCAAGTGACAACTCAAGTCAGAAATATTGTTCGGGAATCATTTTAACTTCTTATCATTTTTGAATCATAACCAATCATTTAGTTATGAGAATATAAGGTACTGGGGCTTGAAGAACAGTCACTTCCCATGGCTTTCATTGGATACCATGAAGTAATAATAATGTGTATGCTTGATGTTCCCCATTCCAAGAATAGTATCAACTAGGGCTATCAACTGTGTCCAGAGCATCACCAAGGTGACTCAATGAAGTTTTTGGTAGTCTTCAGAAATTTCAAGCATACAATAAAGAACTTATAACCAGTATGGAATTGTTAAATGGATGCTATTATACATGAGAATGTACAGTCGTTTTTTTTATGAAGTGGGTATCCCTGAGGTCTTAGACCCAAGAAGACTATTCCCCCGCGTGGCGCCCACTGTACCAAGCAAACACGGGGCAAATTTGGGGCAATTTTTTTAACATGACTTGAGGAGCAAACCCACTCCTTACGACACTCCACCAACTAAAAACAAAGGTATGACATTGGAAAATGGGGGTGTCCTATTAAGGATTCACTATTGACACAGGCAATTGTTTGTGTGGGAATGTAACAGTCAGCAATAAAGTGCATCCCTTTTTGCTCCTTTCTCATTGTTTTCACCAGCAAAGGTAAAATGACTAAGAACCATTTCATCTTATCCAATGGCATCTGCCAAAGACGACTGAAATTAAGTCGAATCCAGCATTAGGGTCGAAACAATCACTGCATTTCTTATGTTTTTTGAAAGCGAATCAAGGAAAACTCATCAAACATCAATTTGGGGGCAGTATTAGAATGTGCCATTTCTCTAATTACCTATAGTCCACAGTCTCATGAAAGAATCTAAACCAAAGCAAGTAAAGAAAAGTTGAAAATTTGCAGACCTCGAGAGCGTGCTTGTATCGCTGTGATTTCCTGAGGTCCTTGGCGATCTGACGGAGCTCAGGAAGCGTGACCTTCTTCCCTTCCCCGACCCAGCGCTGGAGCGCGGCCGTGGCGCTTCGCTTGGGGAATCTGAGTCGGAAGATCCTGCTCTTGAGGTCATCTGCAACTTGCGGTGATTCTTCTACGGGATCGAGATCCAAAGCCCCCGAAGAGAGCGAGCGATTCGAGGGCTTTGACTCTCTGAGGATGAGAGAGGGAGGCGATCGAAGGAGGTTTCTGCAAAGTTAGGGTTTTAGAGATTACAATGGTGAAGAGGAAGAGATGAAGAAGTAGTAGAGATTTACCGACTGAGTTTGAGGAAGAAGGAGCGAGTCGCCATTGTCTTTTTGGGCAGACTAGACTGGAATGGATGATCTTGGTCTTCATGAACCAACTGATCTTGTGACTGTGACTGCTTTGATGGGCCTCTTGGAGAGAGAGAGAGAGGGCCCACCATGGATTCTAAAGGTGGGCCATCTAGATCCTTGGGGAAGTAATCAGGGCCTTCTTGGTAGATCTTGCAGCACCATATTTGAGGGCCCAAAGGCCCTGTGGTGGCAGCAGTCAGTGGGATGGAATTGGGTTGGTGGGTTGTGTGAAGATATGGGCCTCTATCCTATTGTGGCCCATTTGTCTACTCTGCATTGAGTTATACTGAATCCCCGGGGGTCTTTGGATTGCATGGAATTAAATATTTGGGAATTCATGGTAAAATTAGTATCAACCAAAAGAAGACTATAGTCTAGAGAAGTGGGTTGGGTGGGGGTGAAGGAATAAAGGGAAGATGTAGATGGGACCCTCACTTACTTTTGTAAGATCTGATTTATTCTTTTGCTATCTCATTTGACATTTATTTTCCATTAAAAAAGAGATTATTTGATGGCTGCTTATAGATCTTTATTTTTCTTTATTCAATTTTAGTCATTTTTTAAATACGAATCTTTGAATTATTAGGGATACAATTTCTAAGAATTCAATCCTCACCTTCCTCGTAGATAGTTTTTCCAGCAACAAACAGGCCATTTCTAGGAGGTATGGTTCAAGCTTTTGAGCACCAGATGACTCCCCACGACTACCTATTCCATTCTTGAATTGGCATTCCACACATCCAAGACCCATCAAGGAAAGCAAATAGGTATCGTATTCTTCGATGATCCAAAGGTTTTGACCCATTAAAAAAAAGGGGTGTTTGAACCTATTTTAGGTTCCAATTCATAAATGGGGCCGAGTCCAGAAGCCAATTTAAGTTTTGATTGATAAATAAATCTAGCTTCGGATCTGTACAGATCTCCACTTAGGACCTCGTAATGAGTTTTTAATATTATAAACTATAGCTCAAAATCAACTTTTGTTGAATCCTTTTAATATTTAATTCTAGATGTAATAGGCTTAATACACTGTTATAAGTTGAATAATATCCTTATTCTAATAAATAAAAAAATATAAAATGAAATTAGAACCAGTTTTGGAGTTGAATCTTAGTTCTCTAGTCGGAACCAATTCTGAAACCAAATTGGAGTCCTCTTAACATTATCGGCTTTGGAATCAAGTCGGAACTGGATTCGGAATTGGAACCTTCATTTACAAATGAATCCGGTTCTGGGTTTTAGCGTATAACCGATATGTTTCAATCCACACACTCATTTGAATTGTATAGGTCCACGGTTGATCATATAAAATTTGAGATTCGTCCAAATTCATATAAAGATTAAAGGTTGGACAACTTTGAAGCCCTCAAATAGTAACTCGTGATCAAATGGTACCACTTTCAGAATATAGGTGGGTCAAAGAGAGACTTTCAAGGTATCATGCACTCACAATTGTCATACTTTTAAGAGAGCCTGTGCCAGCTAGATTGTTCCTGAAAATGACTCTTGATATTACATGACCTACTTAGATTCTAACTTACAATCCGTTCTCATTCCTAACTTCAGTTTTTTAGTAGGATTGAATTATGCTTTGGAAACAGATTTGAACCCATCATCAAGAGAGTCTCACCATTATTCTTATCACTCTATCGCTCCACTATGTTTCCATGTCTGTTTTTTTAATTATCTTTTGGGAGAGGGGGCACTGGGATGGTCACCTTTTAAATCCTTAACTACACTATTAGATAGCTAGGGCATATCATGATCAAGCAATTAATTAGACCCCTTGAAAATATTTTCATCATTAGGTGGCTCACTAAACTTGAGGTAATATATTAGTGATGTTACCGTGTTTTCATCACTTGATGTTGCTGCAGTGATCTCCATATTTCAAATGAGCTCACAATTACTAAAGATGCCGTCGTTGCAGTTCATGTGTGGACCATAGAAGTTGTTTCCCAGTGTTTATAATAATTGAACAATTATAGTTAATCTTATTGCTATGTATTTCCTTTTGCCATTACTGTGCTTGTGGGTAGTTGTTACTGATCTTGCTGAATTATTTTAGCATTAAATTCACTAACAGTAACAAATATTGTTCTTAGGAATTATTTACAAATTTTTGTATGGACTATGGAGATATTTAAGTATTAAGTTCACACTTGGAGGGGTAGCTCAGTTGGCCTAGGACCACACGGTTTGCACCCGGTGGTTGGCCTTAGACCACGGTTTGCACCACTTAGAGGTTGTGGGTTCGAAACTGCACTACGACACTGGGGCCACAGGGGAATTTTATCCGACTTTCTCTCTTGGGCCCGTAGGTATTATTCTGGCCCAAAAGGGCTAGGAACCCTACGTTACAAAAGAAAAAAAAAAAAAAAAAAAAGTTCACACTTGGGAGAATTTGTAAATTCTGGTCCCCTATATGGAATTCCAAAATCCTCAAGGTCAAAGAAGCCTTTCTAAATTCTAAAGAATTTAAGAGTTCATTCAAAAGGATATTTGTAACTTTTATGCTGTTGGAATTCAAAATTCTAACATCAAAACATAGCATTTCTAAATGCCACCGTGGGAACAATTGTACAATCAATGTCAGAAATTGTTAACATGACAAATTCTCATGAGGAATTTTGCTAAAGAAACAAGCCCATATATCTCCATAAGACACGTGTCATTCTAAAATCTTGAGGGTTTTCTCATGATATTATCAAGAAGACAAGAAGATACGCAAAAGAAATTAATATTTTAAATAAGTAAAAGTAGTAATTTTCTCATGACCGTTCACCTGATGCCATTGGACAATGGCTCCAATAATTCTGTACACATCATACTCTATTATAAATTTATAATATAATATAAAAAATATATTTAGTGCAGTTAGTAGGTATTATTATGTATTTAAAAATGACAATATGACAAATATATAGGAAAAGTACATGTGGTGCATGTGTTGCATGCCCTGCCCTCCACTCTAGCCGTCCTTTGTATTATTCTCTGCAGCTGGCATCAACAGGACAAAAGCAAATCCTGCCACCAACCAGAACAACACAAAGGAAACCAATCTGGATGCTAGTGGGACCTTATGAATATATGATTTTGATCTCCTCAGTGACTTGTCCAAGTTTAGGAAATAGAAGACTTTGGGGGATATGATTCTTTACTTCTTTTATAAATCAGATAAATCTTTGCACGTTGACAAGCTAATATATAGGATTGTAAATGGGTATTCGATTCTCCGATTATCCAGAAATTTTGATTCGCAAAAAACCGTGTTCGGAATCTATTTTAGTTTCCAATTTATAAACGGGTCCGGGTCTGGAACCTAATTTAAGTTCCAATTGATAAACGGGTCCGGTTCCGGATCTATATAAATTCCGACCCGTGGACCCAGGACCTGGTATAAGAGTCTTTAATATTGCAATTTATACTTTAAAACCAATTCTTTTTTGGTATTCTTATGTATAATACTGGATGTTGTAGACTTGATGCACTGTTATAAGTTGAATGATATGTTTATTTTAGGAAAAAATGAAGAACAAAGAGAAAATATAATTGATTTTGGAACTAGATTCGAGTCCTCTAGGTGGATCCGGTTCTGAAACCAGATCCGAGTTTTCTTATCGAAACTGGGTTGAAATCAACAAAACAGGTTCTGATTCAAAACCAGATTTGGAACTGGAACCGTTATTTATAAATAGTTCCGGGTCCACTATAGTTCCGATCCAGAACTATCCCATTCGCAACTCTACTGATATAGCATATCCAAGATTCACCTTCTATAAATGTGCCAAACTCTTTATATTTTAAAAACTTAAATTGGATGACTAACAACATCTAACTATCATAATTTATAGTAAATGATTAATCTTCAAACAGATTGATCCTGTGGATGTCCCTTGAGTGAGGCATTTTATATCAGCATCAAGGCTCATCAGATGAGCTATTAGGATGCATCATCATAAAGTTGGCAAATGAAGTGGTAAAGTGAGATGATAAAATGTCAGTTTATAGCAATACCCAGGAAGAAATGGGGGCCAATTTTGGTTAAGCTTCACTATCAGCTTTAAGTGAATGTAATTAATCTCCATAACTTATATTCCATACTACTATGGTTAGTTGAGCGGTACTTATCTGGAAGTAGTGGTTGAGTATTCGTTTATATCAAAGCAAAGAAACAAGATTTATATTGACAAGTTTTATGGCGAGCTGAAGAGTCGTGAATACCCAAGAATGTTTGTTTTTTTACTTTTTCTTGTTTTGGTAAGCAGAGGCCCAAGAATGTTGAAGATGGCACAAGGACAAGAAGGAAAGGTTGAATGGACACTAGTTTATACATTTTTTAACTTAGACATTGCATTTTGGGGGACAAATTAAGCAGCTAGGACTATCTTTCAGAGTCATTTTCAAGCCTTAAAAAATTGCATAGCGGCTCTAACTAAGCTTGGTATATACTCATGGGTTTGAGGTATAAGCCCAAGCTCTTCCTTGTTAGTAAGCATGCAGGCTCAATCTTTAGTCATGTTGAGTCCAAAAGTCTGTTTAAGTCCGGCCCAAACCACCCAAAAGGATAAGCCATCCACTAACAGCCTTACATGGTGGGGCTATCCGTGGACTGGACCAGCCATTTCAAACTACACAGTCTAGCCAGCACTGGCCTCTGCTTCAGGTTCGTGGGCTTGGCCTAGTTTCTGTTTCCTGCCATATCATCAAATGTCTGGATCAGGACTTACTTTATGCCGACAAGGATGAATTTGGCCTGGTCTGAATATTTAAGAAAAGATTTCCCAATTTAAAGGGGCCATTGACTGGACCCATTCTCAAATATCAAGCCCAAAAGCTAAACGGGCTTGCCGGGATAAGTTTTGGTGCAACCCAGCTCATGTACAGCCTTACATATACGCAAGTAATACATTTCTGCCAAGGTATAAAAAGACTACGTACAGCAATACACCCACAAGACAAACAGGTCCATTTCTTCCTTATCCTTCCATTTCTTGTTGTTCACGTAGCTCAATCTCTGCCAAACGCTTCTCTTTCCTGTATTTCTTCACTTCTCCATAGAAGTAGGAGGCAAAACCCCAAAGAGAGAGAACCAGGGCTATGCCCTTCTCAGCATTGAACTTCTCAGTGAAGAAGAAAACGGCTAAGATCTCCGATACTGGAATTAGGACTGAAATAAGGACTCCGGCGTGCAGTGAGGAAGAACATGATACTACACCCACCATTCCTAAGAAGAACAACTGCCAGAGGACCGCAATTGCGACCAACACCAGGTAATAGGTGGCCTCTCCCCGTCTGTACTCGCTCGCTTCTCGAGGAATAACCTGGACGGAATCATAATTGATAACCGTTGTCATCTTAGCCGTATCCCATCAATTTATAGTCTACTAAAGTGTTTCACTCATGTAAATTGAGAAAGATTTGACTACTTACCAAGCTACAACTTTAGTTGTGAACCAAGTTGCAACTTTTAATTCACTAAATCATTAAATTCATGTGACCCTTAAATAGATAGGCATGTTCATATGACTGTGCCTTGCAAGGCCAGACCTAATTCCAATTCCTTTATTCCATAGATTGGCATGAACCAAGATGTTCCATGGTCACCACTTTTTCCAACTTTGAAGTGGTGCTCTTTAACCACATGAGTTTTTCTCTATATAGCTTTAGAAAAATTACTATGCAATATCTATTCTAACTAAGGTCAAGTGAGGTCTTAGCAATCTCTCTCTCTCTCAATTAACATCCATTCAAAATGAAAATTAATTGAATGAGAGATGACTTATCACCAGACACTCCGGTATCCCAAGAGACTCACCTTGAAGTCGTTGTTCATCAGCATTCCAATGGTGCAGAAGGCAGTGGCGAAGAAGGATAAGACCATTTGCATCTCCATCACCAAGGCATAGGTTATGGCCTGCTTGGTCTTCATATATGTCAGCTCAAGCAGCGGCAGCATCAAACCATACAGCGCAGCTGCTCCGATTGTCATGAAGAAGCCCAAGTAGTACTGAAAATTCGACTCATTTGGGGGGCGGTCGCCCCCAGAGCGAACCCCAAGAACAACTGCTCCAATTGTCAACAAGATCACAGCATTGATGGAATAAGGTGTGAATTTGTGCCTCACTAAAAACAGTGCGAACAAAGCATTGAACACCAGTTGGGAGGAGATGAGAATGGAAGACGTCGAGACCGGAAGATAGGAAGAACCATATGCATACATGTAGTCATCCAAACCTGTGAGGATGCCAATTCCAGCACAAAACGCGAATAGGCTCGGTGTTATAAGGATCGCCTTTGCAAAATCACCTTCCTTTCGACGTCGGCTGATGTAGGAGATATAAAGGGGGACTAAAACAAGAGGCCATCCACCAGTCTGTAACCAACTTGTTAGCCATTTCCGTTTGCCCCCGCGAACAAAATAGAGGCGGAGAAGCAAGGGGCCACCGGTGTTGCCGATCGCCAACATGGTGCAGTTGATCACCAACAGGGTCAGCTTCATGGCCTTGCTCATTTTCTTCTCTATTTGGGGTTCTTGGGGGCCTGCTTCTACCTCTTTGTCTATGTTGGTTGACATGGATGCAGCTTGCAGGTGATGAATCTCACAAGGCCACCAATAACCTTTACACTGTAAATGGGCTGGCAATTCTAGATGAGGCTTGGAGAGCTTTTTGGGTCTAATATATTATGATGATTGGAGGAGTATGTACATGGAGTGGCACATGAATTGTAAGAAAACCTTAAAAAGCATGAGTGTTACTTGTTTTTTTACTGAAAAAACCTTCTTTAATTGTTGATATGACTAACCCTTCAGATAGAAAATATTCTACCTTGGAGGATGTGTTTGTCTTGGTTTATATCAGAGTAGATTGGATTTATGATCTAACTAGGTTATATTTATAATGTGGTTAAAACTAAATTAGATTATAGTTATTATGTGATTAGATTATCTTAATTGTAATCTATGAATCACTAAGCTGTTTTTAATGAATTTGTAAAGATAGAAGTTACACACATCGACAAAAAAACTTCAATTTAAGAACTGCGGGCACTACACAGTCAATTGTACCCACATCAACATGGATCACGTGAGTACAATGCATTGTCGTCCCACTTTCTTTGCTAGATGTCAGGCTACATTAGGGGGGCCACATAATCAATTTCATTTACATGATGCTCAAGTAGTGAGCCCCACATCAGATTAGTCAAAGATCATATTGTACTATGCACGAGCATGAAGACAAAAAAACAAAAAGGAGAAAAAATGATTAATGGGGAAGGAGAACCAATTGTTGAGACTTGAGGGTAAGATTAGCTGAAGGAACCAGAGATGGTTAAATGGTATATGTTTTCACTTATCAATCTGAGAGAACAAATGCAAATGCAAATTGCAACATTGTTAAGGCTTCCCATAATAAATTTTTTTATGTGGAAATGAAAGAGGAAGTCTTGGCTTCTCCTCTGCAATGGGAGAGATGGAACAACATTGTTATAACCTCTACATATGCAACTTTGAGAGCTTATGATAGGAAATCAACCTTTGGTTTTGTTTTTATGTTAAATAATGATATCGTTTTAACAAGTTATGTCAAAGGACCAAGACTATGTTCCCCCAAAAGAAGCTGAAGCGAGATCAATCTTGCATTCGTACGTTGAATATCACAATAGATATAGCTAATAGCAATATTTGGGTCCTCTTAGCTAGATGTCCTCAAAGTGGTACATGCTATTAAAGGGAGTGGAGACTGATCTTTAAGATCGATTGTTTTGGATATTTTTATAGTGTCTAAGGGGTTCCATAGTATTGGTTTTAAATTTTGTTCCTAGAAAGCTCAATCACAGTGCTCATCACTTAGCCATGTTAAGTTTTTTTATGATGTTATCGGACTTACCAATTTTTTTCTTTCTCTTTTGTTTGCTTCGTCATTAGAATTTTTGTTTCTAAAAAAATTGAGAGAACAAATAATATAATGGCCTTATCATTTTAATAGCATAGGGATGTTATGAAAGAACCTTCACTATTATTACTTTCTCTCTTTTTTTTTTGTAAAAATTTACTATTATTACTTTGAGGATTTTACGGAAAAATTTCCTGAATTTGGGCATTCTTCGCAAAGTGTCCCCGCAGATTGTGCAGCACAAACTCTATCTTTCCACCACTTTTTTTTTTCTACTTTTTTCTTTGCGACGATAGCGTCGCGTCGCTCCTCACCTCACGTCTCACCTCTCACATTTTGGTCCAAATATCCTAGAATCTCTTGGGTAACATAGTTGGGTTATGTTTACATCCGTGTAAAAGTTGTTGGAAAAGCTGTAGATTTTCCGTGGTTCATATAAGCGGAAAAGCTGCGAATACGGGTTTTCCAAAAGCTGCCAATAAAGGTTTTTCACGATTTATATAGGCGGAAAAGCTGTGAATAACAGCTTTTCTCTCTCTGGTTATGATGTACAAGTACAAGATTATTATTGAAACTATTCTTCCATATTATTTTTGTCATTTTTTTCTTTCCCGTCTCTTCCACTTTTCAAGAAATATCTTCAGAATATGAAAACAAGAAATAAATAAATTATATGTCGGTCAGTAGTAATCTTTTTATAAAGCATGTGATACTGTTTTTCCAAAATAATTAGAAGAAAATGGAGTGGGGGAGATAGATAAATAGGTAGGAGAAAAGGAAAAAAAAAATAAAAGAAAGAAGAAACAAATGAATTCTATGTAGAGCGACGCTAGCGTTGCTCTTATTAAAGACGAGTGGTGCCAGCGTCGCTCTCCTCGACATAAAAAAAAAATCGAAAGAAGTCCTAATGGACACTGCACAAACTATAAGAACCCTTCATGAAGAATGTTCATATTCCAAGATTTCCCCCTTAAAATCTAATATTACTTTCAAATATATTCTAGGATATGTCCAATAGCAGGAATTGAAGGATTCTACTTCCTATGACTGGTAGCTGTACTCGAGTGACGGCTGCCACATTCATTTTGATGTGAACGGCTGGCTATATATGACTACTTATTTCCACATTAATCATTGTGGAAAAGGAGTAAATACTTTCAACTTCTGGTTTGATATTACTATTATAGTGCCCGTTTGATAATTTACTTTTAAAATAAAGTGGAGTGAAGTGAAATAAAAAGAATAAATAAAATATAAGTGAGTTATGATGGTATTTTATTTTTAGTTGTTTGGGATGAAATATTTTTGACTTTTTGTATGGGGAAATGGAGATTTTTTGTCTTTTAATGAGTAAATGTAGTTGCTTTTTGACTTTTTTTTTAGAAAAGATGGAGGGAATTTTGGTAAAAAGTGCTTTAAATGGGATGTTTAACATGACTTCACTTCACTTGACTATATTAGTAAAATTACCAAATGATAGATGAGCAGGCATTCCCAACCGTGCTGCGTACTTGAACCACATCTCATCCAAGTGGGACCAACAGATGTTCCTGCTTATAGGTACCCCACCGGTACATGGTGGATACCTGATCACATGTAAAACTATAGCCATGATCAAGTATTTGATGAAAGTGTAGCTAATGTAAATGTAACCTTAATCAAAAGATTGTAAGGGTGATCAAGAAGCAGTATTGCAATCTTAATCAAGGGTAAAAGAAACATAATTAAACTCATTACTTTGGGAATTACAATCAGATCACTTCTAAAAAATGAAATATGATATAGCAGATTTCAAGCACCCTCTCCAAGCTTGACTGAACTTTTCACATTTTCTTAACATGGGAAGGGACCATTTCATGCCTTTCATCAGTTTTGCATCTAGGTGAGAACTGCCGCTCATTACCACTCGGGCCATTCTCAAAGGAGAACGTGACTTGTGGTTAACATTAGATTCGTAAACTTCTTTTAAAAAGTATGACAAGCTTAAAAAACAGCCCACAAGTTTTAGGCTTATTTTAAAAAAGGACACCAAGATTCAAAATTTTCAAGTCAAGGTATAAAGTTTTCACAAAGTTTTCAAATAAGCACAACCGGGCAAAATAGCATCCCCTACGTGTTTGAATGGGTGGTGAAATGAATCGAAGTGAGATAAAACTTCCATTATCTTGACAAGAAAACACTATGGGTCATATCAAAAGTACATAACTCTCGTTCTTTAGAAAAAAAAAAACATCCTTTCTCCACTAGATAAAAACAAAACATCATCTTTTAACACAAAACGTCAAAAAGATTCTCTATCAAGCCAATAAAAATAAAATATTACATTTTATTCTCTCTTAATTTGATGCTTCACATAACCATCCATTCAAACACGTTTCGAAAACAAAAGAGAGGATCGATCACTCCATTTTCCCTTCTTTTTTTTTCTCATCTTCTCATTTCTCCTTCCATCATGGCTCTCTGTAGACATCAACTGGTATTGCTCTGTTTTACCAAAAAAGAAAAAAACTAATATTTCCCTGGAAAAAGTCCAATGGTAAAGAAATTGCTAACAGCCAAATTAGATGCCCTTGTAATATTGATATATATAGCCAACCTACCCAATCCCATATCCATCACAATATTCTTCTTCATTACATGACAACCCAAAAATACCTGCATGTGAGCACCTGGATGTGTTCACATGCATCTTGAGGAAAGAAGGTAGTCATTGATTTTTATGACTCTGGAGAAAGAAGCCAAATGCATGGGCACTTGCGGGTAGCCGATTCGCATCATATATAAACAAAGGATTGGATAGAGGGGAACCAAGTTGCAATAGTGGGCCCTTTGCCGAAAGAAAACAGTTTGCAACAGTGGCCAACTGGCCATGCAAGAAGAAAAAGTATACCTGGACAGAACATTGGGACCGAATTATGGACCGATCCCAATGTTCTGGTCCAATATTTTGGATATTGGACCAGAACATTGGGATCGGTCCATAATTCGGTCCCAATGTTCTGTCCAGGTAGCATATCTCATGCAAGAAATAGAATGGTAGTTGCATCTAACTTCATTCTGAACTTTGACCAGTGGTTTTGCTGCATGTGTGGTTTAACTTTTATAGCTCTCCTAGTGGAAGAAGGGGAAATGGAGTGAGTGATCGATCCTCTCTTTTGTTTTAGTTAGGGCATTTTGGTCTTTAAAAATTGGGAAAAAACTCACTGCTAAGGGGGTGGGTTTTTTTTCGAATGTCCTTATTTTGGTACTTGTGAAACCTTATTAGATAATAAGTTGAATACTTTGAATCTTGGTGTCTTTTTTTGAAATAAGCTAAAATTTCGTGCCTTTTAAAAATTTTTTCCTAAAAGAGTATTATGATGCTAGTCTTCTAATTTACCATGCAGCAAAACTATTAGGTATGTAATTATCACACAAGTAGCACTAGCAAGCTGGTGGATGATGGGCCTATTAGTTTTCTCAGAATTTTTGTGAGCGAAAATTATAAATTCTTCAAATGCTATCCCTCAACAGGTTTTCTGCACAAGTAAAATGCAGGAAGTTTGAATTTGAAGAACTTAAGAGGAAAATCATAACAGTCTGAATGTTTGAATTGTTGAAATTTCACTAATCACTAATCAAACAGAAAATTCAGAAAAAAATTCATTGACAATAAATTTTTTTTTTTGGTACACCAGCTTAGGAAGCTGGGACCCAAGAGTGTTCACACAAGTAAGAAGAATAAGCCTACAACATGGAAAGGATTGCCACACAAGTGGGAAGAAAAGCCCACCAATTGGGAAGTCATGTGGCATGCCCAAGATTCATCCCCCAGCCAATGGATGACATGCAGGGTTGTCAACCAATTGAATCACCCCTTATTGCATTGACAATAAATTGGCATCGCTTTTGGAAATTCCTCAAACCAAACTGGCCCTTTTGAGTCCTTGAAGCTCATCCTACCAAGGCAAGTTTTACTTGATATCTAATAATGGCCAAACAAATTAATGGTTCAAATCTTATTCACGTGTGTGCCCATGCACAGGTAGAGGAGTGGATTCAGCCTCATAATAGGTCCTAAATTGTCCCTCTTTTATTCTACTGCTCGTGAATTGTAGTAGGCTTATTAGTGTATTCTGTGCAACAAAAATATATACATGACAGACTATATTGAGATGGTTAGTATGCGGTGGTGATACAAAAGATAAAAACAGTCAGGTGAAATGGGGAAGGAAAGAACAGTGGTTTTGTTAATTTTTTTCATCTTTTGATTAGTCATTCAATTTCCATCTAACCTTTTTCTTTCAACAGTGACTAGGTATATATACATTAAAAAATGGCAGGTCATATAGAGTTGAGCAAGCTAACAAAAGCAGTAAGGAACATTCAAAAAACTTCAATGACGACTTCTTAATGATAAGAGTTGTTGAAAGTGATCATTCAGATTATTTTTGAAGGAATTGTGTGACACAAGTCTTCTTGGCCTTAGTCAAGGCTCTCTTTTTTCATGACCCTCTGTTATCATTTTGGGAGTAGATCATCATTTGATTAGTGGGAACTAGAAGGTTTAGCTTTTTAAGGATGAAGAAATCAACATGATAGTATAATTATAGGTACGAATTGTGTTAACCATGTGTTTCATGGGTGATCAAGCTGATCAAGTGTATTGATTCGCTACTACTCAGCACCTTTACAAGACACCCTTCAATGTCCTGCTATCTTATTGTACAAGAGGGACGTTATTTAGGTGAAATTTACCTAGATGATTCCATCAATTTTTTGTTGGACAAGTGAGTGTGGCCCACATGACCACATTGGGCTCACTTCTTTCTAGAACATTCAATAAAGGATATTTTTTTTGTTGTCAAAGGATTAAAAAAAAAAAATTCCTCTACAAGGTGCTCAATTAGGGAGATATGAATATTGAAGAGATTTTTTAATACTTGTCTTGCTGGGAGGATTTTCTCTATAAAAGAATCTCTAGGATTACTTCCTTGCTTAGGTGAATTCTTTGGGCTTCCATCAATTTGCGAGAGAGAAAAGAAAATGATTTAAGAAAGTAGTAAAGATTAAATAGTATATATTATTTATTTATATCCAATGAGATTTTGGATTTATGAAAATTCTAACAATTCTCTCTTTCCCAAACAATCGAATAGACTCCATCAGTCCATTCTGCAGGAGAAAATTACCCATATGATATACAAAGAGATCTCCTTATACCCCCTGGTTATCAGGTGCACGCGCAGCGCATGGAGCTCTCCATGCACACCTCATTACAGGGCGACCTGGGGATGAGAATGGGGGTTTAAAAGATCTGGTCGTGGCATATCCATGTGCAAAAAATGGATCACACCTAATTATCTCAACCCCTTGATCAATGGCCTACAGATTTTCAACATTAAAAATGGGTGCATAGTGGATCCAAGGCTCTAGTCTATTCAGATTTGTGTAAAAGTAGGGATCGGGTGACAGGAAATCTAAGGTGGGATTTTCACTCTCCTTTGCATTCACATCCAATAGTTGAAGCCGGAGCTAATCTATTTTACTTATATATTTTTTTAAAGGCCCTATTGCCTGCTGTCACTTCTCCTGATAAGGTCTCAAACCTAGGTTCCGTGTTTTTAAATGAACTTTGACATCTATTACCAGCTAAAGTAGCCGCCAAGAACTGCTATAACCCTTTACCAAAAAAAAAAAACTGCTATAACCATTTTTTTTCTCCTTCTACCTGTGTTCCATCTTAATTGACAAAGTCATTTTACCTAACAGGTTATCATTAACAAGATTCTTCTACTTTAAGGAAGAGAAGCAGCTTAATTTGATTGGATTAGTGGCTCACGAGAAACATAGGTTTTTTTATTTTTTATTTTTTTGTGGTTAAGGCATAAAGGGAAGCTTATCTGATTATTGACATGGGAAATATGACTATTGCCCTCCATTTTATGGCCCTGATTAATAGGTTTTTTGGCCTCTTTTTTGCAAGTCTGGCTCACTGGCCAGGGAGAGTGTGACTTGCAATGTGAGGACCAGGGATCGATCCTGCAGGTTGGAATGGTGCTGATCCATTGGTGGTTTGGCCCCAATTAGTAGTTGGACTTAGGTTTGGTCAAGTGTGGATGATGCCTAAATGACCTAATATTTTAGAAAGGTAATATTCAGGTGAGAACTAGTTCACACATATTATATGAGAACTTTTTTATGGAGCCTAATTGTGAGCCCCATTTAACAGAAAAATGCTACATGTCGCAGTTGGGTCTAACCAAAACCAGTTGTCCTCATTTTGAACCATGTGGTTTAACCATCCAACTATCACACAAACAGTCGATGTTGTGAAACTGGAGAAAATTAGGAATTGTAAATCTAAAACTTTAAATGGTTAAATTTACTTCTATTTCTGAGACTTTGATCCAACTTTCCAAACCATTACTTCTACTTTGCGTGAGTCGCGGGTCACACTCTCCTTAAGACAATAAATATCCCCACATCAAATAAATGTCTGCAAATGGATTACCAGCAAATTTACCCCCAATATAAAACAGGCCTAGGTCCTCTGTATATTGGACTATAGTTTGTAGTACCCAGACCAACCCATTGATCACCAATGGTCTGTCCAGAACACTGGAAGATTAATGGTTAAATGGGCTAGATGAGATAAGTAGAATGGTTAGCTAGGCTAAATGTGATAATTAGGAGTCAAGTGAAGTGTGTCATTGGCCATGGGATTTAAAGGCTTTGATGAGATGTAAGTGTTGGAAGATTTTAATATGGTCCATCGGAAGATGTCCAATTGTGAAGAGATATGTGTTACTCTTCGGAAGAGTTGCATAAGATTGAAAGGGTATACATGTTCGAACATTCATTATCAGGACAAAAACTGCCAAATTTTATTGGGTCAATTTGGCTCAAAAGAAATCCAACTCATCCTGGAATAGAACTGGATCAACCCAATATTTTATTGGACTGAGTCGGACTACTAATGGAGTAGGTTGGACTTGATGGGCCCATTTCTTACCATGGAAGTTTTTAACTGCCATGTTGGCAGTTGTTATCTTGATAATGAATGTTTGAACAGGTATACCCTTCCAGTCTTACACAACTCTTCCGAAGAGGAACACATATCTCTTCACAGTTGGACATCTTCCGACGGACCGTATGGACATCTTCCAATAGATAAATCTCATCAAAGAAAGCCTTTAAATACTGTGGCCAATTCCCACAAATGACACACTTCACTTGACTCCTAATTATCTCATCTAGCCTATCTAACCATTTTAATTAGCTCATCTAGCCCATCTAACCATTAATCTTTAAGTGTTCTGGATGGACCATTGGTGATCAACGAGTTGATCTGGGTACTGCAAATTACAGTCCAACATACAAAGGACCTGGGCCTGTTTTTATCTTGGAGGCATATTTGGTGGTAACACATTTGTAGACATCTATTTGACGTGGGGGCATTTATTGCCTTATGGAGAACGTGATCCTTGTGATCCACTCAATCAAAGCTATTTATTATATTTTATTTTTTAAAATACACTTATAATCAATGCTTTTTTATGATATTTTAACAAAAGATTCTTGTTCCAAATGACCGGCGGCATACTCAGCTGCTTTGACATTAATGAATGATTACATTGAAGAATTTCGCGCACGCATATATATATATATATTTTATATGAGCATGGGCTCTTCTAAGTTCAAGTTTAGAATAAAATTTCATAAGCTCATGTTTGTGGGGTCCATCTTTGGTCCATCCAAATAGATCAAACACATGATCTTCTTAAATTGCACATGTCCACCAACTTAGACATTAGAGAGAGAGAGAGAGAGAATTGTCATTATCAATAACAACACAGGCGAGACAACTTGGACCCCTGACTCCTAAGTGTGATCACACTGCAATGAGTGCTAAACACTTGGGAAGAGGGCAAAAAAGATCAAACTCGTATTATGAGTTAACAGTCCTATTACAAATATAGCGATGATCTTGAACACAAAGCAAATTTAGCATTTTTATTAATTTAATGTTATATTTTCTCCTGTGTTTGTTATGAGGGATTTTATTCATACTCCAAATTGATTTGTTTTTTTTTTTTTTTTTTTTTTTTTTCTCTCTCTCTCTCAAGTAGACGAACGGACATCTTGGCATTAAACAATGAGAAATTAATTACCTTCTCTAATCTTGAATTAAGTTTCCACTCGCACTAAAACAATCACGAGTGCATAATATATAAATATATATATATATATATATTTATATATTTCTATGCATGATCGTCATTGTTTTTGTTCTGTTAATTGTTTTTGTTTGATGCTACGTATAAGCTGATGTAACCCGTTTTTGTTACATTGCCTAACAATAATCTTCAGTAGATTGGTCATTAATCAATAATTTGAGTGTAAACCTGACCCTTACGCATATGCATCATTTGCATATATAAATGAGTGAACGACTCTGAGGGCCTCTCTGTTTGGATTGGAATACATTTGTAGCAACCAACTGAGCTCCTATGTAGCTAAACTTTTACCAAAATAAAAAAGTTGCTACATATGAGCTTAGTTGGTTGGCAACCCCGTCTCACACGGATGACCAAGGATCGACCTGGTCTCCCCCTACTCTAGGCATGTACGAGATATTACTCCCACGCGTGTAGGTTCTCTCTCCTCACATATACGAGTTTTACTCCCACATACGGGTTCTCTCCTCGCTTGTGCCGGTCTCGCTTGTGCCGGTCTCACGGTGTCCTAGCCCCCTTAACTGGGATAATATATATAATTGGTCCAATTGTAATGGCACTCAACCCAAATTGACTAATGCAGCCATCGAGATACGAGGAAGGTTGGCATTCATAATGTTGTTTAACTTCTTTCACGGCCTCATTTGAATATTATGCCACCACAGGATGTGCTTCACGTGGGCTAATTTAGACTCCCATGCCCTTCAATCTCAGCACAGTCTATACATGGGCCGGGCCTAAGTCCAACTCAGATAAAGCCCATGGGTCTAAAAGTTAGCCCAGGCCCAGCCTGTTTAACCATCAAGCTAGGAAGTAAGGCACAGGTAGAACCATATCCCATAGGCCTGGAAAAAAAAAAAAAAACCTAGTCTAGCTAGGTAGGACCCACATAAAAATCTATTAAGAGAAATTAGAATTTTAATTTATCATATGAATTGATTCTGTACTTTTAATGTTTTTTTATTTGAAAATTCAGAAGAGAATCCTAGCAAGCTATCAAACAAAGAATTCTTGAAATTCAAGACAGATTGAATTCTCATGTATGAAATTCCATGATGAATCAAACAGAGAATTAGAATTCAAGAAGAATTTAGCAGCATTCATAATCAAGCATACACGAATTCTACAGCCATGGGACTTTAATCTTTGTCTTCTTGTATTCTCTAAAGAGGTAGATCAATCCCCTTAAGAACAAATAGGGATGAGTCAATGGTTTTGATTAACCATTTTCACTTAAGCATAGGTACCTCCAACTGATTATGGTAAAGAATTAAAACAATTGTTACTGCAGCCAACTTCTGTAATCCAAATGCATGAACGATCATGCAAGCCCTGTTGTTTAAATTTCGAGCTGAAGGGCGGCCCGCCACTTCCTATCAAAGGATGTATATTCTTTGATATACAAGTCCAGACCCAAGCAGGTTGTTATGGTCCTGCTGGCAAAAAGTTGCCTGCCCACAGTGCAGGATTTGGGCCTTCCATCCAGAGTGTGTGGCTTATAATTGCGTGGCCAAAACTTGGTGGCCCGCTTATCAGTGAAGCCACAAAATGCTGAGGGTAAACTGAGGAAGAACCAAACCTGCGACCTGGCAGTTGAAGCACAAAGCATCATTTCTAGGTGAGCATGTGGTATAGAGGAAGACCCAAGAACCTTCATCAAAATATTGCCAAATCATATACACAAAGCATGGACAGTTTACTGCTTGGAACTCAAGCTCCCAACCATGCTAGAAGACAATGGTGACTTATCCTTTGAACTGCTACTTAAGGCAATCTCCGAGATATTTGATTGGCTCTCTGAAGTTCCAGGCCTCATCCAGATCTTCACATGCCCTTCCCGGCAAACCGTTACAACTGACTCATTAGTAAATATCAACCCAGAAAGGGGTTCGACATGCACGCGTTGCGCAACTACAGGAGAGAGTTTTGGCACATCTCGCATACTTGGAGCAGGTTGCAGAGTGGCTGCTGGAGAAGTGCTGCCTGAATGAGAAGATTGGCTTCCATCGCCAGGTGTAGGTGATCCACCAGGAAATCGGCGTAATGGCATAACAATCTCATCCATTACCATGTCCCATAGAAGCAATTGGGTATCCTGTTCACGTCACAACGATGAAGAGTTTTACACAAAACGATGAGTAAAAACATAGGCAAGGAAAACCATGTGAACAATTCAAGATGTTGTAATGAGAGCTTCAACTCATCAGTCTGTATTTTCCTCTCTTTAGTCCTTCTTTGGGTAGAATAGTACTTAAATGATACAACTCCGCAGGTGAAAATGGCGGTGTAGAACATTGTATACTACCATGTTCCAAGCCAACATTCCAATTCATTATAGTCCCCATCCCAAACATATATGAAAATCTCATCTGGCTCCATTAGGTAAACCGCATTGAATTACGATGGTCCAAAAGTCAGGCTGGTCCACTCATCAGGTGGGCCAGTGTACAAAAAAAAGTATGGAAGAAAGGTAAGCTGCAGTCCAAAATCAATGCATACAAGCGGTCAGACAGGCATGTGGTGCCGCTTGTACATTGGATCTACATGTGTGCAGCCACATCCCAAGGAAAAGAGAAGGATCCATCAATAGTCAATCAGAGAAAAGATCCACATAACTGTAAAACTGAAAAATTATATGGTTCAAAAAGTCCAAATTAGTAAAACATACAGCAGTAGATGTCCAGGCATGCATCATAACATCTACTTGTGAAGGAAAGAAAAACACTAAATCTTCACATGGTTCACTCTTGGCTAGGAGTGGAGCCTTGAGCAGAACGTTGATTAAGGTGCTTATGAAAGTTGAATATTCAAGGCTCACAGCGGCTTGGTGTTCCTTTTTTTTTTTTTTCTCACAAATCAACATCTACTAGCCAGACAAGTGATTTGTTTGTGGAACAAACAAATTCTCAGCTGGGACAAGTAGCATCTTGGAGAGTCCACTGGCGTTACTAAATACAATGATGGCTGTGGATTAAGATCTACCACAAGTCTTCTAAATTGATCATTTCTAGAAATTCAATCCAAGAGGGACAACAGACGCCACCATTATGCCATGACTGTATCCCAGTGAAGAATTCACTTGGTCCATGACTTTACAGGTTTCGTCCATTTAAGTTTTTCAAAATATATTATAGATACATTTTCCTTGCTATAATATCATTCAACAAGGAGAAATATTTCTGTACCTGGCCAACAGAACCAAAACGATACATAACATTTTCTCCAGAGCCATCTGATGTTGGTGATGACCAATAAGAGTCAAAAGCAACTCCACTTACCTGCCCATTGAGTTGTCAAGAAAAGAAAAATAATAACACATGTATGCATTGAATGTTAGATAACTTACCCATGAGTTGTGTCCCTCTCCCCAGGCAACAACCTTACGGTCTTCCATGCTCCAAACTTGTACTAGATCATCTTCCCCTCCAGTTAATACGTACTTTCCATCAAAGCTGAGAAGTGTTTAGATCATTATCATGTCAGTGTACATAAATAAATAAAATATCACAGTTGTAAAAAGTGAAAGACTTAGAGGAGCTTCAATATAAATTCCAAGTACCAGAGATGCATCATGATACAAGGTGAAAAAATGACAAAAATATCATTTGATAAAATCTCAAGACAACAGAATGGCCATACAGTATATTAAAATTCTAAATCGTTAACAAAGCATTTTGTAGTGTAGCTTAATAATTTTTAAATAAGAAACATTCCAGAAATATTTTTTTTTCTGAATAGTTAGTTTCATTAAAAAAAACTTAAAGTACAAGAGCAATATACTGAAAACCTAACACCACAAAATACACAAGGACAGAATTCCTAAAGAAAGAAACAACAAAACCACAGAAGGACAAGAAAACAGCACCAAAATCCACAAATATAATGGTTTTACTACAAAATTATGAGTAATAGTTTAGTACTATCTTATACTATTACTTCTACATCATAAGTTCCAGTTATTACTTGGTTACACAAGATAAGTTAAGAAATCTGCAAGGATCGTACCTAAACCATACAAATTCAGATGTATATGAAAGGAAAAATGAATCAATAGTCTGTTTGGGAACTTTACATGTAGAATGAAGTGAAGTAAAGCCTCAAATAGTGAAAGAAAAAAATATAAATGGGTTATGATGATATTTTGTCTTTAGTTGTTTGGTACGGAATCTTTTTGACTTTTTGTGTAAAAAGTGGGCTTTTTTTTGTCTTTTAGTAGAGAAAGGAGGTTGGTTTTTTGACTTTTTTTTAAAAAAAAGAATGAGGGAATTTTGAAGATGTGTACTTTTGATGTGACCCTTTGTCTGGAAAATGGAGGCTTTACTTCACTCTACTCTACTAGTAAAGTTCCCAAACAGGCGCGGGTGGAAACTTTACAGAATCACTAATGAATAATCATGCAAACTTTTTTTCGGGAATGATATTATCAGAGAGAGAGAGAGTAAAAAAAATAGAAAACGAATACTGCTCGCTCCCATTGTTCCTCTATCCACCTAGTCAGTCTACATATGTCATTTGAAGCTTACCTGAATCTCCTCCACCATGGAATTTTTAATAACCAGTAACACCAAAAGCTCGATCTTTTAGTGATTCTGGTCATTAACATGGCATCAGAGCCAAAAGTCACGAGTTTGAAACCCCTGGGAGGCATATTACCTCCATATGATCATAGAACATAGCTTAATATTCTCCAACCTGCAACCGAACCCCACCACCTATGATGCACAGATATGACGTGGATACGGCAAGGACACGTCGTAGACATAGCAGGGACACGGATTTTACAAATAAAAAGTGAAGTATCGTATACGATACAACACGATACGTTGCCCATTTTGAAGTATCCATGCATCATAGCCCACCACCCCTCTATTAGAGAAAAGCAGGGCCCTACACCTTGCAACTCCAATGGGACCGATAGAGAGAAAGCAACACCCCTTCCAATATGATCTCCCTAATCATTCTTCCAAAATCTGTCAGGTCAGGTATTCCCCACAGAACGGCAATAGAAGTTAAGCTTAATGATCCTGAAAGGAGAAGACAGATGCACCACCTGATCTTCCTCCAAAACACATTTAACATTCAACCCAAGATGTTAAAAAGGACACCCCTCCTAACATGATCAATAAGTTTCTAAGCAGTATACGAATGCCAAAAAGAATGAACCCAGGAAAGTCCCTAACCTCCAGGCACAACAGTGTAGAGCACCATAGTAGCTTTTCCCACCACATATTAGCTGTTCTTTTGAGAAGTCAAATACTCTCAAGTAACCTGCATGGGCATTTGATATGAGTATCTATGCAATCAATATCTACCAGAATCAACAATGAGGATAAAGACAGATATACGAGGTCCAGGGAGTATCTATCAGTACAAATTGTTACCATCTCTTCCAACAGTAGCCAAATATGTTCCATCTGTTGAGAAAGAAATGCTGTTGATTGAACCTTGGCAAATATGCCATCTGGCAATTGGGTTGCTCTGCAAGAAGACCCAAATAATTAGGTGGAGGTGTCACATCAGAACACCTACTTACTGGCATGATAAATTATGTATTCACAAATGATAGGATCATAGCAAAAACCAATAGTAGTTTTGAGAATATCTAAGCTTCACCAACTAATTAACCACCAAAAGTGCCATTTTTCCCATTAAATAAACTTTCCATTGAATGCTTTGACTCAAACTGGTTATAAAGGTAATGTCAAATCTGAGAAATGGTTTGGTAGCCAGTTAAAGTGTATCTATCCTAAAAACCGAAAAGCCTAAAGTTTCATTTTTCCAATAAATAATGGTTTTCCTGGCATGAGTCAATCCATAAAATGTATCATTGACATCCACAATAGTTAACTACACTGCCATTTTTCATATTAAACAAGACTTTCCATTGCCACCCATAAACTGTTTTATGGTTTGGTAGACAGTTACATAGGTTAATTCCAGACCCAAAAGTCTAAGAACCATATTTTCAGTAACTAATGGTTTTCCCCATATGAGTTGACCCATAAATGTAACATAGACATCCTCACTGGCTAGCTATGCTTATGCCAGAAATATTCAAATGATAACCATCCACACAGTTTTTGTGTGTAGCCACCCTATGTTCTGGGCCACCTAGCCCACCTATGGTCAAGTGATTGGCTTACACAAACTACCCTGCATCTATAATTGCCACAAGCCAAGATTTGAAACCCATCCAATTATTACTCATTGCTGGATTGAAATCCCAAAAATGATCTTCTAAAACCATTGAACTTGAGGGGCCATAGATCAAGGGGTTAGGAAGATCTAATTGGGTTGATATTTTGCATGTCCCTGGGTCTCATTGAGATTTTCTCCCCCATGATTTGCATAGCCCCCACAAATGAGTTCACACTGTACTATGTGCAGACCGTTCTCAGCAGAATATAACTCAAGCTTATCCTAATATTAAGTTTCCCAAATGAAATAAATTTTCTAGAGTTTCAATCATGTCTTGTTTCTAGATATGTAATATATTTGTGTGTACAGGAGTACCGTGTACTGTGTAGCATATATATTCAGCTCTTCAGCTATGATACTCAGATACTTCAAAATAGGCAACATATTCTATTGTACTCATATCGTATCCAATACTTCACTTTTTATGTATAAAAATCCATGTCCCATCGATATCCATGGTGTGTCCCTGGCTCCCTGCTGTATCTGTCTTATTTAGGCATCATAGCTTCTCAGAATCTCAGGCTAACATGTATCCCAAAAAGACATGTTGTGATTGTAGAACAAAATATGATATTCAATTTCCTTTCTTTTTTAACAGTGTTAAAAAAAAATTCTTGTCTGACGTATGTTGGAAAAAAAAAAGGTTCTGCATCTATAAATTCAAGATGACGAAAGATAACCTGCTGAAGTATTAAAACAGTAACAGAACATCAACTGCAAATTACCTTGCTGGACCGTGCATGTGCAACAGAAAATTGAGTTTGATCCTTGATAACAGGGAATGAAGCGTCAATGGTTCCATCCTTGTTCTAAATAGACATGTGAGAAACTAGATTCAGTTCAGTTCATGCAGATCCATAAACCTCCCAAAATAGCGCTGACATCACTAAGTGAAAACTTATCAGTTTGGAATCACCTTTTCATACACGTATAAGTTCCCATCAGCATGAGCAACAACAAAAGTGCCATCACCTTCAGGAACCCATGCGATACTGGTGCATCGACTGTGGAAAACAAAGTTTATCCTATAAGACTATTTGAGAAATTGTGTAGGAAAAACAGAACCACAAGAAGACAGAACAAACTATAGAGTATAGAGTGTAAACCATGATAATGGTATAAACTACTTGCACCAGAGAGCAACCTATTAGTTTTCTCAGTCAATAGGAACACCTTAGTGGCATAACAAGGAGAGAAGCCAGTGACAGAGCTCTTGTGAAAAAATAGGAGGACCATATTCCATATTTCTACTACTTAGTTCTCCGGTCTAGGGAAGGGTCAATGATGTCAAAGAAAGAAATTCTGTTTGTCAGTTGGAATGGTAAGTGATTCTAAAATGCTAGTAAGAGACTACTACCCTCCCCCTCATAAGCCTTTGGGTGATAAATCATACATAAGCCTCCATAAAAAAAGATAGATTTATCTCAAGAAAGCGCTATTCCATGACTTGGAAGTTTGAACTCTAATTTTAAATGCCTTTGTCCCAACTATGTTGGGGTCGGCTACACGAATTCTGTTTCTCCATTCCAATCTATCTTGAGCCAAATCCTCAGATAAGTTATACTTCTTCATATTTGTTTTTACTACCTCCATCCACGTCTTCTTTGGCCTACCCCATCCCCTTGGCAAGCCATCAACCTTCATAGCCAAACTTTTCCTTACCGGCGCCGTTGCCGACCTACATTGGACATGCCCAAACCATCTCAAACGGATATCTCTAATTTGAACCCCTATTGTTGCTACCCCCAAATGCTCTCGAAAGCGCTCATTCCTAATTTTATCCTTCCTAGTTTTACCACACATCCACCTCAACATCCTCATCTTTACTACATCCATTTTGTGCATTTGTTGCTTCTTGATTGGCCAACATTCTGATCAATAGGTCATAGCCGGTCTAATCGCTGTCCTGTAAAATTTTTGCTTCAATCTTGTTGGCATTTGTCAGTCACAAAGCACTCCAAAAGTAAGTCTCCACTTCAACCATTTCGATTTTATCCTATGTTCGACATCTTCATCAATCTCCCCATCCTTACAAATTATAGAGCCAAGGTAGTGGAAAGAATCACTTTGTGGTATCTCATAGTCTCCAATTCTCAGAGTAGTTTCAGCTCTTTCTATATGCCCATTGAAATTATAATCCATATATTCCATCTTTGTACGACTTATTTTAAAGCCTTTGGATTCTAAAGCCTCCCGCTATATCCCAAGTTTTGCATTCACACCATCTCTTGATCCCTACCAACACAATATCATATGCAAATAACATGCACCAAGGTACCTCTTCTTGAATATGATTAGTTAACTCATCCATAATTAGTGTAAAGAGATAAGGACTTAGGGCTGACCCCTTATGCAAATTTATGGTCACTGGAAACTCCCCTGTCTCTCCACAAGTAGTTTTCACACTTGTTACTACTCCTTCATACATGTCTTTAATAATTTTAATATAACTTTTGGAACATTCATTTTATTTAAAACTCACCAAATTAAATCTATAGGTACCTTGTCGTAGGCTTTTTCTATATTGATGAAGACAATATACAGATTTTTCTTCTTCGCTCGATATTTTCCCATTAATTGCCTAAGTGAGAAGATAGCTTCCATCGTTGACCTCCCCGGCATAAAACCAAATTGATTATCAGATATCTTGGTCTTCTGTGTAAGTCTTTGCTCTATCACTATCGCCCATAGCTTCATAGTATAACTCATAAGTTTAATTCCACGATAGTTGGTACATTTTTGTATATCTCCCTTGTTCTTATATATAGGTACTACAACAGTTCTTCTCCATTCATCCGGCATTTTCTGTCATTAATATCTTATTGAAGAGTCTAGTTAACCAAATTTCCCCAACTTGTCCTAAGCATTCTTAAGCCTTAATCAGAATGTCATCTAGACCGATAGCATTTCTTGTCTTCATTTGTTTTAATGTTTTCCTCACTTCCACCACCCTAATTCTATGAAAAAAGTATGTTTTGCTAATGAATTATCCTCTTTTGTTCTTATGTCTCCTATATAGTCTTCATTTAAAAGTATGCTAAAGTATTCCCTCCACCTCTCTTTGGAATAAAATTTACTTTTATAAAAAAAAATATGTTTTTTAAATGCCTCAAGACCACGAGTACATGAAATCACTCTTTTGTTAACAGTTTTTTTTTTTTTTTTTAAGGCTTTTGAAAAAGAATACATAGAAACCTAAGAAAGAAAAGAAAACCTAAGAAAGATGATTGCTACAGTTGGCTATAGAAGTCTGGAACTGGACTGTTATAATTAGTTATATCTTCTTCACTGCAGTTTAGCGTATCATAGTCATCTGTAACTATTGTTGTCAGAGTCCTATAACATTTCCTGAATCCTGTGATTTGTATCGAATTCCACGATTTGTATCAAATCCTGAGGAAAAATATTTGCATCTATGCAACAAATCCTATTTACTGGTGAATCTTAGGATTCAGGTGTAAATCTAATGATTCAATACTTGTTTCATTGAATATTACAATTCAAGTGATTCTGTGTGCAGGAGTAGCTAAAGGCAAGAGTTTAATATTAATAATCTTTTACCTTTTTTCTTTCATTTTTTTATTTTTTATTTTTGTTAGCATTTCTATTCTTAAAAGGTTATTTAGTGGTTAATGAAACCTCCTAAGAATTGTTATGATTTTGGGGAGGTTTTAGAGATAAGAAAGGAAGAAGCATATGACCAAAGCATTTGGCTATATGTATAGGGTTTTTTCCTGTCTTCTTTTTTCAGTTTTTTCTTCTTGAACACATTTTTAACTTTAGGAGACATCCTAACCATTTAAGGTTGACGATTTTGATTTTATTTTTATGTTTTGAGGTATCAACGGTTAATAATGTTAGAAGAAGAGGATTGACATCGGAGGCTTTTTTAAGACATTTGTTGTGAGACAATTGGCCCCTTTTGTATTGTGAGTACTGTTATTTCATTTGAATTCGCTTTCTTCCAAAGTGCAGTTTAGCATGGTGTTTTCCATTTTGGTTGAGGCTTGGAGTTGGTGCCATTCTTTGGGTGTGAAGCTACTTTGTAGCATTTAGTTCCCTTTATTATCTTGTGGTCAGTTTGTAGAGAGAGAAATGCAAGAATTGTCAAAGGGGAGTTGACTTCGGTGGAATTTTTTCTCTCTAGTGTTCATTTGAGAATATCTAAATGGGCTTCTTTAAGAAAGGAGTTTGATAATTCTAGGTTGGATGATGTTTTGCATAATTGGGAGGCTACCCTGTGTTGTGGACTTGTGGTCCCTCTAGGGTGAGGAAGTTAAGAAATTGGACTCCTCCCCTGGATGGGGTGTTGAAGTTTAATGTTTGATGGTGCTTTGAGGGGGAAACCAAGGCCGGAGAGAATTGAAGGGGTGCTTCACAATTGTAAAGGAGAAGGTTTTCTGTTGTTTTCTAAGCATGTTGGTGACAATCAAACGAGACAAAAGTTTTGGCAATTCTTGAGGCTCTTCGGCTGTATGTGCTATACTTTAATGACAAGTTAGTAGTTGAGACTTGAGAGGGACTCCTCTATATTACTTGGGTTACATTAAACAGTGCAGGTCCGTGGAATCTTCATTTCTATTTCAATGAAATTAAGAGGTTGCCGGCATCGTTGCATGCAGATTTTAAGCATGTTTTGCGTTCATCTAATGGCTTGGATTTGTTGGCGAAGCATAGAGTGGACTGTTTAGTTTTTTTTCTTTCATATCTTTTTGTAATTTTGTTTTTGCTTTTCTGGTATGAGGTTTTACACAGTTATACCATTATTTCTGCCTTCTTTCTAGGTTGGCTGGCATTGCTTTTGTACCTTTCTTCTTTTAACGTATCAATTCTGTTTAAAAAAATTAAGAGAAAAAAAAATTATTGTAACTTGTTCAGTTTCCTAGTAACGTTGATGTCTTAAACATATTTAACTTTTCACATATATCATTTATGATATACTATATTGATATATATAGGTCAATGATACTTTTCATATAATTGTATCATAGTCATATACTCATATTTGTCATTGTATTTATGCGGCTATGGATGGATTATGAATAACGACTTTTTTTTTATTTTTAATTAGTTTTCATTTTTCTAAGAAAATTAAAAATCCTACAATCAGTGGTATGATTTGATTCATCCCCTTGAATGATTCGGGGTATGATTTTGATTTTCAGAACAATGTCTGCAACAGTAACAATCTGTTTTCTTTTATTAATCAAAGTAACCATTAAAAAAAAAAAAAAAAAAACAATCTGATAGTCTAGAACACAATATAAATTTCTTATAGGGGCCTTACTCATCCTTTTTTTTTTCCTTTATACCGATGCTATTTTGGAATTATTGATGTACAATTATTTCTTAAGGATAAATATATCCATTTTGTTTCGTATTAAAGGCCACCCAATTCAACCTTTTCTTCACCTTAACTCTATGAATTTTACTTCTACCAAAAAAAACTCTATGAATTTTACTTTTTTTATTGTATGAATTTAACTATTGTCAATCTACATTGGAAGTTGAACCTTTCTATTAATTATTAGAGCTCTTAAAAATTTACTTTTGCTGGTTTGTTTAACACATTGCATTACTTACAAATTATTAGTATGGTAGTAGTTAGTACTATAGTTCATTTCCCCTTCTCTTTTTTTATTTTCTTATATTCTATGTTTATACTTTAAATATATTTATTGATGCAGCCCAAGGGGAAGTTGCCATGAAGTCTGAAGCCCAAGCACTGAGTCAATCCACTAGGCTAGCAAGCCCAGAGGAAGGCCCAATTAAGCTTTACTTTTGTGCTCTTACTTAAATTTTATGCACGGAACAATGTCTGAATGACATGAAATTGGACCTGTTGGATAGGTTATTGACCCAACTGATTGGTGAAAAAGGATATGGCCCGTCACTGAAAGCCCATTCTGTGGCAACCCGCTTGAGCTACATCAGTTGTTGACTAATTTTACAAAAAGCCCGAGTTTTGGTGATTTCAACTTTATGTCCTATTTTATTATTAGAGTATGAAAGGTAGTGACAAATACTGGGTATTTTATTAGAATATGCAAGGTATGTTTAACTGTTAGACTTTATTTATTTTCTTTAAGTTAAGGCCTATATTATTTAAACCTAGGGATTCTTTTTTTTTTTTTATTATTGAGAACGTTAGATAAATATAATAAAAGGGCCATACAATCATAATTTTTTTTTTGTTTTAGAAGATTATTATTTTCTCACCTGTAGAGCTCATTACCAATCTAGGGCTTGTGGTGAACCTGAAGTTGAGGAAATCATATCTCAGTCAGTATTCAGGTAATTTCTTGTTCTTTTTTTTCTTTTTCTTTTTCTTTTTTATTTTTTTGGGGTTAATGTAAGTGTCCTATTTGTCCAGATTTGGCCTCAAGTGTTTATCAAGCTGATAACTTAACTCAAGGTTGTTGTTGTCCGAGTGGGATCTACATCACTTATAAATTGAGAACTTCTATGAAGAAACATCTGCATTATGAAAAATATGTTATTTTCATTTTCCTTTTGTTTGTTGCATTATGCCAATCAAGCAAGTCTTAAGGGATGATTGGGTAACTAAAGAAATTTTTTTCCCAACTAGTTTTGGACTGATTTAAAAGCATATGTTGATTGACATGTTTTATGTCATAAAACCTATCATATGTAAGAAATTCTTAGCACCTATAAAAAGAATGTTCCACATTCTTGACTGTAAGATGTGTTGGAAGTTTCCTGATGATATTTTAGGCAATTAGGATTCCCCAAAAGGGTAGCACAACCTCTGCAAAAGAAAGAGAGCCATGGGCCAATTTCTTAAGAAGATGGCTCTCCATCTTACGCTATATGAAATGAATCCAATCGTACAAAGGAAGATTTCATGGTCACATGTACATCTCCACCCTTGATCCTTCACCTTCTTGATCAAAGCCTCTTTTCTTGGAAACCATTAGAAAAATCCCACGTGTTTCCATAGTGTTTTACTTTAAATCACTGGATTTGAGAGAATGTCCCTGTTTGAGAAAGTAAGTTAAAGTAGGTCTAAGTAAAAGATTACTTAGCAAGCAAGGAAAGGGCGACACCAAAGTTACTTTCAGTACTGAATTTTGTTTTCATTTTTCTCCTGATACCGTGGCTCCTCATTCTTGGGTCCATCAATGTAACTTCAAGAATCAACATGGTAAACAAAAGCTTTGTACAAAGCTAAAGCCACCAATTTAAAATGTTAAATTTTCAGGCTAAAGCAACACCAAATTGATGGGATGAGGCTAATTTTTTGTTGATTGTGATGATGAGGATATTTTTATTGTATACATGAAATTTGTCAAGAAAATTGAAAAGCTGCTCACTTTAAATAATTCTGGTAGAAGAGCTGTCAGACAAAAACATATGACCAACTTAAAGTTTGCATAGATGTGATTATAATAGATATCATCTAGCTTACAATTCACACTCTGTATAAACAGGTATTTCAAGTAATAGACAATGAGCAGAAAATCCAAATGGTCTTAACAATTATACTAGACAATGCACTGGCAGAAATTAGCTGAATTCAAGGAGATGAACATATAGGGAAAAGATAGTATATGTAGGGTGCTCAAGGGCCAGGCCATCCTGGGCTCAGCCCGCTTTAGGCTGGCTTACAAATATAATCTGGCCAGTTTAATATTTGGACTGGGCTTGAAACAAGTGATAGAAAGCCCAAAGCCCAGCCTGAATAAGGAGCGCTTGTAATTTAGTGATAATTCGATGAAACAACTGCTAGAAAGCCTGTACAGATGATACAAAAGCAAGGTTTGCTCCCGCCTGGTCCTGCCCGATTGACTGAATGGGCAGGCTTGGGCTAGACATTTATAGCCTGTGTCGATCTTGGGCTGGATACGGGCCTATGTTTCTAAGGTCAGCCGAGCTTGGAAATGCCTCAGCCCGGCCTGACCTGACCCATGAACACCCTTAGATATGAGCACAAATTTTGATGTCCAAGAGAATGGATTTCAACAATGAAGAAATAATTTGGTGTAAAAGAATGAGCACTAGGGTAAAGAAGGGTATCCTTGCCTATTATTAATGGAACCATCTTTGTTGTAATGTTGGGCTCCAACAAGTTTCTTCCCTAGATCTTGCAATTGCTGTCTTAATGAGACCAAATAGACTGGAAAATGCGATATTTTAATAAGGGAGCAAGTTGGAAATGCATGTGAGATATCAAGCCTAGAAAAAAGAAACTCACTGTCTCCTGAGATCAATCCAATAAGGAGGTCATGACCATCCTTGGCGTCAGAAGTAAATGCATGGCACACAGGGTTTGAGTTGCTGAAATGGATGGATTTTATCGGATCCTACAACGGCAAAAGAAGTTGAAGGATCAAGAAAATGGTTTCAAGAACGTTTCAGTCCAAAACTAAGTATGATAAGAGATAAGAGGAGCCATTAAGTACCTTGTCTTGAGAATTAAAATCGCTAATGAAAATTGTATCCCCAACATTAAAAACCAGGTAAGTCCCTTTCCCCTCATAGTTGGAAGGAGCAGAAGAATTATTCAAGCCAGAAACGCCCAAGGAATTCGTCCTGAAATTTCCAGCAACAGCTTTACTGGACGTACTGCCTCCCACAAAACTTAAGGCTCGACTCCCATTCCCTCCACCTAACAACCTCGAAGCTGTGAACCTTACTCCACTGCTGGAACTCAAGTTGGAGGAAGAAGGGGTTGAAGGTGTAGTTTTATCCTTAAGATGTGCAAGGGTTACCTGTTCATTTAAAATAAAGTGGAGAAACAATAATCACTCATAAGCATTATATCGCTTTTGGTTGCAACTATTGAAAGTGGAGAAACAATAATCACTCATAATCATTGTATCGCTTTTGGTTGCAACTACTGAAAGGCTTTACTACCTGGGTGATAGACTTCCCATGGGTGAAGTGAAGGAAGCCAGCTGGGTGAGTCTTCTCATACTGGAGTTTGTAGCGACCTTCAGGGGTCTTGAAATAGGTCTTTAGTCCTGGTGACTGGGCATTGCCCAAAGAGGGCGACATTCTACTGCTGTTCATGGCATTGGATATGGCTTACATAGCATGAAACCATAAAAATCATCCTCTTCCCCCTGGCAATGCTCACTTTCCTGTCTCTTCCTGTCAGGTAAGTAAATCAAAGTGCAGTCCAGCATGTGTTCTGAATACAAGCCTGGAGCATGTAACATATATTGGAATTCAATGATTATGTAGAAATGTCAGAAACATATGATGACACAGATGAAATAAAAATACAAAAGAGAAAAGGATAAATGATGGAAATGGCCGTACTTAGAAAAAAAATGAGAAAATGTCTTAATTAACAGATCATCATCATCATCGTATCATCATAATCATCAAAGCCTTGTCCCAACTATATTGGGGTCAGCCACATGAATTTTGTTTCTCCATTCCAATCTATCCCAATTCAAATCCTTAGATAAGTTGCAATTGTTCGTATCTATTTTCACTACTTCCATTCACGTCCTCTTTGCCTACCCCTTCCCATTGATGGGCCATCAACATGCATAGCCAAACTTTTCCCATTCTTAGTCCCTGCTAAACTTTGTAACAACGTCTCTTCTCTCAAATAACTTCTTGAACCTCTACACTCCACCACCAGGTTTCTTTATTACAGTTTCTTTTCCTTTTGGACTCGCCAAACACCTCTTTTGCAACCTTCCTAATACAATTAGCCATTTGTTTCCACGTTGCTATTGTTTCTCCCTCAAAACTTCAATCTCCCTCCTCAATCACTTTACCCTTAAATATTGTTGCCCGTTCTCCTTTCAAATCCCTCCACTACATAGCGGCCGCTAAATCAAGCGTAGCGATCTTAATTGAACTTAGCGCTGCTTTCTTCCATAGCGACCGCTACGGGGCCGCTACGGAGTGTAACTAATAGCTACTTTTCAAAAAAATTCGAAATACATGGTAAAGCTTATTTCTTTCCTTCTTCTCTCCAAATAACATTTTTACATAACTCTCTACCCTTGTATACTTAAAAGAACACCAAAACACAGGATTTCACTAAATTGAAGCTGATGCAGAGAGTTTCTCTCGAGGGCTTTTCTTTAGGTAATGTCCTGGCAAACGCCCCCTTTCATAGAGCCTCTATCAGGGTTCTAGTTATATGGTGACTATGGTCAAAGTGTCAAACTCAATATAGATATCCACCTCCTATAAGTTCCTATGAATGGCTATGATGCCTTCTTTGCATTCAAGGATCCATATGCCCACCGATATCAAATTCAATATGGTGGGCATATGCAATATGGTAGCGGCACTACAAATGATAATAATGATGGGGATGAGGACAGGGACGTCATAAATCCTGGCAAACATTCCCTTTGGTATTAGAGCCGACCAGCCGAGGTCCTTCACCAACTCTATTCTTTTTAAGTGGATTGCTTTTTTTTTTAATGAAGTTATTAATTGTTATGTCATTTCGCATTTGTTGTATTGACTGCGGACTATTGAGTATTGAGTATTGACCGTTCATTGTTTAGTATTTACTATTGAACCCCTAAGTCTTAACTCTCAAGTCTTAAGTCTTGATTCTTGACTTCAAGTTCAGTGCATTGTTTATTTTTGATGGTTCATGGTATTTCTTCATGACATAGTTTTTTTTTTTCATAAGCCTTTCTTTTGTTTCTCTAGTTAGCATAACTAAGCAACATGAATACATGTGAAAACAATGACCATTACTATTATTTTATATTCATACAACGGTACAGGACTTCATGCAATGAGGGGACCGCTACGCCCCCCTTATCTTAGTTACTTATTCAAAAAAAACACATTCTATCATTTTCCAATATTCTGGATTTCCTTGAATTTTTTTCAATTTTTTTTTATGATTTTTTCAAATCGCATCGCTACACTGCTACGTAGCGTTTCAGCGACAGGCCGCTACGCTCGCCACTATCACTATTTTTTTCCTTGCTTTACATTTTTTTAGGACACATTTTATATACTACCCCGCTTTTTCTACTTATAATGCAAGTATCTAAAACTACTAACCCATGTTGTGTGGTCAAACTCTCCCCTAAAAAAACCTTACAAACTTGACAAGCCAAATAGTCATGTTTTCTAAATACAAAAAAAGTATATTTGGCTTCTGCTAGTTCAACTTTTATAAGTAATTAAATACTCATCTCTCTTTCTAAAGGAGGTATTTCCTATCATAAGGTCAAATGCTAATGCAAAATCGAAGATAGTGTCTCGTAACTGATAGAATTTCACTGTCCTTTGTTACGACAAAGCATCTCAATTTACATAAGAACAGAACAAGATAAGGTTACTAATAACCTAACCTCATCTCTAACCCATTTGGGCCATTCCTACTTTCTCGAACAATCTCCAACAGAAGGAATCTTAATCTCTTAAAAGATTAATAAATTAATCAACCTAAGATCTCTAACATTCACCCCCAATTCACACAAAAATTTGCGTTTTCTCTTCTCCACTGATTCACCTCCCCAGCTACTCCATTCTCAATACCTCCTCGCACAATATAATCATTTCTCAACTGAAGTTATGAATGTACCTACCAATATAAACAGAGAAGCAAATCACAGAACTGTAATTCATTTCTTATCAACACATAAGCTCTATTTGTAATTCATGTCTTTGTTATCTGCCTGAGCAGGGTACATCTATAACTATAATCACTTGTAATTCTTCATGGAGAACAACAAAACCACTGCTTTCAATCTATGACTAAACTCAAAACATCAAAATTGAAATATGGTCGCTATTGATTACAAACAAATCCATTCTGATCAGAGAAAAGCATATGCTTTCATTCAATCAAACCATGTACATTCGATCCAAACACACCCAAAGTGTCAAAAACCCTAATTTCAGAAGCATCCAATACAAATGCCGAAATCAATTGACAGCAAAGGCAACGGAGGATTTCCATTTCCCTGGATGAGTTTCTAAAGAGGATTCTGACACGATCCAAGAGCCGATATCATTGAAATCGCAGATTGGAAGATTTACAGAAACGAAAGCAATGATTTTTTATTTTTTTTGTGTTCGCGAGAGAGAAGAAGATTTGAAGAGAAGCATGAAAAGCAATTGAAATGGAAAATGAAAAGCAATTGAATGGAAGAGAACAAGTTAAAAAGGGCGCGTACTGTTGCGATGAGAAAGAGGAGTTGTTGGAATTACACGATCGAGAAGAGGAAGAGTAGTTGCAGAGGGAGGGAGCGATTCGAGAGCGGAACGGAAGAGAGAGCGTTTTGGAGGAGAAAGAATGATGGTGATGTTGATGATGATGATGTCGAAGAACGTATGAACGGGAATGGGAGAATTTTGAGAAAGGTCAAAAAGTTTTGGTTCATTTTTAAAAAAGTACACGAAGATTTCAATTTTTCATAATAAAAAAATATAGAGGAAACTACAAATAAAAAAAAGGGACGTTAGATAGCGCCTAATCGAAAAATAGGCCACTAGTTAATATTGTACGGAAGTGGTTCCATGTGACCACTTTCATTTTTTTTATTAAAGATTTAAACGTGTGATGACGTCGTCGTTTAATATAGAGAGTTAGCGACGACATCGTATCTAATTCGTCAAATATACATTTTCTCCAACCTTCATCATCTGCTATTACTGATTTTTTGTATCAAAATGAATCAGAACTCTATGTTATTATTTTTTATACGTAGGTATATGAGTGTGGGAAGAGCAAGGAAGAGGCTCAATGTGATTTATGGGGAAAACGATAAGAGGAAAAAGACATCAATGGGGTTTTGAATTTAGGGTCCTTTGGATCATGTTTTCCCCCCATTGATGCTTTCTTCTCTCATCGTTCTCCCTCATAAACCTCATTTATCAAAACTCTACTCCATACTTCTTCTTCAAATTGCCAACAAAAGTCATAGACCTTGTGAGGGTATGGAAGAACCTTGGAGACACTCTCATTCTCCATGCATCTTTTCACAAAAGCAATTAGCTTAGGGCACTCATTCTCTATACTGAAGTTGTCATCAGTTTTGTACGTGTAGAACTAGCAGGCGAATGGAATAAGCACCACATCCACATACCCCAAGCTCTTGCCAATGTAAAATGACTTGTCTTCGAGCTCTCATTCCAACAGTTTCAAACAGTCTATGAACTTTTTCTTAGTTACCTCTTGAGCCTCTCCCTTTTTCTTCCATATATGTGTGTATTAAAAACAGTAACATAGAGTTCTTATTTATTTTGGTACAGAAAACCAGTAATCGCAGATGATGAAGGTCGGAGGAAATGTAGATTTGACGAAGTAGTGACGACGTCGTCGCTAACTCTCTATATTAAGAGATGACGTCGTCGCTTGTTGAAAAAAAGCGAAAAAAATAAATATTCTGGCGGGAATACCGGTTTTGTTGCATAAAAACTATGGGTACCTCTTTTGGTTAGTGATCATTTAGAGTCCTTTTTTTGTAGTTTTCTCAAAAATATAATAGTTTTTCACGATTTTTTGAATCAATCAAGTTCTCTTCATTAAAATCAAGTATCGTAGTTTTGATACACTTATTACTTTAAATTGAGACCAAGTTTTAGATCTCCGATTTTTCGTGTCAATGACAAGCCATCTTCTTATCTTTATCTATTTGTGATCAAGATCTAATTATGTAATGGAGAAGAGAACGGCCCCCTATCCGAGTGGTAAGGAGTGGCTACTCAGAGTTCGAACCTTAGATACGCCACCTTTTCCTACATGTGCGGGCTTTCCTTTCCACTTGTGTGGACTTTCTTTTCATGTGTGCGGGTTCTTTTCCCACTTGAACAAGTTGTTCTCCTGGCAGGCTCTCACTTGGATCTTGGCCATGTAAACCGAAATGGGGAATAGGTATGCAATCTAAATGGTAGTTTGTAGAGTAATATAGCGACCAAAGTCTTACTTTTTTTCGTTTTTTGGTAAAAGATACAGGGACCTAAACTGTAACTAGCAAAGTGCATATTCAACAATGGAAATTTTGAAATTGTTTGTGAGACTCACTTCATAAGTAACCACGTTGAGTTTCTCTCAAAAGCAAACAAAATGGAAAACGACCATTGAGTGTTAAGATGAATGGGGTTTTTGATGTACCAATTTTCACTTTTAATAATGTGTTGCCAAACAATCTAGGGTGTATAATATCATTTCCAAACCATTAATCAAGTGGTATGAAAGAGGAGGAATATAAAGGGGAAAAAACTCATAATAAGGGTATTTCTATCATTTTTTAATTTTTTTTTTTAGAAAACTTATTGAAAGAAATATGGAAAACTTTTATATAATCTTTTGAAATATTCAAATCTTCGTATACTTTTTTCTATATGATCCAAAAGTTTTATACTTTTTTAAAAGATTTCCTAAATTATTCGAGAAAAATGATAAAGTCTAACCCAAATGAAGTAGTCGGACCCCTTTAGGGAGGAATTCAAAATCAAAATAGCTAGCTTTAGGGAGAAAAGAAGTTATGAAAAGATAAAGCATATCATTAAGGGAAGGGTATTTTTATTATTTATTAAAAAATTACATGAATAGGACTTGATTGAAGAAATTATAAAAAACTTCTATATTTTTTTAAAATATCTTAGTCTTCACTCCTCACATACTTTTTTTTGAAAATGAGACAAATGTTTTGTACCTTTCTGAAATTTTCCGAAGGGAAAAAGCTGAAAAAGGTCACGTGAGAGGGGCGCCCTTCTTTCCGTACGAAAAGGTCACGTGAGCCCACTACAGCGGATGGCACGTGAGGCCAAATCTGCAAAGTCAAATGGTCAACCAATTATGATGGGCCCACAAAGGCTGATGATATCAACTGTTTTTATGGTGGAAGCAAGGTATGTAATTTGAAAGCTTTAAGCCAATTTTCTCTGCTGTGGGCCTTCCCTCGGGGATGATTCCACATATTTATGTCTGGCCCAATCTTATGATCAAATCTGCTCCAATTTGACCTGGATTGAGACAATATCCATCTGTCATTGGTTTGGGAAAAGAATGCATAAAACAATGTCTATATCTAGGTCCTTAAATTAAGGGCCAATGTTGTCAGATAGGCCTGTTTTTTTGCGGGCCCATTAGCTAGGAATAGGGCTTCAAATCCTTCGGTGAGTCCGTATTGGGTGAGGAAAAACCCTACGGTGATAGTGAGTAGACCATTCACGGTCCTCCACATCATCACGGGCAGCCTGTTATGCATCTGATCAACAACTGTCCACGATGACGTGGCGGACTCTAAGTGGTCCACTCACGATCACCATGTATATGGCCACTCAAAGGATCCCGATTCATCTCTTCAACTGATCAGTCGGCATGCATAAAGGTGGGCCCCAAAAGTATTCCTTAGGTGTTAGTGGTTACCATCTGATTATCCCAAGTCCTCAATTTTGGATTGAAAGAAAGTGAAATATACGAATATATATATATATATATATATATATATATGAACTATATGCCTCTTTGTGGGAAAAAAATTTGTATGATTGGAAGAAAAAACCTTCATATAAAATCACATTCAATATGGTTAATTTATGAAATATCTTTAAAAATAATATGAAATACTTGTCACAAAGTAAACTTTAAGACATACTCATACTCACATGCATACATATATGTGCTGAACTTTTGCTCTTAAACTATTAAAGGAAAACCTGTAACATATAGTGCAACTTATATATGTATCCAGCTTTTTGGTGTTTTCCATTTTTATTGAAAAATTTAATTTTATTATTTTAAACCCACAACTCAATTTTTTCTGAACGCAATTTAACAAGTTTGCGTTTTAGTTCTTACAGGTTAATACCAAGGGGATACTTCCATTATCAAAAAAGAGAAAAAAAAATTGCATTTCAGTTCAAATATTTATTTGAAAATCCAAAACACTACTTGATGCAGTCATGTGGGGAAAAGAAAAAATTTGGCACGCGGGATGTTCTAGAAATGGATGGTGTGGGGTTTTCAATCTCAGCCATCTACAAAGTAAAACCTCCTCTATTAAATAACGTTTTTGAAAATCCTGCACAATCGGAAGAGAGAATCTATCTAATTATTCCTATTGGCAATATGAAGGCGAATATGATATCTTGGATGAACTATTTAGCAATAACATTTTATGATATATATCAATTGACCATTGACTAGATGTCACAATAAATTACCCTGATCTTCAACAGGTCAATAATAGTGGGATTGGTTTGGTGGATGGCTTTAACCATCATTTATATCAGTGCTTTCTGGTGATACAGATCCTCTTATTGGATGGCTCGGACCATCATCCATTTGGGTGCCCAGCGGTTGTGAATTGTGATAGATTTAACATGATCCTCAGAACTCTAAAGGAAACAAGAGTATTAAAGTTACTTGAATACCAAAGTCAATGGATTAAACGATTGCAATTTTATATCATCACCAATGTTTTACATTATATGGCCAAAATCAAAGCTGTGATCCCAAAATGTAAGCTAAAGTTATTATAATCGATCGTTTAAAATCATGATCTATATTAATTTGAATCCATGGCTATAGATTGTAAACACCAACATTATATAAAACTTGTAAAATCTTACATTGATCCGTTGAGCAATAGAGATCCATATAAATTGTTGGATTCCAACTCTTTGTTTGTCTTGGGAAATTAATGGTTTGTATCTTCACTATATGGTGTCAACTAGAAGATTTATGGTCAATATTTTATGTGGGCTAAGCATTCACTCTCCTTAATTACTCTTTGATATGTGAATAAGATGGTTTTAGAGAAGTTATGATGTGGGGAGCATTTTTCTAGCAACTTCTTCAGTTTCCTTCTATCAAATACATAGGACTTCCTCTTTAAACATTAGTTAAGAGTAGTGGTTTTCATGGGCCCGCATGTGCCGGGTACAGGCATATCTAGGTCCGGTCCAACTTTAAAAACAAAAGGCCCATATCCAGACCAAGCCTGACCGGGCTAAAGCAGGCTTGTATTAGTTGTTTGGACCTTTTAGCAGTTCTTTATAAAAATTTATCACTAAACTACAAGCGGACCAGGTCGGGCTTTGGGCTGGTTATCACTTAATCCATGTAAACCGGTCCAAAGCGGGTTGGGTCTAAATTGGGCTTGGGCTGGCCCGGCCCATGAGCACCCATAGTTCCCATTATATTAGGTTCTGTAATTCATATCCAAGGTTTAAGAAAACCTTTAGAAAGAATAGTGATGGTCAACACTTCTCATATCAATTCGATTCTAAGATCAGCATGTACTGTTTTTATACTCCAATTCTAGTTCTTGTTTGTTTCTTCTTCAAAAAGAAAGAAGCTTTTAGGATTTGATTAATCTGAGATGAAATTTTAAGGGTGATTTCTACCTTTCCATTTTATCCCCATTTTAAGACCCCAAGGTATGTTAGAGAGAAAATGTAGGTAGTGAGAAATTGTCCATAGTTAAAATTTGTCATGTGGATAATTTCCTCAACTTATTGTCCCCACCAATTTTCTCCACATATACAGAGCCTTTAAGGCCTTTTTCTTTACAATCATTTCTAACAGGAGTTCAGACTGTCTGTGGATTCAAGAATTTCTGTCAGAAATTCAATGTTCTTTTAATAGGAATTCTACTAAAGAACAGGCCCTAAGGTCTTAGTCGAACCATTATTTTATAAATCAAATCTCCTTGTTTCAATTTTAGCCTCTTTAGGGCTTGGACTTGCCAATATTATGTAACAAATAGAAATAAAAAGGCTAGGTTTGCTTGATTTAAAAAAAGAAACAAATAAACCATCATAATTTTGTTCAATCAAAACTTACAAATTCAGAGAGATAATACATTTTATTTAATTTATCATATTAGAGAATGTTTGGTCGATTTGTTTAAAAAAAAATGTTTTTACTAAAGCAAATATAACAATATAACTGAGAAGTAGGGTTTTACTTTCAAAGCTAGTTTGAGTATCATGACAATGTATTTCTCTACTAATATCTTTAGTGAAAATGGATTTGCTTATTTGGGGTCAAATAAGAGCTGATGAGGCCTGGATGTATGTCTCTTCTAACATTCGATTTTGATGCCAGTTACAGCTTTACAGGGATCAAACAGGTCTTTTATTTGTATCCATTGCAATATGACCAGAACTCACTGATATATATATATATATATATATATATAGGGGCCAGCTCTCCTAAGCTCAAGCTTAGGATAAGGTAAGCTCAAGTGTGTGATGAGGCCCACCTGGGGACCCACATGGGGATGGGGATTGGGGGGATTTCAAGAACTCCCTAAGATCTTCCTCTCTGCAAAAAATCAGCTCAAACCGTAATTTCTATCATCTCCATATGGGCCCAAAAGTTTAATGGTTAATAGTTCATTCGGATCGATACATATTCGATCCAACGGCACCGTAAATTCGGATCTAACCGAAAGTTGGTGGACAAGTGCAATTTAGAGGGGTCATGTGTTTGGTCCATTTAGATGGACCAAAGGTGGACCCCACAAGCATGAGCTTACGAAATTTTATCTTAAGCTTGAGCTTAGGAGAGCCTTGCTCATATATATATATATATATATATATATATATATAAGTCCAAAATTCATATCCCTGATAAACTTTAAATGCGCTTAAATTAAATGTGGTACTTTTGTTTTTTACCCAACTAAGGGGGTTGGGATCCAAGAGAGAGCCCCCCCTGCACACAAGAAGACAACCCGCACAAGAGGGAAGGAGCCCGTACAATTGGAAAGGAGCCCGCACAAGTGAGAAGAGGTGGCGTACACAGGGTTCAAACTGTGCACAGCTAAGTGAGAACTGCCGCCACTTACAAGTCCCATGGGCAGCCAAGTGATGAACTTTAAATGCGGTATGACACAAGCGCCCACCAAGTTAAGGATTCTCATAGGCTGGGCCAGCTCAATTTGGACGCGAGCCAGGAAGCATTGTACTAGTTTGTGATAGGAATGGGCCGATTTTGGATCAATAGTTAAACGGGCTGCACACCTGGGCCCATATATTCATAAAGGCCTGGCCACAGCAGACACAGGTCTATATATTTAAGACCAGGCTGGGCCTGGGACTGGCTTCAGGCCTGTGGGGTGGGTCTTGGCCTGATAATTGAACTTTCAATGCTTGGATTAGTTGTAGCCCAGGCCATGATCGACCCTATCTAAATAGAACTTAAAATAGTCAAACGACCCAAATGCAAGGTAATGGAAAGTCAAATGGACCTAAATTCAACTTGAAGAAGTAAAATGAACCAAAGGGAGCTTTTTTTGCTCCCACTCACGTACATGTAAACCATGCATGTGCTTAACATTTATGCATGGCCCTGTTCGTTTGCCCATTTTATGCATCACAAGAGGCCAGTAAATGGTGTGTAAAAGAGGTAATTTTCACATGAAAATTAACCCATTTGAAGAGGTGTGAAGTGTTAAATGCCTCTTTGGCAAAAAAAAAGTGCCCGTACAAGTGATATATTTAAATAGGTCACAGTCATCATCTCTTAGTTTTTTGCAAGGGAAATTCTATATGAACCCGCATAACTTGCTGAGCACACCTACATTTTGAGCTCACTACACAAAAAATATAAATGATTTATTTTTGCTGAGCCCACCCATTGTAATTTTCAAACTGTTATTCTCCTCTTCTCTCATATTCTTCTAAAAAAAGGGATGGAGTGTTCTCTTCTTCATCGTCTTTCATCTTTGGAAAAATGAAGCTCCTCTAGCGCCTTTCTTCTCCCCCAGAGGTAAACTCATCATCTTTAAGTTCTTCCTTTTTTATCCTTCTTTTATTCTTAGGTTTTTTAAGTTTTTTCCAACTAAATAAATATTTTTCTAGAAAAATAGGTTGTAATCTATGCAGATATATAGAATGGAGGGTGGGTTGCAATTGGGAGGGAATGTCTAGATCAAATCAATTAGCACAAAGTTATATCAAATCAAGCATTAGCAATAATAAAAAAGAAAGTTAATAATAAGAATGTCTGGATCTTGTAATCTTTTTTTCTCCCTGTAATAACAGGAAAGTGCGTTGGGCCATGGGGTCAGAGTTGAGACAGGATGCGTACAAGCACAGCCATTTTATAATGGGGCTTCAAAATAAGGCTCATAGGCAGGCCTATTGGCCTACATGTCAAGCCAGAAACTGATTTCACCTCCATCTTTAACTAGTAAAGAGTAATAGCTGTATTGTAAGGCAAAGAAAATTATATCCTGTTTTTAGGGTAACAGGCTGTGAGGCCCTTAACAGGGATTCCTCACTCAGGATTTATATAGTCAAGGATTTCATATAGATATGGTGCATATGATGTATATAACTGGAAAAATTTTTTTGATATTGATGCGCTAAAAACGAAGGTTTCTAAATCCTTGTTTCCAAGCTGAAAATGGCTAGCCCAAATTGCCCAAATGTTGGGAGACCTACAATCGCCAAATATAGGCTCTCCACAACTTCGTGAAAAATTGATGAGGAATCTCCAAGGATTTAATGGCCAAACTTGGACTAAAACTTTGAGGACTAGAGATGAAAGTGTCAAAAAAATTTTAATAATATTTTGCCTAAAGTCAGCTTATAATGAGATCTTCATCCTCATCTCCCCTCGAAGTAATAGTGACAGTGACTTGATATATCCAACCACACAACTAGGTGCGCACATAGCTATTGATGAACAAAGTGTGCACATGATCACTTTATTCAAAGTTAAAAACTTTAATACCATAAACCTCAAGGGGTAGCTCAGTTGGCCTAAGACCACGGCTTGCACCCAGAGGTTATAGGTTCGAAACTGCACTACTACACTGCGGTTACAAGGGAGTTTACCCGACTTTCCTCTAGGCAAAGAGGAATATGTGCAACTATAAAATTGTTATAAGAAGTTCCTCTGGACTACTCCATACATAAAATATGCATTATAAATAGGGACGCTCATGGGCTGGGCCAGCCTGAGCCGACCCATGCTTGGCCCATATATATTGAGCTGGATTTGTTCCCTGCTTTTAGGCATGTGGTCTGTACATAGGTGTAATTTCCTGGCCTGATTATTAAACGGAGCAGTCAGGGCATATATATGCTGAAAGATCTGACCGAGCTTATCACATTTAATTAATGCAAACGGTGAATATATTTTTCGGGGATCTGTTTTTGAACAGTATGACTAATAAGTAAAGTGCTAGTCCTTAACAAGGTTCGACCCAGCCTGACCTGACCCATTAACATCCTCATTATACATTATTAATATAGTAATGTTTTTAATATTTTCGGATTTTCATACTTAAATCTGACACTCAACTGAGTTGTACAGAGTGTAGATTTGAAGCACCAATTTTCCATCCAATTGATGATGCAAATTTTGGCACCCATCTAATTTAGAATTGAGGCAAATTTGGAGCACTCCAAAGAGTACTTTTCCTGACGGATGTGTTCTCATTTTCTTTACACAAGTCAATTTAAGAGAGTCCTTTCAAACTCTTGCATCTCATTAATTTTCTGATGGCTGAATAGCGAGGCATCTCCTTCATCGTGAAAATAACCTTGGCTAGGACCATTCTAAGCAAATTAGAGTGTAACTGCCCTTAAAATTGACGACTCAATAATAATCAAGTAAATGTATGAACCCAGATTGAGTAGCCCATTTCTGGAAAGGTATACCATGGACAAGGCCAAAGTGACCTTTTAACATCACCCACCAAATGGGCCCCACATTAGAGCCCCCATCTCGAAAGGTGAATGGACCAAGTTGGGGTATAAAATAACACTAGCACTTCTTTATTAAGATGAGATGATAAACAACACAAGAAGGTACTGGCCCATATGTATTTGATAGCCCATTTCTCCCACAAAGAGAATGGACAACTGAAAAAGAAATAGAGAAAAGAAAGCTGCTAAGCAGAAGGGACAAGATAACTTCATTGAAAAAATCTCACAGCTGAAAGAGAAACAGAGAAAAGAAAGCTGCTTAACAGAAGGGAAAAGACAACTTTACTGAAAAAATCTGTCATGAAACTTTCTATCATGAGTCCCAACTTTACATCTCATTGGCTACCAGAAAGAGAGAGAGAGAAAACACTCTGGACTCTTGAGTCTTGAGTCGGAGGCATTCGATCCACATGTTTCACGCCCATGCAAACACTGTACATGTTATCTGATGATCATTAGTTCATTACTCTTCTTTTAAGTGCCATGGCCCATCAAGTAGGTTTATGTAAAGACATGTGGCCTACTTGATGCATGGTGCACTTGATGGGCATTAGTGTAATGGAAAGGTTTCACCATTAATTAAATTTTTGAAAATAGAACATTCGAATCAGATCATCACAACCATTGATTTGGACAACTTAAATGTTTATGGTTTGTTTGATTGATTTTTTTCATGAAATTTCATTCAATGGTGTGAGTATAATGCAGAGAAGTATCGACAAAAATGAATGCCAATCCACAAGAGGGTTGGTTATAGTTTTTGAAGGAGTTGGAATGATGATAGGTGGATCCCACAAGGGGCAAAAATCATTAATATTTTACCAGTGGGACATTGGGCTTTTTGAGTGAAAGTTTGAGGATGATAAAGCCTTAACCAGTTGCTATCTAGTTCTTCCATTATGGTATCTACTAACCTTGGATCAACCAGAGTGCATAAAACAGGGTTGCCCATATACATTTCATCTTTGGAAAATGTTTTTTGAATATTTGTTTATATGGAATTCAGCTCATGGGGCTCCACTTAGATGTCTTTTGATCAAAGGGGGTGGGGGTATATGAAAACGTCCCTTTATGGATAAGGTCAACAAACAAAAATAAATAACAATAAAAAATCTGAGCCATGTCTAATCATCCCATCCCTTGATTTAATAGCCTTAAGTTTCATCATCTTTTGACCATTGATTTGTTTGAGATTCAATCCAACAGTGGATAAAGACTTGATGAGAGCCCAATTGGGCCCTATGGAGCTTGATTCAACCTGATACGTCAGATTTCCCTTCACCATTCCGGTTTCCACAACATTAGAGCTAACAACAATGACATAAATTTTGCTCATAAGTTTTCACTTTCAAATTTTATACTTGGAGAAGATAAAACTTACACACAGAATTTAGTCATATGCTTTTCTCATCTGTGGACATCACAAATGAAGAGAGGTTGATTTGGTTAAACATTTGGGTTCAATGGAAAAGGTTGGATTGTAATATAATGACATCTAGAAGGAAATAGGGGCATGCCTAGTGTGTGCAACTAAATAAGACTATGCATATATTTACATGTGGAAATCTTTTTGTTTCCAAACTTTCAGTTGAAAGGTGATGCCAAACTTGAATTTATCTGCATCCACCTTTTTTTAACTTTTAAGAAAGTTGACACTCACCCATATCATTTATTCAACATAGGCTGATCAAATGAGGCTCGGACATTTATCTGCTGGCAGAATGACAATGGAGGATGAACGCTCATTCGTAAGATTAATGTCCCCAGATTTTAATAAAAAAAGTTGGCCCCCTTTTTAATATTGAGCATATGATTAATATAATCTTGTTCACTCAATAATCAAGTTATTTATCGTATACTCAATCTTACAGTGGAACTATCTTTTATTAGAGTGTAATCTGGAGACATCTCATGCACATGGATGCATGACATTCATTTTAAGTTGTTTAGATTCTCGGTAGGACTTAGTGTGAGCTCTACTCCTTCATTTCTACTCAATAATTCTCTATGAGAGAATGAGGGGATTCAGACTTAGATGACTATGGATTCCAATTAACGTCCAGTGCTTCCAGTGCCATCTTTTAATGAAGACTGGTGGAATGGACCCCAATGGAAGTCACCCACTTGCTTTCTTGTCAGCTGTGCAATTGAAGGTTGCAAACATGACCTAATCACAATAATGATTGTTTGGTAGTAATTGTCCATGGGTTAATTTTCTTGGATGCTTTTATCAACAACACTTTCCTGATCTAATGCCCGTGGAAATAGAATTGCGTGTCTAATGCTCTTATTTTTTAAATCTCTACCTGCTTTAGATATTTAGATAAATAAAAACCTGGAATAAAGATGTCAAATTAACATGAGCTGAAACTATCAAAGGCTCCTCCACGGGTAAAGTTATTGAATTTGTCTAAATTTCACTCTAATAAGAATTATTCCAATATTAATTGATAATGTATAAATATTTACCAATGAAACATCCGTATGGATAATCCTGATGTGTTTTTTAATGTGTTTCCACGATGGGTTCTCCCTTGATTTCATTGAGTATAAATAGCATACAGTGTTACATTGAGGAAAGTACAAGATAGGAAACTCATATAAGTGAGATCCTATTTACAAGGATCGGATCTGATTGAGATCCTATTTACAAGGAGAGGATCAGAGTGAATCATGGAGGATGAGTTGTAGCCTTATCATGTGTGAGAGGATGAGTTGTAGACTTATCATGATTGATAGCTTTACACGCCCCCTCAAATTCAACGGCAGATCGAACGTTGAGTTTGTCTCGCAAAGAGAGAAAGCGTTGGGACGATAGCGCTTTGGTGAGAACATCAGCTAATTGATCTTTTGTAGAAATGAAACGTACCACAAGATCTCTCTTGGCGACTTTGTCTCGGACAAAATGGAAATCGATCTCCACATGTTTGGTACGAGCATGAAAAACCGGATTTGCTGTTAAATAAGTTGCGCCAATGTTATCACACCATAAGTTGGGTGGTTGAGGTAAGACGAGACCAAGTTCCTTGAGGAGAGATTGGAGCCAAGTGAGTTCAGCAGCAGCATTGGCTAGTGATCTATATTCAGCCTCGGTGCTGGATCGAGCAACAGTAGGTTGTTTGCGTGAACTCCAGGAGACGAGATTCGGCCCAAAATAAATAGCATAGCCGCCTGTAGACTTTCTATCATCCGGACACCCCGCCCAATCAGCATCAGAAAAGGCAGACAGAGATTGATGAAGGGATCGGCCAAAATATAGACCATGATTGAGAGTGCTTTTCAGATAACGAAGAATGCGTTTCACTGCAATCCAATGAGGAAGTGTTGGCTTGTGCATAAATTGGCAGACTTTGTTGACCGCAAAAGCAATGTCCGGACGAGTAATTGTAAGATACTGAAGAGCACCAACAATACTTCGATATAAGGCCGCATCTTCAAAAAGTTCACCTGTGGAACTGGATAATTTGATGGTGGACACCATGGGGGTGGAGATCGGCTTGCATTCCTCCATTTTAGTTCGGGTTAACAAGTCCAAAATGTAGCGCCTTTGGGAAAGCAGTAGGCCATTTGTATTTGGAATGACTTCAATGCCAAGAAAGTAATGTAAATCTCCAAGATCTTTAATGGCAAAGGTTTTAGCAATTTTTGCAAAGAAGGTTGTAAGGGCTTTTGGACTGTTACTAGTGACAATGATGTCGTCCACATAGATGAGGGTGTAGATGATGATCCCATGGTGATTGAAAATAAAGAGAGAAGTGTCAGTTTTGGATCCAATGAAGGCATGCTCAAGTAGGAAGGAACTAAGACGGGCAAACCAAGCTCTCGGTGCCTGTTTTAGGCCGTAGATAGATTTATGAAGACGACAGACATGATTTGGCTGATGAGGGTCCACAAAGCCAGGAGGTTGGGACATATACACTTCCTCATTGAGATAACCATGCAAAAATGCATTATGAATGTCAAGTTGATGTATGGGCCAGCCGTGTGAAAGTGCTATAGAGAGAACAAGTCGCACTGTGGTTGGCTTAACCACAGGACTGAAGGTCTCATTGAAGTCAAGACCTTCTTGTTGGTTGAACCCTTTCGCAACAAGGCGAGCTTTGTATCGTTCTATGGAGCCATCCGCTTTCCGTTTTATCTTGAAAATCCATTTGCATCCAATAATATTCATACGTCGGTGAGGAGGAACGAGAGTCCACGTCCCATTATGAAGGAGAGCTGTGAATTCCTGACTCATAGCAGAGCGCCACTCCTTTTCTTTGGATGCCTGGGTAAAAGAAGTAGGTTCGGGCACAGCTGATTTTTGAATGGCAAGAAGTGCTGTGGGTAAGGGATGCTTAGAGGTTAGAAAGATTTTTGGACGCCTCGTGCCATCTTTGGATCTGGTGATCATGGGATGAGTAGGGGCGGAAGTGGAGGGAGGATGTGGGTTGGGTTCGTGTGACAAAGGTGGGGAAGCAGCTTGGGACAGTGGAGAAGGTGCAATAGAGACAAGAGGTTCGGCATTGGAAGGAGGGTGGAGTGGCTGAGTCAGGACGTTCTCATGAGGGTGTGGCAAAGTGATGGAGGATGTGTCTACTGGAGTGGAGATGCTAGAGATAGGTGCTGCAGTAGATGGAGTCGTGGGCAGCAATGGAGACACCGCTGGTCTCGAGGCACTGGGCATAATGTTGCAGACATTATGCATTGTTGCAGACATTGGACATGAGGAAGATGGGCTTGCATTCCGTGGCCCTGATAAAGGCAAGACAGTATCAGCTGTAGGACCAGGTGTGATTGCAGGCACGTTGGTGGGGAACAAAAGTGTGGATGCGTCCAATAACGCGGGTGCATCGGTTTTATGTGCTGACGAACTATAAATCTGTAGGAAAGGAAACGTTAGTTCATCAAATAATACATGCCGAGAGACGTAAACCCGTCCAGATATGGGGTCCAGGCAGCGATAGCCTTTATGATCAAGGCTATATCCGATGAAGACGCATGGAATGGTGCGTCGGTCAAACTTATTGTGAGCATACGGTCGCAGCCAAGGATAACACGCACTGCCAAACACTCTACAAATGGAATATGTGGGTTTGTTTTTAAATAATTTTTCATATGGGGAGACATGATGAAGGAGTGGGGTGGGCATTCGATTAATAAGAAAAACTGCTGTTTGAAAACTCTCTACCCAATAACAAGGAGGAGTGGATGAGTGGGCCAGTAATGTGAGACCAGTTTCTACGATATGACGATGCTTTCGTTCAGCTACACCATTTTGTTCAGGTGTATGTGGGCAGGAAAATTGATGAGTGATGCCATGGTGAGAAAGAAAATTCTTAAACCTTAGTCCTGTGAATTCACCCCCACCATCGGAGCGAATGGACCTGATTTTCTTTTGAAGTAAATTTTCAATCTTGGTTTTAAAATTAACAAAAACTAAGAATACATCAGACTTCGCAAATAAAGGAAAAAGCCAACAATAGCGAGACCAGTCATCCACACAACAAAGGTAATATTTAAAACCAGAAACAGAAGGCGTTGGAGCCGCCCCCCAAACATCCATATGAATTAACTGAAGAGGGGATGTAGAAACAGAAGTAGAATGCGAAAAAGAAAGTTTCCTACTTTTTCCTAAAGCACAAGAGTTGCAAAAAGAAAAGTTAGAAGCGGAGCCCCGAACCACCACATTTGGGTGATTCAGAATGGTGCGCAAGACTGGTGCAGATGGATGGCCCAAACGTGAGTGCCAGGTGGAGATGGAGACCCGTTTGCCAAGAAAAGCTGAAGGTGAGTGCGAAGGACTTGGACGTGGAAGATGGAGAGGATAAAGACCTCGCTCACTCGACCCGCGGAAAAGGATCTTCCCCGACTTGTTGTCCTTCACAATGAAACCAGATGAGTCAAATGAAATAGTGCAAGAGTTATCTTTGACAAGTTGTGACACAGACAATAAATTTGCAGAAATGTGAGGGACATGTAAAACATGGTTAAGAGACAAAGGAAGAGAAGGTGTGGGAAGAATAGTAGAGCCAGTGTGCATGATATCAAAACCTTGACCGTTGCCCACTTGGAGTTTGTCATCACCATTGTAGCCCGAGCGGAGAGACAGATTGGATAGATCAGCAGTGACATGATTCGTGGCCCCAGTGTCCATGTACCACGCGTTGTTGAGTGGTGGTCCTTGAGTAGCAACCATTGCCTGTAGTTGTGGAGTAGAGATCCGTCCTTGGTAGGCATGGTTCATCCTATTATAGCAATCAATAGCGATGTGACCAAGCTTACCACAGATCTGACAGGTGGGTCGCTCCCAATTGTTGGAAGAGGAGGTGTTGCCAGTTGGAGTGGGTTGTCCATTGGAGGAGCGACCACTGCGGCCGCGACCACGTCCACGGCCACGTCCACAACTGAAGCCTCGGCCTGGAGTAAAGGCCGGTTGTAGGGTGCGTGTAGTAACAAGAGCAGTGGTCGCGTTATCGGATCCAACTAACTGAGCTTGTTGGTCTTCAACACTCAGTTCTTCACTGAGGAGAAGAGCATGCAACTCGTCTAAAGGAACGACATTTGCACGGGAACGAGTCCGAATGGCAGTTTTGAAAGGGCCATATTCAGGAGGCAGCCCGTTGAGAGTGAGGATGATGAGATCTTCATCATCAATAGGGCATGAAGCGGCAGCAAGGCTATCGGCTATGGACTTAATTTTGTGAAGATAGTCAGTGACTGACAGTGTGCCCTTCTTCACAGATTGAAGCTGTGTTTTTAACTGATGAATGTGAGATCGAGAGAGAGAGCCAAAACGCGTCTCTAGAGCAGTCCAGACAGCATGAGACGTGGTCAAACCAACAATATAAGGAAGAATGCTGTCAGTGAGAGTTGCATTAATCCATGTGAGTACTGTCTGATCCGTCTTTACCCAACTCGTGTAAAGTGGATTAAGAGCAGTTTCTGGCTTGCCGGTGGAGTCAGTGAGATGCATGGCTGGGCAGTGAAGTGTGCCATCGACGTATCCAAGAACGTCATGGCTACGTAGCACTGGGAGAAATAGAGAGCGCCATAGCAGGTAGTTGTCACGACTCAATTTGAGTGGGACCAAACTGGCGACATTATGAGTAAGAGAGGTGGCCATTGGTGAAGTTGTCATGTGGTGATGATGAGAGGGGATGAAGAGAGGAAGAATAAGAATGTGGAGAAGAAAGAGGGTACTGCTGGGCCAAAAGCGTTGCAGGATAGGATCACTGCTCTGATACCATAATGTGTTTCCACGATGGGTTCTCCCTTGATTTCATTGAGTATAAATAGCATACAGTGTTACATTGAGGAAAGTACAAGATAGGAAACTCATATAAGTGAGATCCTATTTACAAGGATCGGATCTGATTGAGATCCTATTTACAAGGAGAGGATCAGAGTGAATCATGGAGGATGAGTTGTAGCCTTATCATGTGTGAGAGGATGAGTTGTAGACTTATCATGATTGATAACTTTACATTTTTAACCAAACATCAAGTTTTTTACATACAATCAATTTAACAATAGACCCCTACTCCTACCAAAGTAAAACTTGGCCAGGACTAATGGAAGAGAGAGAGTTTTATTTTTAGCTATTTATATGTCAATAATGAGAGCTAGTCAATTACTTGACTGAATTTTCTAAGGCATTAGCGGATCCGAACTTCATACAATAATGTGGTAGAATGAAACCAGACACTTGAAGTCTCTGTCACAAGATGGGAGATGCCCTTTTCTTTTCTCTCTTTCACTTTTACACGTTTTTCTTTTCTTTTTCACAAAGTGGTCATGTCACTTATGCCTCTCATGCTACCATTGTTCTGCCAGAAGCTCAGAACAAAGTTTCCAATACATGCAGAAAAAATAGGCTAAAATATAGGGTTGCAAACAGGACGGTCCCGGATTGAAATCATAATGGACCTAGATCTGTTTCTAAATAATAATTTCGGTTCCGAATCCAATTTTGACTTGAAACATATGTTGTTGATTTCAAACCCGGTTTCAATAGAAAAATCCGGATCCAGTTCAGGAGCCGGGTCCACCTAGATGATTTGAATCTAATTCTAAATCAAATCAGTTCTAACTTCTCTTTATCTTTTTATTTTTCTTAAAATAAGTATATCATTGAATTTATATCAGTGTATCAAGTTTACTAGGTCCAGTATTATACATAAAAATGTAAAAAAAAAAAAGTTGATTTTGATGTAAAGTTTACAATATTAAAGACTTATATGCAGGGTCTTTGGTCCACAAGTCGGAACCTATATGGACTTGGAACTGGACCCGTATATGAATCGAAACTGAAAATACGTTCTAGATCCAATTTTTTTTTTTGGCCGAAGCTTTCATTAATCGGAGGATTAGACGCCCGTTTGCAACCCTACTAAAAGGTCATATTTTCATCACTAAATATAGGGGCTTTTCCTTTTCCTTTCCACGTCAACGCAGTTATATATACAAACATCATTCATTAACCTTTATTTTTTATAAAGACATATGGTAGGAGTTTGTGGCCCCACTAGCCTTTTCATCCAATTTCAAAATAGACACTTGATTGGGGTAGAACTTGAAAATTTGCCTTGGAGGGCCTCCATGTAAAAAAAATTCTTCAGGGGTGGGTGGGTTAGAAAAACAAGTTAAACTTTCCATAACTTAGGGCCCGTTTGGTAATTTTACTAATATTGTCAAGTGAAGTCAAGTAAAGTTAAACATCCCATCAAAAGCACTTTTTACCAAAATTTCCTCCATCTTTTCCAAAAAAGTCAAAAATCAACTACATTTACTCACTAAAAGACAAAAAAACTTCATTTCCCCATACAAAAAATCAAAAATATTCCATCCCAAACAACTAAAAATAAAATACCATCATAACTCACTTATATTTTATTCATTATTTTTATTTCACTTCACTCTACTTTATTTTAAAAGTAAATTACCAAACGGGCCCGAGTGGGGGCTAGGGCGTTTATCTCATTAATTAAATAAAAATAGAAAATATCATGGTGACAATAAGGCCCCTTAGATATATTAAATACACATGACCTTCCCAAGGAAAAAAAATTTTTTTTTTTTTCACCATGACCCTCCAGCCTGGATCTGATTCTGCCCCTGGCCACATCGAGAGTGATATGGATCCTTGAAAATGGAGCCCACTTAGATGAATGGCAAATAATAAAATATTATTGGAATTTAAAATTGAAAACTATTGAACTCCACGTCATTGAAATCGACCCCAAGCTACTTGTGGTATCAAAATTTGTATTTTCTTCTTCATTTCTGCTGCTTGGTGGACTCGAACCCATACATGCACACACACTCATGTATCTGAGCTGAGAGAAAAAAAAAAAAAAAGAAAAGAAAATATAAGTCTTTCATTTGTGAAATAGCTAGATGCAGTGGGGGCATTTTAATTTCTCTTGTTAGGATAAGAACTGCTATACTATTAGAATGAACTCAAGGTAACAACTCAAATTTTGTTTAAGTTTTAACCCCTAAAAAAAATTCACCCCTCATCTCAAACCACCTACATATCTCATGATCTCACTTGGCAGGCTGATCCTCTAATCATCACAACTTTTGATTGCATTTGGCCCACCAAAATGATCCTTTTAGTGCCTGTTTGGATGGATGTTGAATTGAAGGATCCGGATTCCCTGTTTGGACTAATCAGGGGGGGCCACATCGGGAGAGGGTGTCAAATTAGATGACATCCCATCTCCTCCAATAAAAAAATTTTGCTCTCCCCCATGTGGCACTCCCTGATTGGTCCAAACAGGGTTTTCTTATTTGGTCCAAACAGGGGATCCATTTCCGTGAATTGAAATATGGTGAGATGAAGAATCAAATCAAGAGGGAATAAAATATATGATGCTATCATGGTGTTTTTTTTTTTTAGTTGTTTAGTATGAAATCTTTTCGACTTTTTTATATAAAAGTGAAAGTTTTTTTTTTTTTTTTGGTCTTTTAGTATTGATAGGAGGTTATTTTTTTGACTTATTTTAAAAAATTCAGATGAAATTTTAAAATTATATATTTTTAATATGACCCTTGTAATTTATTATTTAGATTCATTTTATATTACTTTATCTAGTTAATTGCGAAAGTCCCTGGACCATAGTTATCAATTTCGTTTCGTTTCGGCCATTTTGGCCGAAATTTTTCGTTTCGGTTAAGTGGCCGAAATGAAATTTCGACTAAAACTTTTCGGTTTGAATTTCGGCCAATTTCGGCCGAAATTCAGGATTTCGACCGAAATGAAATTTTACATAATTAATTTTTTTTTTTTTTACTTTTTTTACACATATTTTGTATTTCTTATTTTTTTTTCACAAAATATAATTCTAAAAAAAAATTACTATAATGGATTAAATCTATATTTATTACTTTTTTTATTTTTTTTTACTTATATATATATGTATATATTATGGTATATTTTTCTCGAAATGTAATTTCGAAAAGTTTCGCTGAAATCCCGAATTGGCCAAAACTTTTCATTTTGCAGGCCAGAGCGAAATGAGGTCGGAAACGATATTAACAAGTATGCCCTGAACCCCTTTTATACATCCAGTCGGATCTACATTCGAATACGTGGCGAATGGCACCGGCAGGCTGCTGAAGAACGTCGGCGAACACTGCAAAAGGCAAAATAGCTGACATATGTGCTCGCGACTAGATGCGTCACTGAATCATGGTGTGCTGTGGCCTTAGCTCGTCCATTTAAAGCAGAAAACGAGACGTAACAAGCTCTGTCCTTCTTTTTATAAATAAATAAATGCGATAGTCCAAAGGACAAGCTTCCAAGAGCAAGAGCAAGAGCAAGAGCCGTAATCATCTCTCTCTCATCTGTCTGTCTCTCTCTTCTCTTCCTCTTTAACCATAGAAAGAGCAATGGAGAACAGAGACGAGAAACAGTTGCCATTGCTACAGGAATCACCAGATTTAGAAGCCTATGAAGCTGGTTTGGGCCGCAGGATCTTGATCGAGTCGAAGAAGCTATGGCGGATCGTAGGGCCAGCGATTATCAGCCGCGTAGCCCTCTACGCCATGAACGTTACGACCCAGGCCTTTGCAGGCCACTTGGGCGATCTAGAACTCGCTGCCTTCTCCATTTCAAATACTGTTCTTGTTGGCTTCGTCTTTGGCCTTTTGGTACCATTGCTTTCCTCCTCCTCCTCTTTAATCTAATATAAATGGTTTGATGGGGTTTCTTTGCTTTCTTCTTTTCTTCTTTTGAAGAGTTTTGTTTCTATTCAAATAAATGAAAGATAATGATATAGTTAGAGTCCATGGTTTAGTTATGACCTAGCTAGGATCCATGGTTTTCAAAACATGGGTTTGGTTTTGGACAATCAATTGTATGAAATTTGAAACTGTCACGTGACTGCTGATATTGGGGTCTTGGACTGATATATGGGATTGTTTTGGTCCTTCTAATGGGAGAAAAAAGAGAAAGTGTTTCTGTGTTAGAGAATAAATCAGATGCTGTTTTCTTTTTTAATTGATTTTAGACTGCTGTAGAGGTAGCTGGAACGCTGATCTCTACCTGGTTTTACTGGTTTAAACCTTTGGTTGAAGTCATAAGGTCATGGGTTTGAGCTGATATTTCACAAACAAAAAGATGCAGCTGGAACAACTCATAAAGTAAACTGAAACTGTGATATTGGATTTTGTCATCATCACCCACATACCCGTATGGCCTTCTACCTATCAGGTTAATTGACTTTAGAGTGTTGTAGAGGTAGCTGAAACGTTGATCTCTACCTGGTTTTACTGGTTTAAACCATTGGTTGAAGTCATAAGGTCATGGGTTTGAGCTGATATTTCATCACCATTTTTAGTAATATCTATCTGTTTCTGTTAAAAGCTCACGCATGCTTGGACTGATTCATAGCTGCAACCCTTATTGAGAAGTCCCACATCCCATATTACTTAAATATTAGGCTAATATACCCGTTTGGTTTTCTACCTATAAACTTAAGTTTTAGTATATAGTTTATTATATGGTATCAAAACGGTTGAGCCTCCACGTAAGGGAGAGTGTTGGATCGCCTTAATATTAGGCTTGATATGTCTTAATATACTACATGTATGTGCCTTCCTCCTATCACAGTTGAAGCTTAAAAAAAAAAAATCTTGACAATGTTTTCATTTTGTAAATATTTTGAATATTTCTTTTTTTCTCTTGGGAATAAAAGACCGAAACATGATATGATACAACATGCTTTGTTTTTAAAGAAAGGGACATGTGGCAGAGCTTTATTTTAAGATTGGTTCTAAGATCAATCCAACTTAAATCGTCTGATTGAAGGCCACAGTTTGGACGGCTAGCAAATAAAGCACCAACTTTCTATAGGACGATCCTTGTATATGCAAACCTTAGATCAATGGTTATGATCAGCTTCTAAAGGATCCCGTTTTCTTTGAATCCTTATAAAAGTTGACTAGAACCATGGTATTGTCGTATTTGGCCGGATACCATTGGATTATTTTTGTTTCTACTGTTCAAGAAACTACCATCAATCCGAAACTTATCCTTTTTTTTCTGTCTCGAGAAAGCGCGAACTTGTCTTTGTATGGAAGGTGGCTCCATCTGTAATACAGATCTTGACGGAATAAACTAGTAAACCCTCCGACCATGCAACATGTCCCAGTAAGATGCCATGAGGTCAAACATTTTATGAGACGTTTTGTCAGATCAACTTTTGTTATAAGAGCCGAATCTGAGAAACAAGAGATGCCCCAGTGGAAAGGGGATAGAAAAAAAAAACGTATCTGAGATTCTAAACCAGGATTGTAATACAATTTAGGTTAGGCTAATATCATATAAAATTGGTAACAGTACTGTCCAAAACCTTAAAATATATGAGGACCATTACTCTTTCTTTTTTTTTTTTTTTTTTTTTTTTTTTTTTTTTTTTTTTGTGGTTTTTGGCTTAGGGTGGCTATGTAATTTATGTTTCAGTTGGGCATGGCGAGTGCTCTAGAAACCCTCTGTGGGCAAGCCTTCGGTGCCAAGAAATACCACATGATGGGCATCTACATGCAGCGCAGCTGGGTGGTTCTCTTCTGCATCTGCATCCTTCTTACACCCATTTACATCTTTGCTACTCCTATTCTTGAGCTGATGGGTCAGCCACGAGACATAGCAGTAGAGGCAGGGTCCATGTCTCTGTGGATGCTCCCACTTCACTTCTCATTTGCCATGCAATTCCCATTACAGAGGTTCCTTCAGTGCCAGATGAAGAACCCAGTCATTGCTTATTCTGCTGGAGTGGGCTTTGTGATTCATGTATTCATCAGTTGGCTCTTCGTGTACCGGCTCCATCTGGGCATTATTGGTGCTACATGTGCCCTCAATTTCTCTTGGTGGGCTGTGGTGTTCGGTCAATTGGGTTATGTTATGTTGGGTGGGTGCCCTCTGACATGGACTGGTTTCTCTATGGACGCGTTTAGTGGGCTCTGGGATTTCTTTAAGCTGTCTGTGGCTTCAGGTGTCATGCTCTGGTAGGTAACCCTCTCTCTATTTCTCTCTTAGAATGGAGTTCAAATGAAAGTTACACGGTTGCCTGTGATAACTGGAACAGAGGACTGTCCATGAATATTAGATCCAAGCAGCCATGAAATTCTGTGATGACATGTCGTGGACTCTGGATGCCGTGTATGGATGCGTGGAACTAACTGTTGGGACACTAAATGTTAAAATTTATGTAATCTCCTACATGTACATATCTTCAAATTTTATTTAGGATTTGATCCACAGCGTAAAATTGACGACAGGATCGATAATGTGAATATTATGATTCATGTGCTCAATTCTCCGGTGGACCAAATCCTATAAAAGTATACTTTGTGAATATGCTTTTCAAGAGGTTTACATTCAATTTTAATGTTTGGATATCAGTAGGTAGGCGCTACAGTGAGTAGTACCTTGCATCCCACTGGCGAAAATGTCCTCCCTATGTATTTACTTTTGGCGAGTATTGCCCTGTTATTAACCATCTTATCTTTAAAATTTATTTATGGTTTCTTTAGTGTGATTCCATCAAAAGATGCATGGTGGTTGGATGAGTGAAATATGGGTGTGTTCTAATTTTGTAGAGGGAGAAGTGTTTTCTTAAGGTTTGGATCAAATTATTGGGTGCACCACCACCACTTAAATCATGCATGAAATGCTGGTGTTCTGTAGAGGGTAGGGCCCTCTAAAAAGCTTGTTCTTTTGTTGTTTTTTTTCTGTCCCCTTCCTACCATACGTTTCTTAATTGCTAGCTGTGTGAACAAGTGACATATTTCAGATCACTATTTTTAACTTCTTGCTCTGTTACAAATGCAGCTTGGAGAACTGGTATTACAGAATATTAATCTTATTGACTGGAAATTTGAAGAATGCTGAAGTTGCTTTGGATGCCCTTTCTATTTGGTTAGGTTCTACACTTTTTTGTGAAAGACCCTAGTGTGACACATGGTTAGCTTGTCATGAAATAATTCAAGCAAGTGGGTCATATGGTCCTTTTCCTAAAGTTGTGAAGAAAATCCCTTTCTCACTTTCTAATTTGTTTTTCCGTTTTTGTTTCTTTTATGCAGTATGAGTCTTAATGGGTGGGAGTTGATGATTCCACTTGCCTTCTTCGCTGCAACTGGGTAAGTACCCCTCCAATGTTTCTCCTTTCTTTTGCCCATGGCCATATAAATATACATACAGGGTAAATTACAGCTAGATGAGGCCTTATTTTATATCCTGTGAAGTCAAGGGGCCTTGGAGAATTCTCTGGGCCTATTTGTTTGGAAGAAATTATTACTAGAATTCCATGTGTTGTGGATTTCTAATGGTTTAGTTAGTAGCCATTTGATCGGAATGGAGAAATATAATTCACGTAGTCGATCCCAACACAGTTGAGAGAAAGCTTTGATGATGATAATGATGATGAGGGAAAAAGATTCGGCTCAAAATAGATTAAAATGGAAAAACAGAATTCATGTAGCTAATCCAATATAATTGAGATAAGGCTTTAATGATGATGATGATGATAATGAGTTAGTAGCTATTTATAAAGCAATCGGAATTTCCTATTTGATGAGTGGAATTTGGAAAAATCACCATTTTGAATTGTCAGTTTTACCTTTTGAGCTTTTCAAATTTCGTTTATCTCAAATGTGGGGTTGTACTGCTAGGAAACCGCACTCCAGAACTTCTCAGAGTTCCTGCAATTGCCCAATAAGTCTATCCCCATAATTCCATCACTTGGTCCATGTTTGAAATTCCAGTATCTCAAAATCATCGCACCTTCTTTTCTCAAAACTTTAGCATCGACTCAAGCTCCACTTATGTTAGGAAATAAAAGAACAAAAGATGCAATCAAACCACACAAAGAAGACATACAGATTTATGTGGTTCCCTTTATCTTTAGATACATCAACGGATCACACCGATTCCACTATACTCAAAGGAAGAAGATAAGAATACAAGATACAAGATCTCTGGCGGCTATACTAGAGTTACATAATAGCACATGATAATATTACACAAAGAAGACATACAGATTTACGTGGTTCCCTCTATCTTTAGATACGTCAACGGATCACACCGATTCCACTATACTCAAAGGAAGAAGATAAGAATACAAGATACAAGATCTTTGGCGACTATACTAGAGTTACATAATAGCGCATGATAATATTATGAAAATACCCTTACATGGTTCGGGTAAGTGAAGCCCCCCCCCCCCCTACAACCCCCAGCCAACTCACCGCGGAGTTAGATCCGCGATAGTGGACCTGAGTTAACAGTCTGACCTGGGTGAAATCAAGCTCCACACATAACAACTTAGTTTGGGTTGCTCCCAACTGAGATTCTTATCATTCGTAACCCATGTGATTAATATGCATAAAATAAAGGAATCAAATCTCAAGTTTTATGCATGAACAATCTAATTAGATATTAATTAAGAACGACATCAGTTCTCATCGGGAGGTCCATGTTTTGAACCTGACCTCCCCCAGAACTTGCTGGTGCGAGCTTCTCTCTCCTTGTATATGCGAGTTAGTCACTCTCCATGACATGCCGCTCTTCCCACTTGTGTGGGGTTTTTTTGTGTCTCAGCCCCATTGGCTGCCCATAGAGGAAAAAATATATATGGTCTCACATTTGGTGTGAGGCTATGAAGGGGTGGGCCCACTATGGATGTAGTATCCTGCCACAAAATTGCATAGTTGTCCTGAAACAGGAAGTTTGGACCTGTGGTGCACATGGAACATCACATGACAAAGATTTTACAATAGGTTGACTGTGGATAACTAAACCTAGTCAATCCATCTTTTAATGCAAGGGAATCTTTCATTGGGGGAAGGCTTCCATACATTAAGCTACAGCCTGGATGTATATCCAATTGAATGTCACCACGTATTTGGGGGATTTCCAAACTGCATTTACAACTTGCAAAACTTCCTTAGAGATAATAAATGCATTTTCTTTCCATTTTAACCCTTTCAACTGAAGAGCCATTTGCAATGATTTTTTATCTTTCGATGAAAAAATAAGGGCCCCACCTCAACATTTTTCCTACATAAATATAAAAATGAGACTCACATCTCTCATGTTTATAGAAAAGCTCATTGGGTTTCTCACATCTTTAATAGCGACTATCAAAATTAAAGTTTTTCTTATATAATCTTAGCACATTGAATTGAAGTGGGACCCATCTGTAAATGGATTATCTACAAGCTTGATTAAGATTATAAAGAATAAATACATAATTGAGTCAAATCAAATGGTATGCCTCTTATGGATGATATAACTCTTTAATTGAAATAGTATTTAGTCGTGGTTGGAATAATAGCACATGCATTGATGCACTATTTTTTTCCAATCCAAGGGCAGAAAGCTCGGATTGAGATAAAATTTGAGGATGTCTTATATATTCGTAGGGAGTTTATTTTGAATGGTTTGGATTATAATAGGTGGGTTAGGCCCAGTGTGAAGAATTCGGATTCAATAACTTAAAGATGGACCTGCCACACTGTGTGGTCCACCCTCTCCTCCCACTGGCTTAGTGATAAAGGTTTATGACAAACTAAAAAACTTAATTTCTATAGAAAATAAAAAAGTATAATTAATTTGTAAATGCAATACTAAAGTAATATTAATATTAATATTAATGGTAGTACATGTAAATTAAAAAAAGGTTGGGAAAAACATTAATTCTCAATAATGAACATAATATTAATATTATGAGTTAATTAAAATAAAGGGTAAATATTTTTTATAAGTGGACCCCATTGAGAGAGTAATGATTTGTCGCCCACTGTTAGATTATATGAGAATTCTAAGTAGATCAAATAATGCTTGAGTTGTGCCACATTTTTAATATTTAATTGCTTGATTATTGTACTCCAATGTGTAATTATTTTTATCATTAATTGCTTAATATTTATTTAAAATAGGTAACATTTTTTTTATTTACTCTTTTCATTATTCATTTAAAATGTGTAGCATAGTTTTTGTTCAACAGATTAATCCTTTTTTTTTTCTTATCATGTATAATAGAATGATGATTTTGAGTAGTTTAGATGTTACAGTGTTGGCTTATTATTAGTAAATTGGACCCACCTTTATGAAATAGAACATGGGGTCCACATTTAAGAATTATTTCATTTGTTGCATTACAAAAAATAGTCCCGCTTTAGAAATAATAATATGAGATGCACCTTTAGAAGTTATAATATGAAACCCATCTTTAATTAGGAATTATGTACATATGGCCCACATTTTACAAAAATTCAAAGGCTGACCACTTTTTTTTAATATGGATATAGGTCCCACAATTAAAAATTATGACATGAATCCATCTTTAGAAATTATAATTTGGCCTCATAGTTTTGGAATTATAATAAATGGGACCCACTTTTTCATCTCATAAGTTGAGAGTTCGTAAAGGGTAGTATTGGAAACCATTTTGTTAAGGAATTAGCAAGGGTATGTTTGAAAATAATTAGATTTATTTAAGTACCTATGTTTTGAGGAGAAGCATTAATAGTATATTGACGTGCCATTCTCTTACTGGATGGAGAGAGACGCTGCATACTATTAGTATGCTGTGTTTCTGTATGGAAGCCCGCCCCCTTTCATTGTGCCATGGAAATTTTCCTTCATGGCAAGCACAAGTTTCAAGTACAGTTTTGGGAAGGGGGTAAAATGGGGGGAAGGTAAAAAAAAGAGGGAAAAATGGAAGGAAAGTGGGAATTGAGGGTGTTTGGGAAGGGGGGAGGGAAAATGGGGGAGGGACTTTTGGGGAGAAAATGAGTGTGGGGCCCACTCCAAAATTTCCCCCTCAAAAATAGGGAAAAGAGGGGAAAATGTATGAAATTACTAAATTGACCTTTAGTCAAATGAAAACTTTTGCAAAAGCAAAGATAAAATGGTCTTTGCCCCTCTACCTCACAAACAAATAAAACCCTACATTTTCACTTTTCTTCCCCCTACCTTTTGACTATCCAAATAAAAGGAGATAAAATTAATTTCCCCTCCCCTCCCCTTCATTTTCCTTTCCCCTCAAAATTTTCCTCCCCTCCCCTTCATTTTCCTTTCTAAATATCTTTATAGGATATAGATTTATTAGATCCAATTAATCTATTCATCTAAATATGACTTACTAGATAAAATTATTTGATCATCCACCAATCCAACGGTTTCATGTAGGAAGGGTTAATGTGTAGAATATGAGAGAGTTTGGGTCTAATAAGGGAAAACCCCACGGTGATCGTGAGTAAACCATTTACGGCACGCCAGCCTGCCCTGTATCCGTGAGTGGACCATTCGGGCAGGGGCTTTCCACGATGACGTGGTGGGCTGTGAGTGGACCGTGCGTAAGGCCACTCAGAGGATCCCGACTCAATATGAGAATCCCATTTGGATAAGTACAAAGGATAGGATGGGTAAAGTGGTATTTAAGTAAAAATTAAGATATATAAAGTCTTCATCTAGCAGCCCCTAGATAAAGGCATATAAGTGAATGGGCAAGATGTTTCACGAAATTGATCCCACAAAGTTGTGTGGATTGATCAATCTAGTGGGTTTGACATGGATAAGAAAAATGTGTGGATGCTTATATGATTGGATCTTTCATCTAATAGTATTTGTGTAATTCGTCGGAACCACCAAGTCCCATAAAAAGAAAAAAAGAAAAGAGAAAAAGGAACCACTAGATGAAAGATTGACCATGTACACAATTAGATGAAAAATACAACCATCTAACCATCCACCCATTTTACCCACGATGCCTATGTACCTCAAACCCACTAGATCGATAAATCCATCCATCCATGTAGGATCAACTACATGAAACATCTTGACCATCCACCCTTATAACGATCTACTTAGTGCTACTAGATCAAGTTCATATGCATCTCATCTTCACCTAAATGCATGAGACCCTTTAGTAGGTCTCATGTAGATGGATATATTAATTTGATTTAATAGATATTGGGTCCCAGATAGATATGGCTATTGGCTTTACTTGTAGACCCACAATTATTTCATTATTTACATAATCGCATGGTATCATATAGGTATAGGTTATACCTTGATTACACCATCCAGGCAGGCAGGCCCTACTATTTGTGTGGGACACTCGTGAAGTGCCAACATACATCATAGAAAGGGGTAAATTTGGAATGAAATGAAAAAGATATGTGTGTTGGTGTTGGAAAAGTAAACCTTTTAAACTCTTATGATAGTCCTTGTGGCAAACTGTGATAGGGTGATCCGGGTGCTGCATTGTAATAGTATGGGAGTACACCCCCATCAGTGAACATACACACTTACATTAATGGATCCGGAACTCTTATTTGGACGAATCAAGGGCAACACATTTGTTTCGTACTTAAAAAAATGGAGGTGAGACATTTGTTTTGTACTTAAAAGATGGTGTGTCTTTATTTTTTTTTACTCAATAAGCTCATGTATCACCCCATGATTGGTCCAAATAAGGTTTTTCTGTTTGGACAAAACAAAAGATTCGGATTCTACATTAATATATTTAATGTAAGTACAAGAAACTAGACAAGATTAAATAAAACTGCTTCCTTAGCCACTACAGCACATAAAACATTTATTTAAGTTTCTCCCATGAAGTCTCAGTTCCACCATTCGTAGGTTTTGTTGGTTTGGTTCATGTTGCTTGTTTTGCTTCCTTTTCTTTTGTTCTTTATTTTCCTCTTTGCTTTGGTTATGTTTTCTTTTCAAGTCTATTTCCCTTTGATGCAGCTTCCTTTTTCATGTAATGAAGTTCTTTCCAGCAAACAAAAATTTTTTTTGATAATTTTGAATCAAATAGCATTGGGCATCAATATGTCCAAACTAGAAAGCTGCCCACAATATCTAATCATTTTTCATGCCTAAAGCATGGTCTATAGATCTGTTTAAGACCAAGTGTATGCCAACCACTATACAGTCCATTTGAATCAGTGCGGGTTGTAAATTATATTAGGGTCCTACCTTTGGAGACAATCAAGATGAGCACTCCCTCATAGCATTGTACATAGGAGAAAATTTTTCATAATGAGACTACCTTAGCGATTTTGAGAGAGATCTCTCGAAATAAGATCATCCGTACATTTTGGGTCCACGAGATCAATGGTATGGATCATTTTTCACAAAAGAAAGGCACCTTATCGGGCGTGAGGCAGCATGGCCCCTACTCTAATGCCAAAATCAATTAGGGCAAATGGACTGCATTTTGGCATGCCACAATCCTATGGTTAAGAATAACATCATCCCACCAAGAAGACTACTACTCATGCAAGAGATGAATTCGGTGACCGAGCATGGGCACTTTTCAGAAGTCAGAAAGTTAAAAGTTTAGGCCGATCGACTCACCAACACACTTGTTGTTTTCTTGTGCGTACAAAGAACACATTGTTTTTCAAGATGGAGCAACATTACTGTCTTGGAACATAATTAAAGGTGTTTTTGTGCAGCCGCATGCCCTGGAAAAAAAGGGGAAGAGACAAGGTGCCAGGATTTGGTGTAGGGAATCCTACACCCTCCTCAATGTCGTTTAGTGGAGTGACGAATCAAAAGGAAATCCACTCTATTTGGATTTTTTTGATCTAGAAGTCCAGCCTTGCTGCAGTGTCACAGAAATTCTATTTGCATATAGAGTTTGTTTCTTTAGTAGAATTTCTGATAAGAATTTTTTATGTTAGGGCCTTTTGGATATGATTTGACATTCTGCTTCTCACAGCATTTGCAAATGTCATATTTCTTGACAAGCATTTTAAGATTTCAGCCACCTAAAAGGCCTCAAATAATAGGAATTCAGGAATTTCAGCCCCTTTGAGTTTTTTGTGGAAACTCTGGATGCTCAAGTACAATGGAGCATTTAGTAGTTCCGTGAATTTCAGTAAAAAAACAAGCCTTTAATATCTTCACATAATCCCAACTCAACCGTAGGATGTTTATCCCTGGTGGGCCCAACACGATGAATAATAATAGGGCCACATTCGAATTAAGAGGGTGGTCGGATGGAAAGGGCCATGTTTAGCCATTTGACATAAAAAAAAAAAAAAATATGGCGTGGGATGACTAATGCGCTAGGATTAAGAAGTGTAATTAAAACTCGGGTATACAGAAGTGAAAAATGCCAAAAAATCGGATGCACATATATACATTTGCTTCTAGGTAAGTTTTTCTATGAGAAATTTGGCAACAAAATTCAGCTGGATGTGTGTGAGTCAGTCTTGAGTTTGGCCAAGATTTTATATTTTTCTAAATATGGTTTTTTTAACATATTTTAATATGAATTTATCTAATTAAGTGTGTGCATTGAAGTTCATTTTATGAAAAGAATTTCGTGTTATTTTATGGAGACTGATTTCAAATTTCAGAATAATTGTTGAGAATTGAGAATATGGGTGACTGAGAAATTTGTTATAATATCACAGTGTACGTGTATCAAATGAACTTGGAGCAGGAAATGGGAAAGCAGCCAAGTTTGCAACCATGGTCTCAGTGGTGACCTCCTTGGTGATAGGAGTCTTCTTTTGGTCACTGATCATGGCCCTTCATGACAAGTTTGCATACATCTTCACCTCAAGCCCTATCATTCTCAATGCAGTTAATAAGCTCTCAGTCCTCTTGGCTTTCACCATCCTCCTCAATAGCATTCAACCTGTTCTTTCTGGTATGTCACACTCCTTACTTGAATCTTTGTAACCAAGCAGTTCAGTTTATTATGATAGGGGTGCAACATTGGCTACACACAAAAAGAGCAATTTGGACTTATATATGTATTACCTAGTCTGATCATGAGATGAACTACAACCCATTTGAAGCCATCTATCAGACTATCACCCTATCTATCTTTTATCACCAGCTACTCCCTGTAATTGGCACCTAGATGATCAGGTGGCAAGCGGGTCGAAGTGGGTCAAAACAGATTGGGTTCGTAAGGGGTATTTATAGGTCACACATATGACGCATTTTTAAAAGAGGTCACATAATTTTAACCTGCCCCCACCACGGGTCAATCTGACCTGGCCCGCATAACCTGCTTGAATCTGGGTCAACCCATTTAACCAGACCAACATGTAGAATCTTGGCCCATTTAACTCAATTCATTTCAAATGTAAGGCCATATTTGAATTAATATTTGAATTATATAGCACGTGAAAGGGCCCAAGACAAGCTTGGTTGGTCTAGACTGTTCAAAGTATAAAAACATTAAACCACAAAATTATTTAAATGGGTTTAGACATGTGGGTTGACTCTAAACCAACCCATTTAATTAATTAGGTTATATGAGTGGAGCAGGCTGACACTAACTTAGTCCTCTCAAATGTGGATTAGGTTTTCCTGACCCCATGATCAACTTGTTTATATTGCGGGCCGGGCTCAGATTGGGTTAGTAGGGTGAGTCAGATTTTACCACCCCTACGTGAGACCTAATTTAGTGGTTAATGTTTGAGGCAATTAAATCATCTGCTACTAGAAATTGCAGATCACCCTGATCTTTTTACCAAACCCTTATATAACCCTCTCCATCATCCTATCCTTAATGATTGACATGTGACCAAGTGGGCCTATATGATCTAGTTCACGATAAGAGTGAGCTGGGTTGCTCAGGAGATTGCTTCTGTGTATACTTAAAATTTGACTGTGGTTTGGGCTAGGGCAATACTGGACAAGCCCAGCTTGCCTGAGTTGTGCCCATAGATGATAATGATGACCGATGACGATGATTTTTATACATGCACTAGCACACAAGTTTGATAACCTGTAGATCATGTTACAAATTACAGTGGATGTTTGAGGTGACATATATGTGAGTTTTCAGGAGTTGCTGTTGGTTCTGGATGGCAAGCTTTTGTGGCATATGTCAACATTGGAAGTTATTACTTGATTGGAGTCCCCCTTGGAGTTTTCTTAGGATGGGTCTTTAATCTTGGAGTTCTGGTATGTTTGATCTGTTATGATATGAGAACAACTCTAATTGTTTTTTAATAGTTTTTCTATATTTTTAATGGAATGTGGCTGCTAAATGGATGGGTTCCTATTTGTACCCAATTGACGGTGGTTGAATAAAACTTTCTATGGCCAAGGCTGCAACTGCAAGCCTCACAAAGGAGTGAAGTAGGAGAAGTTTCACCTCATCTTACTGATATTCACCATTGGATAACCATGCGGAAAAGTCTTAACAGTTTACACTATTTTAACTGTATATCCTCTTATCTTCGTGGTTATTGATTTGGTGAGACCCCATCGACGTCTGAAGAACATTTGATGCCCTTTCAGGACTCACAAGTGACCCCAACCAAGGTTTATTAAGGCCTGTTTTGAAGATCTCTTACACCAAATCTTAGGAAATTAGTTGTCACCTTGAAGTCTCCACCCTTACCATTTACTATTCACTCCTTCAATGCCTGTTGGAGGATGAAGGGCTCTTTCCATGAATTCCTAGGTTTCAAAACAAAATAGACAGATGGACCCTTTTTATTGTGACCCATGGCTGATGTTGATATTTCATTAATAGCCTTGTTTTGACAGAGGACTGGTCAGACTACCCAATCGGGCCCAACAAATGACATTTAGGCCATTGCTACCTGTGTTTATCTACACAACTATATAGGAAATCTCCATTTTTGTTTTTTCTCATTGCAGTGACCCCTCAATTGCCTGTCAAAATGGCTTAAAAAAATCAAGGCAAATCCTAAGATCTGATCCCACCCTCATCATCAAATTAATTGTAGGGCATTTGGGCTGGAATGATTGGAGGGACTGCGATTCAGACATTGATATTGACATATTTTACAATCCGATGCGACTGGGACGAGGAGGTAACAGATGAATCTAGCTTGTGCTTTTTTGAAAAATCTTGAGTCCTTGCTTCTTTCATCTTTTTCATGAGCATGACCCTCTCTTAAAATTTTGTTGCAGGCCATGAAAGCTACTAGACGTATGAACAGATTGGCAATTTCCAATCCATCTAGACATACCCTTGATTGTTAAAGGTGAACTGAAATGTAAAAATTTTCATTTTGGAATCTCAGATTAACTCAAAGTTTGATGGGCTGGTTTGGGTATTGGAGATTCTGGGGTTGTCATTTGGTTTCTAGTTGTACCTTTTTTTTTTTTTTTTTTTGTGTTTTTCAATTGATAAAAGTTCAAATATTGCTTCAGTTCTGAAGAGTCAATTTGGTCAATGCTCTAATAACTTTCTTTCAAAATTTAACGGAAAAATTAGGACATGCACATGAAATTTGAGAATGAAGTTATCAATCTTTTAAGAAGTTTTTTCTAGAATAAAGGGATAGCCCAGTCATTGGGACCTCTCCCCTTCATGTGCAGGTGATAGATGGCAAGGATCAAAATAGCGGTTGCGGTAGGCGTAACGGTCAGTGTCCAAACGCTACGTAGCGGGCGATACGTAGCGGTTGCGGTGATACGTAGCGATATGGCGATGTGAATTTCTTAAATGACATTAAGTTTTTTGAATCTTGTATAGTAACCAAGATTGTGTATTTTTAGTGATTTGAAATCATGTAACGACAGAGACAATTTTAAGAAAGGCTATTTAGGACAAGAAATAGCAAAAATGGTATTTAAAACTAAAATTACTTGGCAATACTAGGTTTTAGACTATAGCGCCGCTATTTTCAAAATAGCGTAGCGGCCTCAACCGCTACGGCCGATAATGCTGGCGCTACGCTACGTAGCAGCCGCTATTTTGAACCATGATAGATAAACTCCTCCTCAACAATCAATATGGGATGGGTTTGGGGTTGTATTTTCGGCCCATTTTGGGTCTGTGCCCATTTTATTGTCAGATAATTAAACTGGTGGGTCATTCTCATTTCTACCAAAAAGGCTGGGGCCAAAACAGTTAGAACAAGTGGGTCATATATTTTCTACAAATGCGCTTTGCCAAGGCCAAAAGTCAGTCTTGTGGGCTGAATCCAGGGCAGAATATTAGGGCCGATAAGAAAAAAATTGGGTTTAGGTTAACTTTGGCTCAGCTCACCCCACTGGTGAAGACCCTTTTGAAAATGAGGGTATCATTGGAAAAGAGTATGGATTGGTTGATGTGTTTCCAGGTCTAGCCTATTAAAGATTTGGCCTCAAAATTAGGACTGAGCCTACTAGTTCCCATATCAACCACAATGCGGACCTTCTGAGTGTATCAAGCCCAAGTGGGCCTGGCCCAGAGGTTTTAATTTATAAATGGTAATTATCTCTATTTAAAATAAGTGCAGAATTTCAAGTTTTTCTGACAAAGTAGCACCATCTCTTTATGTTTTTAACTATGAAGTTTCAACAATCCCATTCGAAGAGCAATCAAATTCTTTATTTATTCTACTTGTTAGTTTATATATTGTTTGATGCAATAAAAATTTTGAGGAAATTACTGGTATAAAATCACCTTAGATGTTTAGTGCCCCAAAAAAGGCCCTCATAGTTCCTATGTATTAGCAAAGACTCTCCCGCCAATTTTCACATTTGAGCCACAATATCATTGCTCATCTCTTCTTTTTCTATTCGGAGACAACCAAGACATAATAGAGGCATTCATTTTGAGCGGCTAGAATTTTCAATAGATAAGCCCCACTATGGATTCCACTCTTTCAACTCAGGAATTTCTAAGATTTTTTTTTTTTTTTTTTGCTATCGGAGGGTTCACAATCCTTTGGGCTGGACTAATCCCTCTGGGCCCAAAGGGAAGCAGGGTAAATTCCCCTGCAGCCCCAGTATGGTAGTGCAATTTCGAACCTACAACCTCTGGGTGCAAACCATGGTCCTACGCCAACTGAGCTACCCCTTGATGTTTGGAATTTCTAAGATTAGATGCGCAGGATATGGAGTCCTCCATATACACCTCCCACCACTTGTATTAGCCTTTTCCCACTTTCCATGCATAATATTCAAGTAAATTGTGGGGTTTAATAGATAAGTAAATCACTTTAGACAATCGTTGAGATGTGATGGCTCCTAACTCGTCGACTAAATTTGAGTTGAAGATATTTTTGACGGGTGCTATATCAAAACAACCCTATGCTAATTTGATTATTATAACCTTAATCGGATCTACACAAATATAGAATGGATTTAAATAACAAGACATTAACTCATATTTGATTCCATTAGGAACATTAAATCTCCACAAACCCATCAATCAATTGACTTCTCTAAGATTGGGAGATTTACTACACTCCTCTTCTTTACTTTTAACATACAATCAAAGGATGAGATAACTTATGTAGGAAGTAAGGACTAGTGACCCTTGAATTTCTATTTAAAGACTTGCTTAGATAACTCTTAAGTCATGTTTGGCAACCAAATCTTGAGGGAAAAGATTTTTGGTTTTTCTCTTGTTGTGGTAAATCCAAATTTGGCAATTGTAAATTCCCGAAGATTTGGACCAATGGAAATCTTCATCTGTTAGGATTTTCAGATCCGACCACCTCCATAAGATTTGAAAATCCTTACTTCAGTGGATTTACGCAACCAATCCTATCTTTCTCAGCTATATACATCAATACACACCAATATTAATGTGAAATCCTTAACTATACAAATCCCTAGCGAGGAATTCTTGTTCTAGTGGTAGTGAAGAATCATCAGATCGACAGATTCCTCGCCTATTACCAAACATGCTCTTCGCAATAGGAAGCTTTATGGTGCATTTGTACAACGAGAGGATTCTACTATTAGTGGATTTTCAGCTTCGTGAAAGAAGAATCTTGTATTCCTACCCGTTTTTAGGAAATCAAAATCCTCTTTAAAAACTGATTCATTTTTTTTCATTTCCACAAGGGGAATGTGTCAAACCAAACGACTGAAAAGGAGGCCGTATAAAAAAACCTAATAAAATCCTTCACTCCACTGCTGATTCCTTTCATTGTATAATATACCATAAGGAAGTGTTTGTGCACATTTTGTGGAAACATTATTTCCTCTTTTGTGGAAGTAGCATTCTAGGGCATGTTTGGTAAATATCTTTGGAGAGGAATCTTCCATGGTTTTCCTCGCAACGGAGGAAAACCCAGGTTTGGTCATTTTTCCCCGCCCCACTTTTTCCTCTTCGAAGACTTTATGTGTTTGCTTTGGACATCATGAAGAGAGCACCCACCTTTTTTAGCACACGGGACCATATAATCAATATGATCTCATCACTTTCATCCCGAATTTGATATTTATTCAAATGATATTGTAAGGACCCAATCCTGAAAACCCAAATGGTATTGGTTTGTGACCATAGCACTTACCACGAGTGGACCACACTCATGTGATCGATCTTCACTCACTAATTATACATATGTTAGTTGTTAATTATTTATTGTATTTTTATTATTGCATTTAGTTGTTAATAATGTATGCTCATTCATTATTGTAGACTAGACCCTCAACCCATTGACCCAACTCGTGACTCGACCCAGGCAAAAAAGAATGAAAAACCAAAAGAAAGAAAGAAAAGGCCTAAAAACAGGTTTCCCACTATTAGCAGGGGCGAAAAACTAGAAAATCCAGATTCTCCGCTGCTTCAAGATGCGGAAAACCCGAAAATCCTGTTTTTCCGCTGTTGGGAGCTGACAAAAACCAGAAAATCAGCATTTCCACCGTTAGAATCGGCGGAAAATCTGAATTTTTGATTTTCTCCTGCAAATAAGTCTTCCTCTCTCTCTTTTTTCCTTTCTTTTCTAATGGATGGGTTCGCGGGTTGAGAGAAAGCTCTATATGATAATGTGGGTACAAATGATTAATATAAAAAATACAATCACATGAAAAAAGTAAATAATTAACAATTAGTGAATGAAATGTGATCGCAAGGGTGGGGTCCACTCATGATAGGTACTTCGGTCACCAATCAATATCATCTTGGTTTTTTTATTGGATCCTTGCAATGTGAGAGACTAGGTCTCACTGTGTATTTCTTCTAGCCCGAGAGCAGTGGTTGGATCTTCAACTTGGTAACTGGGTTATTGCATCTTCATTATTGGAAGCCGTCTAGCAATGTGCCCCAGTTACCATGGATAGTAATGCTACAGACTAATTGATTATTATCTCTTATGCGTTGTAATGAGCATTATATGAATCCATACAGATCCGACTGCATTAACTTATATTATATCAGTTTTCTAGAAACCAATTATTATCTTGTTTCTTTGACATACTGTTTAGATGTGCCCTTCAGGGCCTTGTGAGTAGATGTTATATATGATTTGTTCCACTAGTCGTGCTTGTTGGTGTCGTGGTTTTATATTGATTTGGTGTCATTAAGATCTTGTTTGTTTTGTATAATTGTATCTTCCTAAAATTTTCTCAAAAATAAATAACTAATTTTTGTCAATAGTTTTGTTTTCCGTGGAATTTGATATGCTTACTAAACACAAATTTAAATAAATCATCACAAATTCTTCTGTGGAACCAAACGTGGAATGCGATGAATACTCCCCCTCATAACTCCTAATTAAGGAAAGCCTAATGTCATGGCACTAAGGAATCATCCAAAAAGATGATTCCTCTCTCTCTTTCATCATGTTTGGTAATAAGCGAGCCATCATGTTATTAGAGGATTCCTCCATTCTCCTAGGACCAGGACATTCTCAATGAGGATTTTTAGGGCACGTTTGGCAACGGTCCATGTTAGGGGGGAAGAATCCTCTGTTTAGAGGATTCTCTCCATCTCCAAAGAATCAACACCTCCTCAGGTAGGATTCCTGAAAAGAGTTCCAAGTTTGGAAAGATGAAGGATTCTTCCAATTTGTAAAATGTATGATCCAATGGACATTTTTATAAATATTTCAAGATATAGTAAGGATCAACGGTAGAAATTTGGTCACCTTACCATGTTTGACCTTCTCGAATTAATGACCGGTTCCGATCATGATTTTGGACCCCACAAAAATTGAAATTTTTTGAAAAATGGACTGTTTTATTCCCATTTTCTATAATAGTGTAAACAGTTAGACGTTTTGGCACATATCTTGAGATATAAGAGGAATCAACGGATGGAATTTGGTCACCTTACCGTGTTCGACCTTCCATAACTAATGAACGGTTCTGATCTTGATTGTGGACCCCACATATACTGGAACATTTGAAAACACGAATTGTGTTGATTCCCGTTTTCAAGAATAGTGTAAATGGTAAAACGTTTTGGCACATATCTCGAGATATAAGAGGAATCAATGGTTGAAATTTGGTCAACTAGTCGTGTTTGACCTTCTAGAGTCAACTACCGATTCAGATCATGATCTTGGGCCCCATAGAAACCAGAAAATTGAAAAGAATGGGCTCGTGCCTAATCCTGTTTTTGGCCCACAGAATCACAGAAATTGATATCTAACGGCTTGGACGGTTTTGCAAATATCTCAAGATCTAAGATGAATCAACGGCTGAAATTTTGTGAGATGGTTGTTTTGGACATTCTTAACACTATTATCGGTTCAAATCTTGATTGTGGGCCCCATAGAAATAAAACAAAAATGCAAAAACCGGCCTGCCCTATATTACTGCCTAAAATATTGTAGCTCCGCAAATACGCAATGGCGTGGAATCATCCGATCCAAGGGGGGGACGTCCGATTCCAAAAATAATCAAATGGGAAGAAGTCTCCGGTCCATCCTCTACAAATCCATGTAGATCCAAATAAGAATATACGCACGATAGTGGATTTTAGGCGAGGAATCCATGGCGAAGACCATTGCCAAACGTGCTCTTATAATGAAATGAATCAGTAGAATCCATGTTCGGCAAACAAGGTATAATCTAGCCTTTTACATTACACTACAACCAATGGTCACATATTTCACACAAATTGCTCACCATCCATTATGAATCTAGACCTAAAATTCCACTCTCTAATTTCCTTTTTCGTTCTTGAGATGGTGAACGGTTTGGATTGTACAAGTGCCCCCCATAAAAACCAAATTTTATATTTTAGGGGTTTGAACTTTTTTGCTAATATCTCAAATTATATGATGAATCAATGGCTAATGTTTTAGCCTCTAGCCATGTCTTGCATTATCAAAAGTAGGAACGGTTTGGATCATCATTTATGGGTCCATAGAAACCAAAAAGATGGAAACAAATGGACTGCAATATATTCCCCCCCTTTTGCACTATGGTAGATGAACAGTCTACAGTATTTTCTCATTTTTCTCTTATAAGTAATCAAGCCGACAAATTTGGACCCATAGCCATTGTTCCATTTTGAAGAGGATTAACAGTCCGGGTTATGATGTAGGGGCCCACAAAAATCCAAAAATGGTCATTTATAGGGCCGGAATTTTTTACAAATATCTCAAAATATATGATAAGTCAATGGTTGATATTTAAACCAATAACCGTGTTTTGCATTTGAAAGGTATGAATAGTCCAAATGATCATTAAGGAGCCCACAAAAGTCCAAAAAATGAAAAAGCGGGGCCGCCTAAAAAAGTCATCAAGTTGCATTCTTGCCCGCTTCCTTGCGTGTGCAAGTTTTTCTTTTACGATGTGGGGGAGGTTTGATGGTGGAAATGCATGGATCCACAAATTTTGGGCTTATGTGAATTTTCTTTTCCCTTGATGGAGACATGCCCCAAACGTGGCTTGTCTTCACTGGGGAGGAAAAGCATGTAGGAATCATCATCGAGGACTCCTACCAAACATGCCCGAGTCACTACTTATAATTCGGGTGCTCCTTTGCCTCGTGGATTCGTAAAATCCGAAGAGGGAAGGTGGAGACGGAGGAATCAATGGAAGAGAGTTTTTTATAGGTTTGAAGGATTTAAAATATCCTCTCACTTTTCCTCTCTTCACCTAAATGTGTATTTTCCTTGAATCGAAGAAAACCAGAAAAGATTCCTCTCTAAGGATATTACCCAAACGAGGATTCTCCATGCATTTTCATATATTGATTGATTTAAATCCTTTTTATCAAACAATGTATTTGTCTGATGCGTCAAATTAAAGTAAGCACTAATTCATGGAAAGGTAGGAGTACATAAAGAGGTTTGTACTCGTTATAAGTGGGGCCATTATATGTTTTTATCTTCTAAAAATTTGAGGTATAGAAAATTTGGGTATCTGTTAATATAGAATACAAATCACTATATATATATATATATATATATGAGTATATTTTGTATAACTGATTTCATAGGAGGATTCGTGCTCATGATAAGGTGAGAGCCATTTGCCAAAACACCTAGTGGGGGCCCACCTTATGATCCATCCAAGCAGACCAAAAAATAGGGACCTCAGTTGATAGTCATTGATTACACTCATCCAAATGCACCGGACTATTGGAACAACTATATACTATAAAAAATGGTGAAAACTTGTCAGTTGTTGATCAAATAGTTAGAATGATAACCTGGAGCATCCATCACCCTACACAGGTAGGTGGGGGCAGGAATCACAAGAAAGTGTGCTCATCTTATCATGAACATCGGTTCTCATCAAAAGAGAGGTCCAATTTAACATATGCATTCACAACAATATTAGATGCACCGCTCCAAACTTATTTTTTTTTGGTACATATTGTTAAATCACCAAATTGTCTAATGTGATAAAGTAGGTTTGAGATCTACGAGCAGTCATTTTATGTAAAATTACCAAAGATTAGATTTGCCTCTAGTCTGGACCCTCACAGGCTATTGCTTTGGTGGGACCGTGATGATGTTTAATAAACTAATAAATATAATTAAAAATAAAACCATTTATTAGAGTTCTTGTGATTGGACCAGGTGTGTTGAGTGTAACTTCCTAGAGATAGGTCTATAGGAATGCAAAAGTTCTCCTAGGGATCATCTATTGTCAAAGTGGCTGGTGCCGTCACAAAATTTGGAAATTTAATGACATATGGGCAGGTGTGGCACAGATGACCACATGCACATGTGGGAAGGCCCACTTAGACAAGACCCACCATTTTAAGTATCTTTGATTGTTTATTAAGAAAGTGCATTTGTGCAACGCAAGTGCCACGGAAGGTAGAAGATAAAATCAATAATATGATTTACAGTATTTGGTGCGATTCGGTTTCAGCGATTTTGCACCGGCTTTTCTTGGTAAGCGATGAAAATAATATCCCACTCATGTATTGTCCAAATTTAGAACGGCCCTTATTTTTGCCGAGCACACCCACGTACTTCACAAAAATGGTGGGTGCATGTAGAATTTCTTAAGAAAATCCTTATCTTTCATTGCCTTACCTTACCTCCAAATTCAAAGGTATCCCTTATCCTATAATTGATGTGTGGGCTCATGGCCACTATTATATTTGCCTTTTTGACGAAATCACGAGTTTCATCATCATCACTTAAATAGAAATACCTTACAATCCTCCACTTCATTAACGCATTATTATTTTATTATTATTATTTTGGGCGAAAGTGACTGCATGGCCCTATATCATTAGCTCCTCAGTAGACTAGTGGACAATAATAACCTTCTTCCTTTATTTGTAAATTTCCAAGAAATAGACACCCTTCTGTGGGCCCACCTATGATTAATTCAATCCCTCCAAATTCATCCTCTCACTAAATGAGTCTCTTAATATATGATTGAACACTAAAAATGTAAGTACCCTTATGATTTTGATTTTATACCGTCATCATCAAAGAAAAAAAAAAAAAAACTACTGTGAGAAGAAGGGAGAACTCATTAGATGAATGACAGCCTAAATATAAGAGTCTTCCCCCACACTCTCATTATCACATAAAAGTAAAAGAGTTACTCTCAAATGAGCTTTTCCCCGCTAGCAATCGATTCTCAAGACTCATGTTACTTCTCCATCTATGTGATATCGCAAAACTTTATTGAATATTTTGATACATGTACTAAAATATAAACAAAACATAATTAAAAAAAGTTTTGTGAAATTACAACACAATTTTGCCATATTTAGAAAAAAATGGAGTAGACCTATAATCGGAAGGCTAATGGGGGAAAAAAAAAAGAAGTAATGTATTCATAATAAAATTTAAAAAAAGATTTTCCTTAAATGTTGCTTGATATCTAATCTCACAAACTTTCAAAATGAAACTGTACATTTATCACAAACTATTGCATCCCTCAGCTCTACAAATCATAAAACATTTTCTCTAAACAACAAAAATAGAGCAAATATTTTCAAAAAATAAAAATAAAAATAAAAATAAATAAAGAGGGAAGGGAAAGCAAAATATAAATCTCCTGCGATTAATAATAACAAATAAATAAAGAAAGAGGAGACCTTGGATGAGAATCTTTTCCTCCTTACCCTATTGATTGGAAGTAGAAAAAACCGGAGTCGCCGCGCGAGCCGGCTCTTCCGCCGACGCTTCGCCCTTCGCACCAAGACAATCAAACGGCATCTTAACGGAACCAAACCCTCCCTTTGTACTCCCCGACGTCTCGCCGTCAAACCTCTTTTGCCACTTAACGGAACCAAACCCGCCCTTTGTACTCCCCGACGTCTCGCCGTCAACCCTCTTCTGCGACGTAACGGATCCCGTCCTAGACAGGAACGGCGGCATCATCGAGAAAACCCACCGGTCCGACTTCGCCGCCCGGTCGAACCGCCCGAACGAAAATCCTGCCCGGCCGCGGCTGCTCCCCTCCCCACCTCCTACGCCGCTCGTGAACCACCTCTTTCCACGGCTGCTCCCTCCCTCCGCCGGCATCGCCACCAGGCTCGTCGATCGGTTCAGCCTCTCGCTCACAATCTCCTTCCGTACGTTCTCCGGCAGCCGGAGCGTGAACCGCTCAAAGTTCTCCCCGGGCTGCACGAGCGAGTGCCCGGTCGAGTGCGATCTCGGGAACCGCGGCGGCCGCCGTGACGATTTCGACCGGATCGGCCTGTTCGGGATCGGGAACGGCATCCGGATCGGGTTGATCACCTCCGGCGGATCGACCGTGATCGCGACGTGATCGGACGACGACTCCGCCTCTCCAGCCGAGACCGTTCCCCGATCTTCTACCGTTTCCGCTACAGTCGCGGCCTGAGCATCCGTATCGGATCCCGGCACGAGATCCGCGCGGCAGACGGGGCATGTCGTGTGAGACGAAAGCCACATGTCGATGCAGTCGGGATGGAACACGTGGCTGCATTTCGGGATGAGTCGGAGGGTTTCGTCGTCTTCGAACTCGCACAAGCAGACGGCGCATTCTAGCGTGCTCTTGCCGAGCTTGAGGCCCTTAACGACGGAGTATTCGAGGACGGGGAAGGTCTCGATGACAGCGGGATCGAGCCCTCTGAGCCTGCGGGATCGGCCGCGGAGGCCGTTGCGACGGCTGCCGCCGCGGTTGGTGTCGGAATCGCCGGCGCACTGGCGGATGTAGATGGAGAAGAAGCCCATGAAGAAGAAGGCGGAGATTAGGACGAAGATGATGATCAGCATCGAAGGGTTGAGTTTGTACGGAAGGGTCGGATCCGTTGTGGTGTTGTTCGATGATTGCTGTGCCCATGTTAGCGGCGCGCACGCTAGCACCACCAGAAGAAGCAGAAGCAGAGAGGGGATCGGATGGCTGTGATTTGTCGTCATCTTTTTCTTCATGAAGTGATCACGCTCATTTGACGGTGGAGAAAACAGAGAGAGAGAGAGAGAGAGAGAGAGAGAGAGAGTGAGGGTTTTGGTTTGCCTTTGCCTTTCTGTTTGTGATTTATTAACTATCGTGCGCCGAGTGGGAGCATATGTTGTGTTTGGTTTTTATAGAAAGGATAGTTGGTTTGTAGTCAGCTCTCCTCTGGCTGGGAGTGAAATAGGGAGAAGGGATGGCTTGACATTCAAGACTGGAGAGAGAGAGAGAGAGAGGGAGAGGGAGAGACTCAAGAGGAGTTGAGGGCTCCCTCCGATTCTGACTTTCTTTAATGACGATCTTTCTTGGAACGAGGTTGTTGGGTACTTGGGTTGATGTCAGTGTTGGGTCATGCCTGGCGTCTTTGGTTATAAACGATTCTTCTAGAAGACTTGAAGCATGGGCAGGTTTTGGTAGGGTAGGGGGTATCGTACGCCATAGGGTGATTTTGTGGGTGGACTCCAGATTCGTCATGGGATCGGACTAACAGTGCAGGACAGTCGTGGAGCATTACCCCATTGTGTTGACTTAGTCGCTCAACTGTCAGATTGATCAATTAATGGATTTTACCTACGATGGATGATGAGTTTGGAAGCAAGAGCAGTGAAGCAGGTCGATTGCATGTTCAAGATGTATTGAATGCAATAGGCCTATGGAAATGTTGACGGTTTGGATTTTCTAGAGTTAGGTCATATTGGGCGTTTAATGAGGGTGCTTTAAAGAAGTAGTGGTGTACAAAAAATCTGTTGATTCATAAAATTGATTCGGCTCCGTCTTATTTACGAATTTTTAACGAACCAAAGGTAAATAAATTGGTGACGGATTAAAAATCTTGTAATCTGTTAATAACGGATCGGTGACGGATTTCAATATCAATTTACGGATTCAATCCGATCCGATCCATTGATATTAAATATAAATATAAAAAATTAAGGGGTCTAAATTTAAGTTAAGAGGTCTAAATATAAATATATAAAAAAAAAACTTCAGGAGTCAAAATGTAAGAGTTCAAGATTTTAATAGATGGAGTGTGATTTTTATGAATTTAACAATATGTTTGGCTTTATTTGTTGATTAGATCTCTTTTTGTTGTAATGTAGATAAAAACAACTCTTTGTAATGATTAATTGGGTAGCTTCAGGGACAAAAAAAATATATTTGTAATTTGTATTTTCCTATAGATTGTTAGCTTGTATGTTGAAACTCTTTACAACATGTTTGATATCTTTCCTTAACATCAGATTCAACGAGTTGAACCGATCCGATCTAGTCCTCCACGGATTGAATCGGATCAGTTTTTTAACATCCAAGGGTTGGTGACGAATTTCAAATCCATCGATCCGTATGTAATGGATTTGTGACTGATTTGCCATAATCCGCACCAATTCAATCCGCGTATACTCCTATTGCTGTGTTATGATGTCCTTTTATATTAGCCTCGATCCATTCAAGGAAATGGCAAATTTGGCTTAGAACACTTGATGGACATTGATAGATGGTGTAGGTTGGATTAGGAAGACATGGTCATTGTTGGATTGAATATATCTTAAACATGAGCCAAGTAGAAGAACCTTTCGCTCTGAGCCTGATGGATATTCGATCCTGGACGACCGAGAACTATTTCTTAGAACGTGTTTGGATGTATAGTGAATTGAAGTAGAGTGAGGTTAAGCATCAAATCAAGATAGAATAAAATATAAGGGTTATGATGGTCTTTTGTTTTTAGTTGATTGATAGAGAGTTTTTTTTTTTTTTTTTTTACTTTTGTGTAAAAAGATTTTTTTTTTTTTTTTTTTGTCATTTAGTGGAGAAAGAAAGTAGTTTTTTTTTACCTTTCTTTGAAAAAAATAAAATAAAATGAGAGAGTTTTGAACTTGTGAATTTTTGATATGACTCATTGTCTTTTCTTGTGTGGAGAATGAATTTCAGTTAGAAGAGAAGGATATCTTCATTGTAAAATTTGGTTTTGCAGGGTCCCAATGACATGATGAAGTTGTGACTTAAGTGCATTCCATCTTTTTCTCCAACAATCCATCCATAGAAAACCACAAAAGAGCATTTGCCTTTTTTATTTTAAATTTCTTGCATTTTCTATTTTTGGCCCTCAAATAATTAAGGAAGAAATGTGCCCATGTGGATTAGTTCTCAGTGGTCCAGGATCAAGTGTCCATCGGTCTGAGGGCCAAAATACTCCTGAATTGGGTTGGGCGGTAGATGCCCTAGGTTATTAAATAAAAAATAATAATTAAGTCATGTTTGGAAACCAAATCTTCAGGGAAAGGATTTTCGATTTCCCTATAGGTATGAAAAACTCATGTTTGACAATTGTAAATTAGTTATGATTTGGATGAAAGAAAAACTTCATTTTCTTAAGATTTTCATATCCGACCTCCCCCCTATAAGATTCGAAAATCCTCATTTATATGGATTTGTACACCAAATCCCATTTTTATCAACTATATGTATCGATACACACCAATATCACGTGAAACTCTCCGCTATATTAATTCTTAGTGAAAGATTCTTGTTCTAGTGGTAACGAAGAATCATTAGATATACGGATTCCTCACTTGTTCTCAAACATGCTCTTAAGCAAAATTAAAGAGGTCAGGGACTCCGCATCTAAATGAGAGAGTACATTCCCAATGTACACACCTCTTAACCTTCTATTTGCAGGGCTCAATGCAAAGAGTCGCAATATTTCCTAGTCCAAACAAGGCGTATTGATTGGTGCAAAGTAATCTGGATTGGTATTATGGGGTGAGTGAAGTATGTGGTGAGAATGTAAAACAGACAAACTATGTCTAAGCTTCTGAGGCCCAACTATCATTACAAGGCCTAATTTTAGACCGGATGAATATAGATTTGCTGAATCTCAACAAGCTAAAATCTTCCCTTAGCTTTCGTGGGCTGCTGGTTAACTACACCAAAAACCTCTTTTACTGGTTGAGAGTATGTGAGCACAAGACCCACCACCCTAAAAGAACCCTGTCGTATTGGCCCATTGCGACCAACACCTTTGCACATTAGTCTAAGCCCTGCTTCTCTATATCCATGCATATGTGCAACAAGAAGAGCTAAAAAAAACCCGCAAACTCGTTAGGTTTGACCTGCATAAGCCGGCCTGCATCGGGCCAATCTCGCGTTAGATAAACCTAACCCCACTGTAAAAATGAGAAGTTTAACACCCCTTCCGTACGATTAAGAGAAGGAGAGAAGTCGATGTGAAAGATGAATTCTAATTTTTCTATACTTTGTTTTAAAGAGTTAAAAAAGAATGAGTGACCTGCCTTTTTAGATATAGTAAGTTGTTTGGATTTAAATTGAATGTGATGAGATGAGATAAATCTGAAGGGGTTTATGGAAGGAGAGCTCCATCAGTGTTATCGTGGCAAAATGAATTTTATTGTTTTAATATATATATATATATATATATATATATATATAAATTTTTAATGGAAGATCCTCATAAGCATCCTTACCCTTCACACAGGCTATTAGGACATCTGAATACCAGAATGTTCAAATGGTATCTAGAAAACAATGATGGCCAAACGCTAGATCCTCTCCATTTTCCATTCCTTGACTTTGACCTGCCATGAATGGATCCACCTACCAATCACAACGGCACCAGTGACACCACTTCTTCAATTAAACCTTCCATGATATAAACATGTATTCACTAGAAGATACTTTATGTGGTCAAAGTCTTTATTTAGTTATTTATTTTTCTTGGTAGAAGTGGTCAAAAGGATAGGAACCTCTATTTTAAAAAAATAATGTGTTGAGACTAAAAAAAAGGGACCTGATAAGAGGGAATGAGGGATTACTCACTTAACAACGTATGAATCCTTTTAAATTTGGTTAATCACTGTTATATGACAATAACAGAAACACACAAGCTGAAGCCTCTAGAACTTACCTTTTATTGGTGCTTCTACTTTTATTTTACTGGTTTTTGTACAGGTACAGATACAGGGCGCCCCCCCTAGCCTTCCCCCACCCCCACGCGCGCGCGCGCACACACACACTAAAAATAAAAAATAAAAAATAAAAAATAAAAAAAATTCTGGGCCCGCCCTTGATAACCTACTTAGTTGTTTTTCTTTGGTTCTTACGCAATTGGAGTTGTCTAGTGTTACCACTCAACAAACAAACCACTTTGATTAAAAAGAAAATGTTAAACACATTGCTTTGAGTGGTACATGTCCAATCTAATGCGGCTGATTCACTACATAAAGTCTATTAATCACGTGAGTGAAATAGTTAATATATGATTTCTAAGGATCTACATTTATTTAAAAATTACACTGTTTCTCTAAAGGATAAAAGAGATCATTCTAAATGGTTATCATAATGCTTGCTCTAGTCAAGGTTTGAAAACTAGTTGCCTCTACTCAGACTTGTCCAACTCTAAAATATTGGCTTGGAGAGAGTCAACTTGATTATTCCGGGAAACTCATTGTTTTAAATATTTAAAAATAGACTTCATAAATTAGATATAAACATATTTTCATGCAAAAATAATAAGGATTTTTTAAAAGCACATCATTATATCTCAAACAATTATTTTTTAAATTGCCAACTCCAAACCTCAAGCATTAATTATTTATATTTGACTTGGCCTAGTTGACTCTATCTTTTGTCAAAATAAGTTGATTGGATAGAATCAAGAATCAACTTGTCGAGATTTCCAGCCTTGAATCTATTAAATAATATACCCATCCATAAATAAAATAGAATTTAACAGTGGATTGTACTAACATATCAAATGAAAATCCACTCTAAAGCATTGAAAATTAAGTACAACCAATGTCCTCATTTAATATAGCTTATAATAGTGAGTAGAGCATAAAATCATCCCTCAGCGTTGGCTTGCTGATTATGGATTTGTTTAGTATGCATGACTGTGCTTAAATTTTCCGTTAAAAAAGAAAATAAATTTTAAAAATTTTATTTTTCTTAATTATGATCACATAAACATGAAAATGAGACCGGAAATGTAGAGTCCAAAAAACACACCCATGAATGAACGATTGGCCAACCTGCCATCATAAATTCCTGTCTTTGGATGGATGGCTCAGTGAACTGCTCTAACACGGCACCTTTTGTCCCATCTTTATCACATAAACCTAACCATTCTCATATAAATATTTGATGATACTGTCCAATCCATTAATTAAGAATAAAACAGCAGGGATCGACTCTTTGTGTGGGGCCGACATAAAGAACACCCTACACAGTGTGTTCAGGGATCAGATACTGATTAAAGCTTTCTTGACTTAGTCCAAATCATTGATGTGTTATTGGATTACCTGAATGATAAGAGTGAGGAAGAATCTTGGTCTACATCAGCAAATTTGGTTACACAAAGGCAATTATTGTTAATTAATGGAAGAGCCGAATTCAGATTCCTATGCTTATGGGTCCCACTTTTCGATGTAATTTGGGTGGGTGGCAGTCTGGCACCTCTGCAAGTCCGAGTGGGAATTAAATAAAATTAGACAACAGGAGCTTCCAAAAGACAGGGCCCTCACTAATTTTGAAGGATGGAGGATGCTGTGTGGTGTGGCCGTGTGAATAGAATCGGTTCTCCGGCGCCCCCACTCTAAAATTATGCTTCCCTCCCCACCCACACACCTTCCTCTCTCTTTTCTTTTTTTTTTTTTTTAATATTCAGCTAGTCTAATCTTTCCACACACTACCAATCATAAATAGTTATAAGTACGTTCTCAGTTGACATTCATCCAACTTTCTCTCATGATTTGATTGAAATCATAAGAAAATAATGCCTCAAAAATCATTAAATTTTAAGGCTAAGAATCAAATGATTAGGATGATTTTATGGAGTCAGAATTTTATACATAGGTAGGTGTCATATAGTTCTTTTCATCAAATCGAGTTCCATGGTCATCATGCATCTCAATAAACTCAAGTAGGAGAGGTGTCGCTGTCCTATATATAAATACTTGTCTTTGTTTGAAATAAAATTGATCCTTGATGCGTTAGACTAATTGTTTTTTCTTTTTTTGATATCTGATTGAATAACTTTTGGACATTTTGCTTCACTTTTAGAATGTAACCAAAATATTTTCTCTTTTAAAAATGCCTAAACAATGAGCCGTTTTTTGTCTTTTCATATATATATATATATATATATTTAACAAGATTGACCATATAACTTTTATAATATCTTAAGCTTGCCTCTATGGCTTAGACTTTTGACAAATTTACATGTAATGGCTTTTACTATATGATAGTTTCTGTGAAAAAGGTTAGTTTCTGTGAAAAAGGTCGACCAAAATTTTCAAATCTAGAAGTTTTAAAATCCAACGAGGTGAGGTATATAAGCTCTCTTCCTCATTGCACCAAAAAACATTGTAGCCTCGACAAGTGTGAAACTACTATTAAAAGTGCTTGTAGAATTTTGAATTCTACAAGCCGCAACATTCAAATTATCCCTAACGTATCAGAAAGTGACAGAGAGTGTAATTTCAAAGATTCAAGAGTTTCTTTTAAAGTAGGTTTGCCAAGAGATAACTTTGATGTATGCCATCAACAGGAGAGGAGATGAGAAAAGTATGATATTCATTTGTAGGAATCCATAACAAGTCACTCTAATGAAATCATCTTTATAGTCACCTAATCCTAACTTGCATGAGGGCCCAATCATGATATGGTTGCGGGTTTAGTTGGGCTACATTGTAGTACTTTACAAAACTAAATTATTAGCCAGGTTTTTTGCCGGCTTTAGAAGAGGGTGGTGCATATATTCCTTTTCTTCATATGGCCTTTGAATGGCTGGACACTTACCAATGCAACAATGCCACTTGGCGCCAGAGAGATGGCTGCTATCTCCTCATTTTGGACACTTGTGGTCGTTATCAGCTGTGACAGATAGTGAGTGGGAAAAGAATAAAATAAAGAAGAAAAAGACTGCCTTCACCTCACTTTCCAAGAAAAAGCTCCTCACTCTACTTTATTATTAAGCCATTAAATTATTCAGTGGTGATAAGATGATAGTAGGGTCCCACCACAGTTGGGAACCAGATGAGTGTGGTGAGAGTCGTGAGACCCCTACATGCACGCCACATGAACATGAAGGTTCACATGATGGGACCAACTATGGAGACATGAATGGCTCGCCAAAAGATACAAGTAGGACCAATTAAATGACAAGGAGTCCAGGACCATTACATTAGAGAGAATCTTGGACCAATTCTACTCGAGAATAGACACCTCAATTCAAATAACTTGAAAGGTTGATGATAGAGGTGGACCGAAAATTCGATATTATTGTTAAATCGGATCGAATCAAATGGTTTGGATAAATTTTATAATAGGTCAGTTCGGTCTACGGTTTGAAGAAAATCGTAGAAACTATTTAGATCGGTCGGTTATCGATTTTGAACTCTTGGTTCACCGCCTAAACCGAATCGGTAAGTGTATTAGTAATTTGAGTATTTGACTATTTGGGTTTTAGGATTTTATTTAGTTAGTATTCGACAACTCATACACCTCTTCTGGGGGTATCATCATTTTGAAAATTTCAATTTATGATTTTCAAATAAAGAAAATAATAAAAAAATAAACGGCTTAACTGATTGAACTGAACCGAATACTTCCGTTCGGTTCGGTTCAGTCTAAGCCCTCTCCATCGGTCGCATTGAATTAATTAATTGAAAAACCGATACGTTTAGTTTTGTGGTTGGTTTTAGTGCTAAACCGATCTGAACCATCCATGCCAACCTTAGTTGATAAGATGTCCTCATGTTTTGCAGTACCGCAAGGTTTATCCATTCTTTGAGAATGTTGAATAATTTGGATCATGCACAAAGACCTGGCCCACAAGATAAAAAGTGAGATTAGGCTATATATGCTTAAACTTAATACCTTGCGTTTATTAGTACGATGAGAATGTTGAATGGTTTGGATCATGAACTTGTAGCCCAAAAAACTAAATAGAGACTTTAAAACAAAGTCAGATTAAGCTATTTCTTAACATGCATGTATCCCAAAATCTGTGAGGGTCTAATATATGAAAGTGTACGCCTTAGAGTGTATAAATCTATGAGAATATTTTTCTTTTTGTTTTTAACTAACGGAGACTATTCCTACCATTTGAACCGGACTAATTGCTACGGGCCCAAGGGGAGCCAGGTAAACCCCTTGTGGCCCCAGTGTGGTAGTGTTGTTTCGAATCCTCAACCTCTAAGAGTAAAATATGGTCATATGCTAATTGAGCTACCTCTCGGGGTTTTATGAGAATATTGAACAGTCTGATTTATGAATTGATTACAACAATAAAAAGTAAAACAGGATTAGAATATTTTTATATTTTTCACAGATTTGTTTTAAATTTTATAAGGATAAATAAATGAGATTTCACAAGTTGGAGTTTATTATATCTAGGAACATGTTGAATGGTCAGATTTCAAATTTGGATTCCAAAAAGTGCAAAAGAAAAAAAAAAGGAATAAAATATGTGCTCTTATATGATGTACTATAGACACACTGTTGGGTCCCCTCACCCCATGATAATATGGGATCATGAGGAAGTCCTATTTTGAAATGGAGAGCTTATGACGTATATATAACTATCAGCTCGACCATTGTACTCAATTATTTCAGCATTATTGGAAAGGTAAATTCAGTAACTTTAGGATCCATTAACAAGCTTTAACAGGAAAAAGGAAAATATTATAAAGGGATGCAAGTCCTGCAGCACAATGCTTTGTGAGCCTACAAGGTCACTTGGGTCCCATATATTCAATTCAACCCAGTCATCCTAAACTACCCCCTAGATGTCATACATCTCATAAGGTTTACACCAATCCGAATGAATTAGACAGTGGGATTTAAAAAAAAAGAGTGGTATATTATAAAATAGTTAAAAAGTTGAAGGTCACATATCAAAGGATTAGGATGATGAAATTGACTTGAAGTTTTATATCTGGGCTTGTCCAATTCGATCCCCCCAACTCATCCACCATTGGTGGGCCCCAAGAGGGCCCCGGCCCTGCAGGATGCCACACTTGATCATGCCATGTGCTCTATTTTAAAGATAACTTCAAAGCATTCAGCGGAGAAATTATGGATCCACAATGAAGCCCTACCCAGTCTAGATATGGTTAAAATTGAGTTCAATCCCCTACCATGTGATGGTCTTGGCCATAAATGAAACCTATTTCTTTTCTCAATACATCTTAAAATAAAAATGCATTGGAGTATTATTCTTATTACATTTTGAAATTTTTAATAAAATTGTATCTTCTAAAAAAGTGGAGAAACAAAGCAACAAGAAGTTAAAAACAAATAATTGACTGATACATGTTAAGCAATGGCTGATAGAGGACTTGTTTATTTGGATGTATTTCTAATGAGACTTAAGACTGCTCGAAATTCTTGTCATGGGTGATCATATCTTTAGAGCATTTGAAAATCTCTCTAAAAAAGTTAGAACTTTGAAAATCAATCTCTTAAAAATTAACTATTGCCCTTTGGAATGCTCAATTTTCAACATTTTGAATGCCCGGACTGGACGTAGACCATTTGAAAAACCACTTGGCCACAGAAGGATTCATATTGTTCTCCCTTGGACAAGAATTCCTCCAACCAATAGGCCCATAGTGTCTATATCAGGGTTTCAAAACCATGTCTATAGGTTTTATACCATTGCTGCAATTGTTCTGAAATTTCAAAGATATGGGCCCCTCCTTTTTAGCTGGAACTTCCTAGAAGAAGATGGAGTTACAAAGCACTTCCACCGGAGCCCACCATCTTGGAAATGATTTCCTTCTAGAATGAAAATGGAAAAAAGGAGAGACAACTGCAAAAGCAGAAAGTCGCAAACTGGCACAAAATTGCTTACACTTTCGAGTTCCACGTGTTTGGTAGGTCAGAGTGCCAGAATTTCATACCAAGCCCAAAAGTCACCAAGATGGTTATCAGCTCATCCAATAATGGATCCTCATTTGTTTGGTCCAAATGCAATTCTCATCTTCAAAACTTGTAATATTGAATTTTCCAAAATGGATCCTCAGCCAAAAATGGATCATCATCTTCAAAACTTGCAATGTTTGATTATTCTAGGGGTTTTGACATGTTAGTTCTCTTTAAATATAGTTCTTTTTTTTGTTTTTAAATTTCCTGATCAAAACCCACGTAATGTTATTAGAATCATTTGACTTTCGTCAATATTCTTTTTTTCTGACTTCTTTACCCTATATCCCTAGATATTCATAGAAACGGATAGATCACATAATATCAATGAATTGTCCTATGATGTCATCATTTTTATGTAGCATCTTAGGAAAAAACTTTTACAGATGATAGAACATGAGAAATGCTAGTTAGGTGTGAATTTACTATTCACAAAATGCCATATTTTGTGTTGCGTAAAAAACGAATTCACTTGCTGGTTGTAGAAAATATATTATACTGAAACTGATGAATCCCATGATATCATGGAACTAAGATATAGTGCAAAAAAATGTTGATAAGAGTCGAGCAACTTTGATTACATTATCTGAATTTTGATAAAGTAATTGTTGGATTTAAACAGGACTAATACGTCGAAACAGCCTATATTCTATTTAGATCCCAAACTCTTAAAATGCAAGTATCATGTACTCTACTCCAGATAAAACTCTGGATATTGTTTCTGAACTAATTAAGCATGTAATCTATGGTTAACTTTGCAAAGTAAGCTGTGATGGTCCACATGAATAGGAGTAAATCCCACCGTGTCAGTATTACTTCATGCAAAGGAAAATTCTTTCTTAGAAGTGGGAACGCTACGTTCGTGTAGTTCGTTTGCTGCAGAAGTGGAATTTTCTTCTCCATATGTCCTGTCATGTCCGGTTCAACTCAAAATCATCGATGATATTCCCAGAAACGAGCCCGGAGTGATGGTCCCCATTGGACTTTGGAGACTTGTTCTAACGACCCAATCCAGGCCCGTGCATGGTCGCCATTGGACTTTGGAGACTTGTTGTAACAACCCAACTCAGGCCCGATACAATATTGTTCTCTTTAGCTCATGAGTTACTCGACCAATCTTGCCTCAAGACTTTAAAACACGTCACACCAAATTAGAAAGTATCACAAATTTAGCCTTCACTTTGTACACTCACATTAGCGATGTTGGATGTAACAATCCCCCATCCTCAGAGGAGAGCCGTCCTCGGCTCTAATATCATTTGTAACGAACCAATCCAGGCCGGTATAATATTATCCTCTTTAGCTCATGGGCTACTCGATGAGAGGACCTGACCCAATCGCATTCAATCTTACCGTCAAGACTTTAAAACTCATCATATCAAGTTAAAAAGGCATTGCACATTTAACCTTCACTCTAGAAACTCACGTATATGGGATGTAACACTTTTGAACAGGGAGTCACCGAGTTTGAAAGTTCGAGAGAGGTTGACTTTTTTAAGCACCCAGTCTTTAACTTGAAGAGGACGTTAGCCTGTACAGCCTCTGCAAAAGTAAGAAGAAGCAGGTCGTAAGATTTTACTGGCATCTTCAAGTTAAGAAGCTCTTTGTACCCAGTCATTTTCCAAACTCAGAGCTGGAAATCATTCACTCGGAAGAGGGACATCATGCTGTTGATCTCAAATTTTCAAATGGTTAAGGTCTCGTTTCTTTATACTTTGATTGAATTCTTGCAAAGAATTATTAAGAAGCGAAGGGTGAATGATATAAAAGTAGAATATACATGTGCAATCTTTATATATTTTTTGGGAAAAATACATGTGCAATCTTAACATTCATAAAATTTGGATTACTGGGGTGTTTGGCAGGGTATTTCATTAGACATCTTTCGTCAATTCATTTTACATTAAAATGTAGATTATTTCACAAGTGCTGATGGATATTCAACTTTATTTTTATAATTTAACCACTTTTGGGAATATATTTTTTAGAATTTATAAAAACTCAACTTCTTTAAAATTCCTAAAAAATAAATTCTATGCACTTGTTTGCATGCGATTCAGTAAAAAAGATAGTAAAATAATCCTTGCCAGCGGTTTGTTTTTTATTACCAAGTTTGGTTTGCAGAAATGTACAGTAATCTTTCTGCCCCACATTTACTTTAGATCCAAAGTTAAGTTCAAAGAAAAAGTACTTACTTTATCATACAGACAGTCTCTACTATAAAAAAAGAGGCACCCATCTTATCTTATCAAAATGTTTATTTGTGAACCGCTTCATATTACCTGAATGATAAAGAGTGAAAGTTATCACCTGGCTGCACATGATTTGAACTCAGTACATCAACTCTTTCCGTTTATGTAGGCTCTTTTTCTACTTGTGTGGACTTTCTTTTTAGTTGTGAGTGTGTGAGCTCCTTATCTACTACTTGAGTGACCGGCTCTTTCATGAATTTTAGTCCCCTTGACAGGGGCAAAATAAAAAAATTTACTTACTATTATCTTTTTCATTAATGAAGTGACATTCACAAGTTAATTCTTAAGTTATGACCACTTTGGACCACGTTACTTTCTCACACCACCACAGCTCCAGGGTATTTAGATTTTAGATCCTTTCAAAACCAACCTTCATGTTCTCATTCCATGAAACTTGGAAAACCAGACAAGAAAAAGTTGGAAGAAGACTTGAACCCTTCGACTTTTCTGGACTTCGAACCTTTTCTTGAAGGAGTAACGTGTGAACTTGAGTTTCTTCCTACGACAGTCAACAATGATTTTTCTAACATTTTTCCCCCGTTGACTTCGACCGATGCTGGGTCAAGTGCCAGACAATTGGCAACATCATTACAGTTGTAGGTGGCAAGAAGAGAGAGAGGGAAGGTTGCAATGAGTATATAATCACAGGACTATCCAAAGTCTCAGGTTTTGAATAGAGCGCGTCTGAAGCCTATTTTTGCATCTAAAGATACTTGAATCCGAATCTAAAACCATGTATATAAGATCAGCACATTCAGATCCAGAAAAACATCCTTCCATATTCCCACTCGAGGATCCAAATACTATATGATTACATTCCTATTAAACATATATATAGGTTCAAAGGTCTCATTTTTTGTGCATAATCAATATTATGAGATATATTCTATGCAATATTCATTAAATTAGGAATCCAGCTTATTCAACTTAAAACAGAATAATTAACTTTTCAAATTACTGAATTTTTTTTACTGTATACATTGGACTGCTAGCTAGATGTGATACTTTAAACTATGAGACCCCAAAATCAATCCTGACATGTGCGTGAAACCAATGTGCTAATACCATTCAGCAACGAGAGTGTTAGCCAAACAATGGAATTTAAGTTTACACTAGTCTAAGATCACAACCAACCACAGAAAAGAACTTCCGTCCATTAAAAAAAAAAAAAAAAAAAAAAACTACTGAAAAGAATAAAATGAAACTAGATATTTTTAGACATATGAAAAAGATTCCCTTAAAACTTAGGCACAGGGGCTCTTTTCATGAAGTAGGCTTTGAGCCTGAGCAATGGTGACCTAGGTGCCACTAGAAAACCTGATGCTAGGAAGAGCACCAGTGCCGATAGAAGCCTGTTTGACATTTCTAGATGACCTTTAGACTTACAAAAATGACTTTTGGGTTTCCTAGGAGATTTCTTGATTTTCCTACCAAAAAATTAGAAGTAATAATTCCAACACTAAGGAGCCTTTCTTAAAGAGGGCTCGGCACCATGGGTATCGAGGTACGATCAAAGGAAAGAGTTTGATGATAGGACCATGGCACCATGGTTTGACTGGATAGGATCCTTCCACCACGACAATGCCAAAAGCTATAAGTTTCAACCCAGAAAAAACACACACACACGCAAACCTACTGTTAGGATTTTATTTGTGTTGGGTAATTTATGCGTTAGACAAAACTCTAGGTCCATTGAGTTGTAATTTTCTATTTATTTTATAATGGACTGTGGTTATATCATTAGAAGAGCTGAAGTGAAGAAAATGAAGAAAATCAAAAGAAATCCAGGTGAACCAACGATGCCCGATTGATCGGACAGAGGTCAGATCGATCGGATGTTTGTCAGGTCTTGGTTAACAGTGCTGACAGAGGTTGACCCGATTGATCGGATCCTCTGTCCGATCAAGTGGATGGCAAAAATTTTCAGAATCGGGGCTACGCGAATTGTTTTCTTCTAAGACTAGAATTTTCACTTTAAATCCTATTTGTGTTCTAATATTAAGGCACGGATTCAGGGTATATTTAGGGTGTTGCTTTTAGCCCTTAAGGTAGATATGCATATTGAAGATTAGACACATCAAGTAATTCTCTCATTGTTATGAGGTGAGAAAACCCTAAGAGAGATTCCGTGATTCTCTAGAGACATTGAGAGGTTGTGCTGACGATCTGTTATAGAATGTTTGCTACTTCTACTCTCTTGTAGAATATTATTCATCTCTGTTGACAAGGTGTTGTTGGATCAAGTGCGGAGAACGGTGCATGGCGGAAAAGTCTTGAAAACTTCAGAAGTTGTTTAAGACAACCATACTCCTTAGGTCGACATACCAACTGAGAAAGGGAGATGTCAGTATATCTTGTAACTGTACAATAGTTTTTTATTTCAAATCGTGGTTTTTCTTACTGGATAGGATTTCCACGTAAAAGACTGTGCATGCCTTCTTGTAGTGATTGTTTGGTAGATAGTTTTGCTAGCTTTATCTTATTTGATTTATTACTCCTGTCGTGCATTGGTTTTCAGACTAGCTTACTCATTTCATTCTAGTAACTTTAACCTACAAAATTGAAATCGTTTGTGTTGGTCGGAAAACTTGAGAATAAAAAAAGAGAATGTCAGGACCCTTTGATATACATTATTATGCTATTTTCTAACGGCTTGAACTTTCAGTGTTTTTGAAACTAACCTGCTATAAGAGTTGGGAGGTCGTGTGTTCAGATCCCTTGGAACGTGTCTTGTCCATATATGGTTATTTGGAGTGTTCTTGTCCATGTATGGAGCCCGACACGTGTAGGGGCTGTTAGGACCCTTTTGATATACTTTTATACTTGTGCCGTTTTATAATTGCTCGAGCTTTTGGTGTTTTTTAGTTATTACCGTCACTAAAAGCTTTGGTGTTTGAGAACCCCACTCAAGCCCTTTGTTCTTAGATCCACCTAAAGTCATTTGACGATTTCGAAGGTCATTTGAGAACCCCACTCCCTTCGTTCCAAAATCACTCTCTCAAGTTATTCGTTCGCGTGTTTGATCAAAGACGATGATTTTGATAATTGATCGAAATTGTAGTGTGGACTTCAGAGATTCTGGTTGTAATTGAACTTGTGTAAAGCAACCGATCAATATAATTGGAATTGCATTATAATGCTGTGTCTTTGGACATTTGAAACATTTTTATATCTCTTCGCTTACAACAATCGTTCATTATGACCTCCTTGTAGCTCTAATATCATAAAGAGAATGATGAATGCTAATTTCTAGAAAAAACTTGCTTCTCAAAAGATGGAATTTAAGTTCACACTAGCCTGAGACTCACCACTACCAGCAGCAAAGAAAAAAAAAAAAACACCTTAAATAGCGTTTCAAGGAAAAATGGATTAACTTGATAATTCAAAGTTTGCAAATTTTCGTATAATTTGAAATTAATTATCATAGAAAATAACTACTTGTGTCTCCTCAAATTCAAGCAATATCAACTTACTTTCCTAAGCTTGAATATATAAACTAAATTCCTATCTTACATAACCACTGTAATGCTAATGTGATATTTAATCTAATTTAAATAGAAGATAATTTAAATTTGGTTCAAATTAAGAAAATACCCAAAGAGACATTTTTTTTGTGTTATTTGAATTTATAAGAGCAACTGATGAATTTATCTGAACCTTGGAATCAGTGCATGTACTCCCCTTCAACAATCATTTTAATAGATGTTATGTCACAAAGAAGGATGTGAACTGTGAATGGATGTTGTTGTTATTATTATTTGCTATGTAAGACAATTGGTCAGGATTGAGGAGTAATACTCTCAACTTTCAAAAGAGAGCGTAACTTTTGATGATGAGAGTCTCGTACAATGAGTCCAAAAGATGAGTGCCTTCCACATGCTTTCCACGAGTGGAAGAGAGTGAAACTCTCCTAATTGAGCCTACGTATTGAAAACTTGATCCATGCAAAATGAGCACCCTTCCAGAGTATTGGATGTCCTCAATTATTTTTTCAATAGGGGTTAGCCTCAGTATAAGATTGAACATATGATAATAACGTAATTATTATATATGGTTAATATGCATAAGATTATATCTTAATTATATCCTTAATGGTGGGATTCATTTCTATTGAAGTAAATTTTGCGAACCTCACATAAACACGGTTGGTGTTCATTTTAAGTGGCTCAGTTTCTCAGTAGATGGGCCTAGCACTAGAGTCTCACTACGTTTGGTCATGGAGATCATTAGTGCATATTTGCGCGGCCACTTCCCCATGGAAAAAGCACAGAAAGTGAAAATGCTTTTCCTCTTTGTAATAAACTCCATAGTTTGGAGTGGCCAATTTGTTTGCAATCAAGGAAAAGGTGAAAAAAATGAAATGACGCCTCATCATAAGATTGAACATATAATAATAATGTAATTATTATATATGGTTAATATGCATAAGATTATATCTTACTCATATCCTCAATGGTGGGATTCATTTCTATTGAAGTAAAATTTGCGTACCTCACATAAACATGGTTGGTGTTCATTTTGAGTGGCTCAGTTTCTCAGTAGATGGGCCTGGCACTAGAGTCTCACTCCTTCTTGTCAGGGAGATCATTAGTGCACATTTGCGCGACCACTTCCCTATGGAAAAAACACAAAAGTGAAAATACTTTTCCTCTTTGTAATAAACTCCATAGTTGGATTGGCCAATTTGTTTTCGATCAAGGAAAAGGTGAAAGAAATGAAATGACTTCTTACAATTCTGCTGATAACACTTTTCAGGGGAGTAGGTGAGGTTCTAGTCTTGATTTTCGCACGGAAAGCAAAAAAGCTTCTCCATGGATCAAGTGTTTTGCAGCGCAATACAAACGTGCTTACGGGATCAAAACTTCCAAAAGAAATACATGTGCAAACATGCATGACTGGAAAAATCCCTTTTCTTCTCCTTTTGTTCTGGTAAAGCACGCACTCATATATGCTACACTATATATTAGTTCCTATCCAACGGGGAATCAAATCCTTATCTTATTAAGAATCGATATATTGTGGGTCAGATGACATAGATGGGGATTTTGTGCCGGAAAGCAGCTGTGGTGGAGTTACAATGCAAGATCAAGATACCACTTTTGTTAACTTTCTAAGTTTCATGATAGAGTTCGATAGGAATAGTCTTTGATAATGGTTTCTTACACATTTGAGTGTAGTGACAGAAGGAGATTTCCCTTTGTGGCTCCTCTGATATATATGGGTTTTCTAAAATTTTGGGTGGCCATGACCCTCCTTCCTCCTAGTCCAACCCCTGTTTGAGTGCCAACATTTTCGTTTGGAAAAAAATCAAAGTATTTCATGATTAATATGTGCTAATTTGATGTTTGTTTGGTGCAGAAGCTTCTTGTGAAAAAAATTATCTAAAACTCACGATTTTGAGGATTTTAAGATTCAACCAGTTGAGATCAGCTCTCTACATCATTGCACCAAAAATACCATGGACTCAAGTTTGGAACTTTAGCTAAAGATGCCAGCAGATCAAGCCCATTTTTATTTCTACAAGCCACAAAATCCAAGATATTTTCAACCATATCATAAAACTATTGAGGGTGTGATTTAAATATACTGTAGTAGTAGATTTCGGAGTAAGAGCTAAGCTTAATGTATGCCAATGACAGGGTAAGAGATGATAAGAGTATGATAGTCATTGGTAGTTGATAAAAAAGTCACTCTAACAAAATCATCTTAATAATGGTCTAATCAGTTCAAAACTATCATAAGTGCCCAATCAAGTGATGGTTGAGTGAGGGTTTAGGTGGCTACCATTGTACAAATCTAAAAATACCCGAGCTTTTGCAGTCTTTGGAAGAGGGTGTGTGGATGTATGCCTTCTATATTTGCACTTTGAAAGGCCCAATGCTGTAGTGCCACTTGGTGCCAGAGAGTTGGCTGCTGCCATGTCTTACTCTTCGTTGCCTTGGACACTTGCGGTTGTCATGAGTGACAGAGTGAGTGGAACAATGCTAAAATAAAAAAACAAAAAGAATGTCTTCACTTCAGTTTCCAATAAAAGTCCCCTCAGTCTACTTCATTATTATAACGTTATTAAGTTAAAGTGATGATTAGTGGTGATTATTTTGACCTACTTTGAGGGTTCATACAATGGGACCCACTATGGAGACACGAATGGAGATACCCAAAAGATGGGGAAACGGATCCCCTGTTTCGTCCAAACAGGGGTGGCCTGTTTGGACGAATCAAGAGTGACACGTGCCAGGGCGGAGGAAAGAGCTGACATGCGTCTATTCGTCCAAACAGGATACCCCTGTTTGGACGAAACAGGGGATCCAGATCCGGTGGATGGATGTAGGGTGTGCCAAGCATCTTCTCCTAACAAAGCAAGTAGCAAGACATCTGACCAACCTTACTTCATAATATGAAAATGGTGGAGTCTGCTGAGTTTGTTCTCTTTAGTAAAATTAGTCCAAACTTGTTACTAATGTGATCATCCTGATCATTAAATTGGCAACTGGTCATTAAAAAGGTGTCTCATTTCAATAAATCATAGGTGTTATAGTTAACCCAAATAGTTGGAGATGAAACGTCTAGATTCATATGTGTACTTACTAAAATAGTTAGAATGGCGAAAGCTTTGTGGGCTTACCGATCCTTTTAGACACTCAACTGTTTAAAGACAAGGGAACCTTAAAAATCAGTTTTATGGGAGAGAGGTAATCAATTGATCTAACATCACAAATGGACAGCCTTGGCCTTAAATCAGTTAATTACTTGGTCAAAACAAGGTTGTTCTTCACCATTAGAAGAAGGTTTAGTCATGACTCATACTGAATTCTAATGTGTTTGATTGGGAACTTAAAATGTCATTCTATCTTAAAACACTCCAAAAGCAATTATATAGAATAAAGGTTAATAACTTTTACATTATTATTAATGTTTAAGGTTTTTATTTTTATTTTTATTTTTTACTTTTATGTTTCATAAAGGAGTCTAAATCAGTGTATATGTTCGTGATTATCTCTGCTTATGCAAAAAGAGGCTTTGATTGATATCATTCTGATTTTGGACCCCCAACTAACGGTAATGATTAGGTAGACATATGTATTCTACACATGATTCTGTTAAGCATGTGAGCAGCACTGACTCATCTCTCAACATTGCTTCTACGCTAACCTGTTATTAGCCACCCCAACTTGGGGAGCATGCTTTGATGGTCCACAAGAATAGTAGTAAAATACCCACTTGGTCTACCACAGTTATGTCTTGTTCAAAAGACCACAATTCTTCTTGGGAAAAAGCATTCAACTGTAGAAGTATGAAGTATGAACACATTGAGGGAGTTTCCCCATCGGAGACGACTTGTGACTAGGCAATCAACGAATTTGAAAAATTCAAGAGGCTTTCTGCACTGGCCATTTACCAAAATCGAAGACCACCAAATGATCGCTCTAAATAGAATCTTTGCCTTTCGTGAGAAACAGTTTATTTTGTAGATTGATTAAAATACCATTAAAATTTAAGGCTCGTAAATCATCAAGGGCTAGGATGATTTTACGAGGCTGATGTTTTAGCTTGCCCTCATCCATTAGGAGACTATGCCACCGGCCTTATATCCCACCGAGAAAAATACATCTAAGTGGGATCCACGAAATAAATTGCATATCAACTATAATTATTTTAAAAGAACAACCATCTTACTATTCTCATCGCGTGGAGCTTGGAACACTAAAAAAGAAGACGTAGGGGATGACTTCTTTTCTGGCGTTACTAGTTAGATTAGAACCTTCTTCTTAAAAGAACATGATACTTACTGTGATTTTTAATTAGTGAAGTGTGCTTTTACCAAGAAAAAGAAATCAGAGAAGTGTGAACTCGGGTAATCTCTCCACGAGTGGGTGATTTTTTAAACATTTTATACCTTTGACTTTAGCTGATGCGGTGTACAGTACCAAACAACTGGTCAGTATGAGGGGCAAAGCTACCATACAGCACACTGGCATATGCAAGTGGGTGGGGCCACCCTTAAGAAATTCAATCCATCCATCCTCTTTTACATACATCCTGTTCTTTGCATATGTAACTTCAAAGTGTATTTTGTAGGGGCCTAACGTTAGTGAATCATGTGCCTAACTTCTATTTCCATAAACAAAGAGAGAAAGTTAATAAAGTTGAATCATGTGTTCAGGATTTAGTTAATCCAACGGTGTGCATATTGTTGATTTGAATAATATTATATATATATATATATATCTTACAGTGGGTGTTAGAACTAATGAATGGATTGGATTTCTTAAGGGTGAGCCCCACAGTGGGTGTTAGAATCATGCTATATAATCGGCTGTTAAGATGGTTGTCCAGTACTTATATCAGCATTTGGGGAAGGGGTTTTTGGTGACATGCATGGTCATCATTAGCCCTAAATTGTAGCGATTAAAGTAGATATATTTCTCTAGAAGTTCTCCGTACTGCTCTATTTTTGTGATTCCGTAAATTTTTTATTGAATTATGTGATATCGCATAAAACTACACATTTTTTCTTGTATTTCAATGTCCAGTTACAATAATTCACTAAAATTCTGCGATATCACAAAAATGGAGTGGTATGGAGAACTTGAAAATATCTCTACTTTGGTCACCATGTGCAGTAATTAACGACCAATGGTGACCATCCAGGAAACACCCTAATAAAGAATCCTATCAACAACATTATTAATATGTATATTGGATGTGTAGATTTATTCAGGTGCCCAACTGCGGGTCCCATTTGGGGATGGGACCAGAGGGATGCAAAGATCTACGTGAAACCACTCCAAGTATCAAGTTTGACCTCAACCCCATGCCTTTAACCACTTCATCAATGGCCCACAAGTTTAATGGCTTTATATTAAAAAAAAAAAAAAACTCTCGATCCAATGGTTCAGTCCATTCGGATATGTGCCAATCCTTGGGATTAGTGACTATCAGGGGGGGTCCCTATTTGTGCATAGTTTGGATGAGTTGCTAGGTGGGCTCCACCAATAATTTTCACGAAAGCACGGTGAGAACTAGTTCTCACCTATCTATGTTGTTGAAAACTATTTTCGCTTCCTTCTTAAAAAGCTCCAAAATTATAGTAAGATTGATTAACCGAGGAAATTTAACATGGTAACTGAATTAATTGGTCATGAGTTCGAATCCTAAAAAAAAATAACTCATACTGAAATTTGCATTTCATGAAACTAATACGCGTAGACTGGATTTCACACGAGTCGAGTGTTAGAAAAATAATTCCGTTGCTCTACAAAGGCCTTGGGCTATAGGGTAAAAACATTTAGAAAGATATCCGAATCGAGCTAATTCCAGAATATGCATTTTCAGAGACCATTGGTCTCATTTTTGTGTGCATGATCAATACTATAAGTTTTTCAACCATATATATAGATTCTATGCAATACTCAGCGCATTTGAGAAAAAAAAAAAAATTATAGTTATTTCTTAAGCAGAATCAACTTTAAGTCATGTTGTTTATAATTAGGTTTATCACTTTTTTATTTATTCTTTTAAAGTTGTATGTTAGATACTAGAATATCTTAAATGAATGTAGGTTCATAGAATGGCCTGACCATGACCATCCATCTTGTGCACCCATGGTGAAGGGGTTTTCATAAATAAAATACCGGCAGCCAAACATATCCTAGGATAGACTTGTATTGTAATATTTGGTCGACATTCCAAAATTCAGGCATAGACCGATAGAGGAAACTGGGCCCATTGACAGCTTTAACTGCCATAATTGTTTGATCCCCATAATAAGAGAATTCCTGGGATTCACTATAAAAAAAAGTAATTTTTAGCAGCGGAAAAGAATTTTTTTAGCGGACGTATTTCTCCGCCGCTAAAGTGATGCACTAAGTCCTATATCTAGCGGCCAAAAAAAAAAAAAAAAAAAAAAAAAAAAATCTTTTCGCTGCTAGAAGTGGCGGAAAATCATAGGTATTGTGGGTGGGGGTCTCCACATATAAATCACAAGAGGGCTACTTATACTTTCACGTACGTTGATAGGTGTGGAGCTCACTACATGTGTATTATAGAGATAAACAAATTTTAAGTTTTTCAACAATTGTCTTCTCCAATTATGGAATTTAACTTCACACTTACCTAACCCAATAAAGAAGAAGAACAATAAAACTTAGCCATCACCCCTAAGATTCAAATCCTAGAAAAGTTAAAGTCTCATCTATAATGCCACCTTATATTATTCATCTCTCACCTTATGTCATTCAGTGGCGGATCCAGGTTTTTTGTTTGGGTGGAGCTAAATTTCTTTCTAGTTTTGCCAACTTTTTTCACATTAACAATACCCCAAATAGACATAATTTTCATGTTAAGATCTCTTGCCTAATTGAAGGGTTTACCACTACCTCTCTCAAATTCAGGTGATCATCAATTCATCATCATCAAAACATCTAAGATAATATTTCCTTTGATCCTAGGTGTTTGGAAGCCCTGAAATGGTGATTTGGGTGAGCACCCAATTACCCAATTTGAGTTCTCAAAGGGGTTCTATTTTAATCTAAGAGATTTAGTTGCCTGCACTTACCTAGCTGTAAAAATAATTCCCTATAGTTGATCATAAGCTCATGACAAAGAAGAAAAGTTGTCACTTAAATGTAACTAAAGCTAACCAAACACATGAACCCTATGACCTAATTTATGTATGAATTGAAGATTAAAGTGTTGGTGATTTGGTCATAAAACTAGCAGATATACTCAGATTAGGTGATTTGGAGCTTAGGGTTTAGATTAGGATTTGAGAATTTAAGATTTGAAGATTAAGGGCTTGGATTTAGGTATAGAGTGATTATGATGATACTACATCTTATGAGGGAGGCAGATTTCTTTATTTAGAATTATTTGGTGTGAGAGAAAGACTAACTACAAGAGGACATCGACAAAAAGTTCAATTGGCACGAAGAGGATCTTGAACTCTCAATAGAAAAATAAGATGTTAAAAGAGAAGGGCACAAAGGGGATTTGGAACTCTCGGTCACAAAAATTTTGTGACATGGGGCGATCAAAAAGTTTAGACGTGGGGAGATTGTTTATAATTAGATATATCAAGCACATTTAAATCTCTAGCAATTTCAAAATCAACATGGGGCCACCGCCATAAGTTATTTATGTGTAGGTCCGCCATTGACGCTATTGTTGCTACTACTGAAAAGGAAGCCTGATCGGCGACCTAAATCCATGCTGGAGGGGACAATGAGGTCGGGCAGGAAGGCGAGGTAGGGTTCTGGTATGGAGACATTTGCTGATTTGAGAATGGAATTTGAATGAAATCAAGAGGAGTTTTCGTTACTTAAATGGGGTACTACCCACGTCATGGGGTGGTACAGGATTGGGCCCTAACTGGTGCGTGACTCATGTGGCCCAAGGCCATTAAAGTGAACTCAGAATTTTACCTGAGGCGGCCGCACCCCTTACCTATAGTGTGCGCCCACCCCTGATATCATTTACACCTCACCTCAAAGTCTAATTGCTTTCATTTGAAGTGAATTCTCCACATAATTGGTCCTCAAAGGGTCTTACCTTCTTGTCAAATACCTGTTCAATGGTTCTCAAAGTCCTTACACTTCGAAAATACATTTTTACAACAACAAAAAAAAAACTTCGGAAATACATTTGATCTTTTTTGTTCTACAAATTAAACTCATCAAGTATATCTTGTAAAATCACCAGTCAATACCAACTGCATAGTGAATAACTAAATAAAAAGGAGAAAAGAAGCTTCCCCTCATCACTAATGAATTAACTCCAATGGAGCTTTTGGATCTTAGAAAGGCCTTGTCAAACTGAAGGACAATATGTGTTTATAATTAGCAAGACTCACACGTTACAATTGCTAGATGAAAGTGCCTCTTTTAATCTACTAGAGTTGATGCTAGTTCCAAAAATCAATGTAGTGGAAAAAAAAACAAAACAAATTAACAAATAGATTTACCAAACACACATCACAAGAAGCCAGGCACAATTTTAATGTGGAAATCCTATCCAGGGAGAAAAACCCTGATAAAAAAACTAATTACTTTTGAACGGTTTCAAGATATACTCATAACTTCTTTTCTTAGTTAGTACGTCGACTTAAAGATTGTAGTTGTTCTTGCACAACTCCTCACTGCTACGACTACTCACCGCGCACTGCTCCCCGTGCTTGATCCTCTAATACCACATTGAGCATTAATATGCTCAGATCTTCTATAAGAAAGTAGAAGCAGCAAACGTTCTAAAGCAAATCTTCAGCTCAATCTCTCAATGATAGCTCTAAAGAACAAGGAGTCTCTTGGGATTTTCTCCTCAGAAGCAGAGAGAGCAACTTCTTGTCTTGCTTAGGGTTGAGATAATCACCCTTTTTATAGCTCAAAACTTGTGCAAGAGCTTTCTAATAATGATCCAATTAGAATAGCAATAAGTCAGAAATGCTAATTAGGAGTTTGGATCAAATTGGGCAAGTTTCTCATGTTCGCTATAGTGAGCGGGGTCCTCGCTATAGCGAGCTCCTTCTTTGTCCCGGGTGCTAAGCACTTTCGCTCTAGCGAGCACAATTCTCGCTATATCGAGCTTGTGTTATGAGAAATGGCACCTTCGCTTCAAACACTTCAATCTTCGCTTCAGGTCTTTCGGCAATACAACCATAGTCAATTCTAAAAGAAATACAAAAATTACAACTCAAATGGATCCATAATTTTGTCCAACCCATGCATAAGCAAATACATACAAAATCCTAACACTAGACTATTACAATTCTTTCAGATTAAAATTTGGCACCATCAGTGCTATGATGGCCAATAAAAACACTCATCATTTCTACTTTTTTTCTCGACATATGATTTACAAGCGGATAAAACAAATGGATATTATGAATTCTATTATTGGCACACACTATATTTGTTTTGAAGAATGTATGTCCTAAAGACTTTCACACAAAATTACATATATAGTGAGTTGTACCATTGATATTATCTATCAATCTAATTAATATTGATTGTTGTTATCCACTTGATCATTGTCTCATTGCTACTTTAATGTTCAAAGTTTGAGAATTTTCATTTTTCGCTGGTAAAATGAAGCCCGCAACTGGAGTAGCCCACACACACTTTGTACACCCATGCTTGCTTTTTCCGCAAAGCACTTCCCCTAATCTTCATATTATTTAGATTCATCTTCTTCTCTACTGACATTTTTACTTTTCAATTTTACTTGACATTTTATATATCTAATTATATCGTATTGGAACAGTTGGCCTAGAACCACAGTTTGCACCCGAAGGTTATGAGTTCGAAACTGTACTACCACACTGGGGCTACAGAAAATTTTACCTTTCTTTTCTGGGCCCCATAGGGATTATTCTGGCCCAATGGGTTAGGAACCCTGCGTTATCAGGGGGAAAAAAAAAAAAAAAACTTGACACCTTTTTTTATATTACCGTCCATTGATTTTAATTTTTTAGCTACTTCAAAACTCATGCACTCTCACACACTCACCTAATGCTTGCCAGATCCATCACTATGAGCTCCATAGTTAATTGCTTAAACGTGTCTTTTTCCTTGGTCCGTTTTTTTTATTTATGATTTCTTCTTTCTAGAGAAAAGAACCTTGGCATCATGCCCACTTGTAGGACACTAGGCCTTTGTTCAGCCAAGGAAACTGATAAATCAAAATGGGTCCAACCAAGGATTCTTGGCAAGCCAGAAAATTTTTTTAGACTCTACCATCAAGATTGTGTAACTCAATATTAAATTGATGTTATGCAATGTAATCTTTATTCAGTCTATACCCAAATCTGAATTAGAGAAAAATGACATGGATATGGATTCAAATGCAAGTCCTGAATCCATACTTGAACCAAAACAAAAAGCCCACACCCAAATATGTACAACCCCAAATCATGGCCCAAATATATACATCCTCAGAAAATGCTTAATTTATATGATCTGTGTATGAAAGTAATGGACCGAACCCGCACCTGAATTTATCTGGCCCATGCAGTGGATGCAGCCCAAATGTTGGGCCCATACCCCATTCTATGATGGGAAGTGGGCCACACTTTCTCCAAATTCTTAGAAAATAACAAAAGATCTAATATTGGGGCCTACTTCCACACAATACAATCATCATATTGTAGTTGTAGAAGTTCCTCATCTGTTGTAATTCACACATACCATACTTTCTATCATATACATGTAGAAATACAAAGAAATAATAATAATGATAATAAAATAAGATATAACATGGTGTAGTGTAGTCCAATCATCAAACATTAAAAGGGAAGAAAAGCAGAGAAGAATAGTATTTGAACATAAAAAGGGAAGAAATGGAGGGGAATAGTTGTACGGATGGTTCGGAAAAGAAGAGCCAATCTCCGGAGAAATGAAGAAGCCAGGCTAGAAACAACAATCCCAGCCAGCTGCTCCTCTCTGTCGTTACCTTGTATACTTTCCCACAAATCCAGACCATTCATTTCGGTCCCATCTTTGTCTTGGGTCTACTCCATATCTTTCCCAATCCATCCATGTAATGTAAAAGAGTGTTTAGACAAAAAACATCACACCACGAAAAGCATAGACTACATGTTTTGGCTAACTACCATTTGGAGGACTAATTCTCTTGAACCTATCATGCTTATCAATGATCTGGACCAGGGCTAATTGGATCATTGGATCATGATTTGGAGTTCATGGTTGGTGGTCGCGGTTCTTAGTTTGTATCAATGAACTAGGGAATATGGCAGGATAATTCATTTCTAGTCGATGATCATATATATATATGCATGCACTTATTCATTTTAATTTACGGGCCAAATACGGTTTTGGGTCTAATATTTCATGTCTTTGATATGATGGGACATGTTCTAATCCTAATCAATTTCGAATTTGGAGCATTCATTTGAGTTTGGAATTTTGGGTCAAAACTCATGAGGATGGAGAGTCTTTACAAATTTGAATCCAAAAATCATGTAGGTCGTGAATTGGTTTAGGAAAGTAGGGGGATTTTCTCCTGCTAGAGCTGTACACGGTTGCCGTGTTGGACTTGCAGTTGTGGTCTTAATTGAGAGTGATACTACTTTGTTGACAGTCGAGATTGAAAACCCTAAACCGCTGCCCTGCAAGGGATTCTTTCGGTTGAAAAAAGTGCTAGAAAAATTATTAAAAGAATGAACCAACAACACGAGCATGCAGTAGGAGATTAGGACATACATTTCACCTTATTTCAAGTGACCCCATGAAGCTATGGGGACATTCCTGACTTTATTTGACAAATTGACTGAAGTCAATCTTTTAACTAACGAGTGCAAACACACTTCTTCCTATTTAAACCCCAAAACTCCAACCCAACATGCCATGCTCTTTTTTACAACCCAACACTCCCTCCTCATTCCAAAGTCCAGCACCATCAACATGCCCACCCCCACTCGCTTTGTCCACGGTGTGACCGCCGTGGACTGCCAGAAACAAGTCCGGAGCTGGAGCCTCTTTCGCTCTCTGATGGAGCTCTTGATTCCGAGCTGCGGTTGTCACTACTTTGAAGAAGAAGAAGAACCCATAGTTTACAACAAACACTCCTACTTCTCCAAAACAATCTTCAAACCAGCAGCCACCGGCAACATCATCGGCACCATCTTCGGTCACCGCCATGGAAAATTAAGCTTTTGCATCCAATCCAGTTCAAAAACAACCGCACCCATCCTCCTCCTCAGCCTTGAGGTCCCCACAGAGCTCCTTGCGAGGGAAATGCAGAATGGTGTTCTGCGAATCGCTCTGAAGTGCAACTCTGGCCAGAGAAAGCGCGGCTCTCCCTCTTCCTTCCTCCTTTCTACACCAATTTGGACCATGTACTGCAATGGAAAGAAGGTGGGGTGTGCCACAAAGCGCCGGCCATCACAGGCAGACATGGATGTTCTCAGATTGATGCAGTCTATCTATGTAGGCGTTGGGATTTTAGAGCGAGAGGCCCTTAATTGCGACGATGAGCTCATGTACCTCCGAGCTAATTTCGAGTGGGTGCCCGGCTTCTCGGGCTCAGAGTCATTCCATTTGATCAATCCTGATGGAAGCGCCGGTCAAGAACTCAGTATCTTCTTCCTGAGTTCTTGATGGCGCCGTGCCGGCTTCCCTTCATTGTCATCTACTTCTTTTCAACCAACACAATCTACCCCATACACCTCCAATTCAGTAATATCAAATGGGGTTCTTTGGTAGTTTACTGAAGTTCTTTTCTTCTGTTTTGCCAAGAGAATATTCCATATATTAATTAAAAAGCCAAGATCTCAGTTGTTTTGACTACATGCTTATATAGTTATGAATTGGAGGTTCCATTTGTTATGGTCTTAAAAGGAACAAGTCTGCAATTCAAGTATGATGTGTATCTAATCTGTAACGAATTTTGAGAGAGAGAGGGATTGTGGTTGGTGTTTGCTGAATGGGTGGAGTGAACTTCAATTGGGTGGGAATACTTTGTAGCTTTTGTTGAGGTTATGGCTTGTAGCCTTTTGCAAGGTAATGTTTGGAGCACGAGCTGGTTTTGATTCCTTGTGTTGTCTGAGAGGAAAAGGCCATGCGAGTTGATGGATGTGACCCTGTGCACGTGGAAAGGGAATGGTCCAAGACCAAATATTTCAATCATTGAAAGGATGATGTAGAAATATGGTACTGGAATAGATTTGTGAATAGGAAAGAGAGAGAGACGACAACCCAAAGGACCAAAAGATATGGAATGCTTTCGCATTCAATACGGAAGTCACCATTTGGTTGGATAATGGATAGGCAGTAGAAACGTGGATATGGTAATACGTTTATGGCCTTTCTGTTTTGTAATTGAATACCATGATTGTATTTCCATGAGCGGTTAAAAATAAATATTAAGGGTATGTTATTTTACTAGAATTCGAAATTCTAAATGTCTGAGATTTAGAGAGATGATGTGACTAGTTATCTTTTGGGTACTTAAAATACTATGTTTATTTGTTAGATTTTCAAATTTCAACTATTCAAAAAGTCTCAAATGACCTTTGCAATTTTTATATTTCAGCTTCCTTTATGACTTGTTTGGTCAGAGGAATTGCTGATAAGGAATTATGCTTGTTGGGAATTTATGATATGATGTGACATATTGTCCACTTGGCATTCTAAATATTTTATTTGATGTAAGAATTTAAAATTCCAAACTATATGAAAAGGCACTTTCAGCCTTGTGAATTTCCAGAATTCTACCATTCCAAATGCTTGGAGGGTGTGGGGTTTGAGCATTTGAAATTCTATTCTAGGGCAGCATTTGGAATTCTCAGAATTCTCTCAAAAAAAATTTCTCACAATTCTTCCAAACAAACATGCCTTTAGGCTCTATTTGGTTGTAAGCATTTCGAGATATCTTGTCTATGGGATTTCAATTCTCTAAATGTTGTTCCCCATGTAAAATTCTAAATGCTTAGACCCTTTTAAACATTTTAAATATTAGAATTATGAGAATTCAAAAGACTAAAAAGTGATTTTTAGGTGGGCTGGTATCCAAAGCTCTAATATCAAATAATACATTCAAAGTTCATAAGGGACATGCTCCACAACATTGTTAGAAATCCTCAACATTCCCAATTCTCAATTAGAAATTTCACTAACCAAACAGGCCATTTCCTACAAAGTTTTGGATGCTCCACTCAAGAGGAAGATTCAAGTGTTCTGCCAAGGAACAACTTTTGGAGAATTACAAATTCTTTATACATAAATTCTTTGAATTCTAACAAAGAACAAGCCCTAATTATTAAGCGTGAATATCTAAAATGATCATCAAATGATGACCTCTCCTTTCATGGAAATTGAATAAAAAGAAGTTGTAAAATGAATACTCAGTAATCACCTTAGTAATTCAATCCCTCATAAAGTTAAGGTCTTATCTATGACTTTGCTTTGTATCCCTCACCTATCACCTCTTTATCGATCCTTTAATGGAGTTCATTTGAAAAAAAAAAAAACTCTATATATGTTATGCAAACAAACAGGCCTTTAGGCACTGTTTGTTTACTATAATTCATGGGATTTATGTTTGAAGAATTAGCATATTCTCCAAAAAACCGTGAATCCTCCTCTTGGGTGGACAATTTGAAAATACCAAAGAAGCTGGAATTCTTAGACTTTTTAGGTGATTGAACTTGAAATTTTAGTAAAAAAGTATTACATTTGTAAATGCCAAAGAGACAAGCATTCATATTATGTCTATGAATTTCCAACACCATCAATTCTAGTCACAAATTCTGATAAAAGAACATGCCCTTGGTGTTAACTTTATTGTCGTGGTGTGATGATACGATCGTCCAAATCGTTGACATCAAGATCTAAGTGCATAATAAAATTGCTAATCTGCCTTCCTAGACTCATGATGGAAGGCATTGATATATCCGATTCTTTGTGTCATCTCTTTTTCTCTGTTTTGGATTTCAAACTACTATTCTTCAGTGTCCTTCCCGTAAAGATGAAAATTCAGTGACCAAAAACCCCTTACAAAAGTGCACATAATCCATTAAAGGGAACCTTCTATGAGGTTTTGATCACTCATAAAGCTCCTCTTAGCCTAGCCGAATAAACTGATTTTGTATGGGATTAAACCTCATTCCAAGTATTTACAAACAACAAGAAAAACCAAAACATTAAGAGATTAAAGATCAAGTAGTGGGTCCATTCATGTGTGCCCCAAACACGCTTACAGCCATCAGGACTGTTCCCATTTGACTTGAAAGACTTGCGGCAGCTATGGTAAGGAACCCAAAAAAAAAAAAAAAACACTCATAGGATGTCATCTCTACAAATGAAAAGGATTGTGTTATTGGTCTTAAATAAGCCACTGCTGCTGTAAACTCAAGTTGCAGAGCAAATGTGTGGTTTTCTTACAGGGCCCTTTTCTATTGCTTCAGAATTGGGATTGGTTTGGAAATTGGTTCTGATAAAATAAACAGCCTAGTATTTGGCTCTTGGATTGGTAGATCAATACTTGATTTAGTCCAAAATTAGCCCAGGACAAGTAGAATGCTAATTAATTGGCCTGAGCCAAAAATCGGTTACTTCAGTCTTTAGTATCAGGGTATCCTGACAATATTGATCATAATCTTGTTTACATTACCAGGTAATTGTGGGGCACAAGCCGACCACGTTCACATGATGAGCACCCCCATTTCCCATCGTCCAACTGCTGCAATGAGATGATAACCTTGCCAATGCACCCTCATAAGTGCCTTTTGAATTGGTGCCTTTTGGGAGGGCCCAGACCGGAGACGGACTTAACATTTGACAATTTTGCATAGCTGTTCGTAGGTCTCAAACCTGCCTCATCATGCATGACACCTGAGACTTTTACCATTGCACCAAAGCAATAAACCTACAAACCCAACTACATACCGAGGTTATTTGAGAAGGTATTCATAAATTTGACTTTTATTGACTTCTCCTGACTTGGAGTTGGCGCTTTTCCGACACCCCAATTCCAAATATATTAGAGAGATGGCCCTAAGATGCAAATTTATAAGTGGAAAAGGGACTTCAAAACCTTTACAGAAACACCTCCATGGTACTCCCATCAAGAGACCTTCCCCAAAGGGTTACAATCCAATATAACTCTTAGCCAAATCAAATATCCTACCTTGAATGAGATTTAACTTCCAGAAGTCTTAAGTCTTTTCCAACACCAAAATATTAAGAAACTAAGGAGCAACTAAGAAATGAACATGCAAATCATTTTTCTGTATTACGCTAGACTCAGTTCATACAATGTGAGACGAAATGGAATTAAAGAATGCATTAGATCAAAGATGCTGTCATACACTTTGGTTGAGGATCATTGAATCCTCTCAGCAAGAAACTCATCAGAGAAAATTCACATCATTGAGAGTAACCTTGGATCCTCCAATGTTTATTTTGGAAACAGATGTGGGATCAAAGCCTTATTGATTAACAGGATCTTTTATTTCTTTGCAGTCACCGCTCTCCCACCATTATTGGAAATGAATCAGTCCTCAAAATTATCCTTGCTGTGTCAAATGATCCTCGTGAGATGAAATAGTAACTGCTGCATTCTTCCCTTGAGGCTCATGGTTTGTCCCGTCTTGCTGTCACAGTATATGATGCAAGTACAAGCACCCAAATACCAACATAGGTAACAAACAATTGCTTGGGATTTGGTTGCTTGATGAAGGCTCTGCATCACACATATAAAGAAATCAGAGAAGATTCTACTCCATTTGCTGAACCATAGAACTATACAGGGTATAGTAGGGAAAGACACAGGAGAAAGCGAGCTTTAATAAATAAATATGTCTGAATTATAAGGAAATAAAAATTTATTCCAACATTTCCATAAGATTAGTAATAAAATCCTTGACCAATGGACGTATATAATCCATTGCCAGCACTAATAAAACATATTCATGGCTTGAGTTTGTACAATTTTGGCCCATGTTTTGCTAACTAGAATTTGAGTACTAGAAAACCCACTTCCTTTTAACTAAATGTCATACCAACATCTCCTTATATTGACTGACTTGCTAGCTCTAATCTCTTTAGAACTCTTATACATGATCCAACCTAATTAAATGAAGCAAAAGAAGTTGAGGGAAAAACTGACGCCCCATTGTTATTGCCGTACTGTGGTACTGACAATTCAGACGGTGTTGACCCTGACATTATATACTGTATGGATATAGATATAGGCCTGACTCAGCTGGGCTTGATGAGGGAATTGAACATGGATTAGGCTAGGCTGGACCTAATCTGAAGGCTCATCTGGGGACTGTCCAGGTTCATATGGGCCTTGGACAGGCATGATTTGAAATGGGCCTTCCCTTGGGGACAGATTTCCACTTGTATCACAGATTCATAGTCTATGAAAGAGCCAGAACAAAATCTCAAACCTGGAAGTGAAGACAAATCATATTTAATCTAATTCTAATCCTCTTATCACATATGAAGTTTATAATCTGATCCTATTCTAAGTAATACACAAATCATTATTCTCATAATATATCCAACCTTTTTAACACACAGTATTCTGTATCACCTAGTCCCTATGCTTTTGGCAGTAGGTCCACTTCAGTAGTAACATTACTGATGGCATGTTTGGCCCATGGACCCACTTGTGGGCAACCTCCCTTCGTAGTAGGATGTAAGTGGTAACCATTGTCTTAGGTTCATAATGAGCTTGGATTTACCATTCAAACTATTTAGTTCAAACCTTTAACATCGATATGAATAGAAATTGATCAACCTCATTGGTTCCAGAACAGAGAGGCAAATGCAAAAGGTAATGAGATTTGGCATGGCAGTAAAATGGAATACGCTTACCGAACAGGAGATATTTGTTCAAAATGTTCCACTCAAAATCCCAATGTTTTCTATCATTCTTGATTGTCCAATAAGACCAGCCAAAGGAGGCTTCATTATAGACATCTAACTGCGCATTCCCATATTGTTGATATGCTGCCTGGTCACCATTGCTCACATACCACTCATTCACCCATTCTCCTGCAACAAATTGGAAGGCAAGTCACGAGCTGAAGCTCACTTTAAAACTGTCCAGAAAACCAACTTGTATTTGAATGATACCCAAATTGGAAAATTTATCATTTTTGTAAATATGAAAAAATGATGGAGATCTCTGTTAAGGAAACAGTACATTTCCAAAAGATCCCTCCAGATCCAGTGTATAGTCAGAGACATTTAGAAAATGGTAGCACTTAGTTGGGTATTTTGGTGGACTGGACCATAAAAATCAGAAATGCCATCTTCTAGAATAGCCATAGTCCAAAATTCAAGCTGGCTATAGAAGTTCATAGCACATCACCCATTTCTGGAATGTCATCAGAAGTGTAAAGCATCAGTTACATAAAATAGAAAGAAAAAAGAAAAAAGAAATAAGAAGTAACTCGTCTAATAGTTTGGGAAAGTATTGCTACAATTCTTTACCATTGATCATTCACAGCTTGGCCAATCTTTGGATCAGTCCAGATTGATCAATTCATTTTTCCAATCTTGCGACTTTAATAGGACTGGTTCAATTTTACAAAATGATATAATATGAACACTGGAATACAGATCCAGCCTCTTTCAAAAATAAATAAATTTATGCAGTCATGCATTACCATAATTAAGTGGATTTCCATTAAACGACAATGGGAGGAACTGCAGCCTAAGTGCATAAAGTTCAAATTCGAGGATCTTACCAATAAAGAGAAGAGGGCCATTTGCATTGTTTAGTGTTTGAACTTGAGGCTGCCTGTTCTTGTATACAAACTGAATGTTATCAGTGGCACTCAAGTTGTTGAAAAACGCATCAAAGAGATTGTAGTAGTGTAAATCCACCACAGTCTTTACATCACCAATATTTGCTGTATAAAGCTCCATTGGGTCAGCATTGCCTATACGTTGGCAGAATATAACATAGGCCTCAGATGAGTACTTCCGCACAATTTGGTAGCCTTTCCAGTAATACGAAACCAAGACGTCAAGTGGAACTCCATATGTGGAAGGCTCATTCAGAAGCTCGATCCCCAACAGAGCAGGGTGATTTGCATACCTGGAGAAAAAAAAAAAAAAAACTCTCAAGAAACATCAATAATTTGTGTCCTTTTTTCATATGGTAGATAGATTGCGAGTGTGCACTGCAGGCTAATTTGAAGATTGTTTCGTTTCACCAGCGTTCATAGATTATAAACCAGACTGATCAAACTGAACTCATCAATTGAAGTATCAAATCAGATGGTGAGCTTGACAAAAGTCCAACATACCGATATGAAAATAATGGGGGAAAAAAAATCTTATAGTGCATCTGTGTCTTTGAAATCAAATAAAAAAATTCAGATATGTTGCATCAGAATCCTCGTAATTCAGGAATCTGAAATGATGACTAGGGTAGTTTCCAATTAAAAAACTCTGTGAAACAAGCAACCGAACCAACCAAGAATGGCTTCTTCCTAAGTATAAATTTGAATGAAACCTTCTGTAAAGCTTCTGGTTCATTTTAGCAAATAGAGTGGGTACAGGTAAGTATAAGACATCAAATTTGGCATTTTGTGTTTAGCATCAATCTGCATTAGAGAAATAAAGATGAGCCCTGCAATCCCCTTGTAATACTTAAGAATCAATCTCTGAGATAAAGCATACCTGGAGGATAAAAAATCAATCACATTAAGGCTTTGCAAAATGTTTTCTGAGTTGGGCCAGTCTGTAGAACCATCTCGACTGGCACTATGTTCCATCCCATTTTGGGAGCCAGGAGCAGCGTGAAGGTCTATTATGCATTTGATTTTAAAGGTCCTGCATCCCAGATCGGCAAATTTTTGTTACCTCAGCTTGGATAGAGGCATTGCTACATTCCTACAAGAGGAATTATGAGATCCCGTGGTACAGCTGATTTACAGTTTGTTCATGAAACTCTATTCCCAATGCCATGCAGCTGGTGCCCAAGTTTTTGTAATCCAGACCATTGCTCTAATGATTGGACAGGCCCCAATTGGGATGGATCTTGTTTCAGATGTCTTCCAGATTGAAGGCTCCAAAGCTCCCAATCTTTTACCTCTTTCTCCTTAATTTGCGGACTGTGATGTTTTTGTTAGGCCGCAAGTTATATTTTGGGGCTCTGAATCTCAAAACCATAAGGCACACATGTACAGAAGTGGGAACGTCAGCAGGACTACATAATTCCTCCTATCTAAAATTCACAAGAGGAAGCAAGACCTACTGTGCCCATGAGAATGCCCTGTCCAGAGCTGCCAAAGTTCCTCCAATAAAAGGAGCTGGTGGACTAGGATCTTGTGCAATCCACCATCCTACCGGAATTCTCACAGCATTTATCCCATGCTCGGATAGAAAACGGAAATCTTCCCGAGTCACGAAGCTCTTTCTATGTTTCTGCATGTTGGAGAATAACAAATTGAAAAAATTAATTTGCAGGAAGAAGCAAAAACATGACAAAGCATGTCCTTGCATGAGAAGATTCTATGCTTTTAGGAAGAAAAATGGAGATGTAACAGAAGGCTTCAAAAGCCTTCCAAAATGTAAAAAAACTCAACACATTGACCGAATTTCTTTGTCTTTTTATTAAATATTATAAAAACGGAGAAAATACAAAAACAAAAGAGAAATAAAAATTCTGAAATTTATTTAACAATTCAATCATAGACCATTAATGGATTGATATACTTAAATACTTCATATGATCATGAACTAATACACAACCTGTGCAAAAACTATGTAACTTGTAAATTTTAGAATAAAATATATGTATGATTATTTTAGTAGAAGCATGCCTATAAAGAAGTTTAAAGATGCTCAAAACACCAGTTACATGGATAGTAAAGTACATAGCAACAAACAATTAAGAGTAGAAAATAAAATGCTTTTGGTGTTCATTCATCAATCAATAAAGGTATCAGGTGTTGGGCTTAGCAGAAACTTGTGATTGATACACAAAGACAACCACGAAGCACACACAAATCCGATCAAGCATACAAGGGAAAATTCAGCAAGTTTATGTGGTTTGGAATTGTGTCTACATCCACGGGCAAAAGAACTTTGTTTATATTCGTCTTTCTTCCCTCTTCCTTTCTCTAGGGTTAGGGTTGTAAGTTACATCAATATATACGATCTTTCATTCCTTAATCCCAACAATAATATGGAAAAAAGACCAAGATACCCTTGAATAAACCCAGCCTGAGCAACCTAGATGGACTGATCCGTTAAGCCAGAATACAAGACATTGACCTAACAATATTCACTTTGGCTTAGATTTTATTGATCTCGAGCCACCCTAAAGATAACAATAAATTTCTTCATCCTCGCACACCTCGCTAAAAGGTACAATCCCACGCCTCCTACAACTGGTCGTGGCTCCTGCATGGCTACAACCCCTTTGACCTAGGGTGCACCCACAATCTTAGCATGATATCAAATCAATGAAGTCCAAGTGAGGTTTGAACTTCTATATAGTTGCTTCCTTCGATCTGAACACCCACACACTCTTTTGAATTGCTTTTCTTCATTTGTTGTCGTTCTTGGATATCATTGCAACAGAATAAATCTTCACTTCCCACTTACCAAATGCACATCTTCCTAGGCCTGTGTAAGTCATCTTTTCTTTGCCTTCATTGTGGTGCCCATGTTGGTTCTCCTGCAATTCTGGACTTTTGCAAATGCTTCCTTGGAAGAGTCTATTTTGCTCGATGATTTAACTACATCCAGTTCCACCTAAACTGTTTCCTTCCATTCGAAAGTGCACCACCTATAATTGTATTTCCTATCATTCTGCGGAGACATTCAACCTTCTTACTTTTCATGGAAACCATAGCTCCCTTAACAACCTTCATGACACTATTTGTTGCAGTGCACTTGCAAGTTGTAATTGAGTCTAAGATACCGAAAGAAATCAAAATTTTCTTTAGTTTTTGTATATGCACCAAAGCGGTTAAGGTCCCTTAACAGCCATAGCTCCCTGAACAACTTGCAGTGCACTTTTCATGGCAACCATAGCTCCCTTAACAACTTGCAGTGCAGTTTTCATGGCAACCACAGCTCCCTTAACAACCTTCATGACATATTTGTTGCAGTGCACTTGCAAGTTGTACCCCTTTTGAGTCTAAGATACCCAAAGAAAACAAAATTTTCTTTAGATTTTGTATATGCCTTAAAGAGGTTAAGGTCTAAACTATTTTGTCAGACATCCTGACTTTGACTCTTCTTATTCCAACACTCTTACTTTCCTCATTGATTCCTATAAAAACACATTCACCATCACCAGATTTATTAGTGTCAAACCAATCTTTATCGCACACAGATGATAAATGCAACCAGAATCAAGAATCCATGAATTATTAACTTGATCCCTACCTGTGGTGATTGTAAAAAAAAAATGTTAAGCCATCAGCATCCCAACTTTCTGCCACACTCGTTTGTTCTGATTCTTCCCGTTCTAAATCCTTTCACCGTTTCGAGCAATTCCTCTTGAGATGGCCTATGGGGAAGTCCCAACTCCCACATCGCCTAAGTCCTAAGTTGGACGTGGCTCCTTATACCTGTTTGGGCCTTCCACCTATCAGCTTGAGCTTTTAGGTTGGTATATTCTCAGCTTTCAAGGTCTTCATAGCGTGATCAGTCAATTTATCAGCCAAGCTGTTGTTCTCTTTCTCTAAGTGACTCACTTTTGTAAGAGCTTCAGATAACTTAGCCTTCAGTGAAGTGTTTTGCTTTTCAGATTCTTTCCAGCTTTTAGCCACTTTTTCATTCATCTTTAGCATCTTCATGTTCTTCGCAAATAATGTATGATATTCAGCTTTTCAGTCATGTTCTGTCTTTGACTCACTATCATCTTGATCAGTTCCATTATCAAAAGAAACTGGTGGAGTAGCAGAAACTAAAGTTGCCATGAATGCCATGAATTTTTCTTTACTAGCTTTAGATTTTTTATCCTCCTCCTCAGAAGTATCATCATCCCAAGTCAAATTGAAATCCTCGCTTTTTATTTTTTATTGCCACAGTCACTAGCAATGTGTCCATACCCCTGACACTCATAGCAGTGAATCCCCTTTGTAGATTTTTTCTTCCTAGCAGTTTTAGGAATTTTCAAGTCACTTTTCTTCCCCTTCATAAACAATTGTAATTGCTTCATAAATTGAACAACAATTTTGGGATCAATCTCCTCAGAATCAGAATCACTAGCAATTTTCTTGAATGATTCTTTGGAAGCTTTCAGAGCAACACCTTTGGATTTTGATTTTCCATTAGTTCTAAGGTTTGCTTCAAAAGTCTAAAGGTTTCCAACGAACTCCTCAACTTTGAAAATATTCAGATTTTTATTCTCCTCTATGGCTACAACTTTTGCATCAAACCTTTCTGGAAGAGATAGCAAAATCTTTTTAACAGTCCTATTTTCAGAAATTGGTTCTCCCAAACTAAAGGTATCATTCACAATTGCATTCAATTTAGCATTGAACTCATTGAATGATTTATCTTCTTCCATCTTTATGGTTTCAAAAGCAGTATTTAACTTCTGAAGTTTCGATTGTTTCACGGTATCAGTATCCTCATGCACAGCTTGCAAGATATCCCAATCTTCTTTTACAGTAGTGCATGTAGAAATTCTACGAAACTCAAACATGCTAACTCCATTGTAAATAGCATTCAAAGCCCCATAGTTGCAAGTGGCAGCCAATTCTTCATCCATAGTCCACTGTTCTTCAGACTTGGACACAATTACTCCATCAATAGTAATAGTGTGCAAGGAGTGGTCATTCACAACAGAGTTCCAAACTTTCAGATCTATGGCTTTTAAAAAGGCAACCATTCTGGCTTTCCAATAAGCATAATCGGTACCATCCAGCAAAGAAGGCTTATTGGTAGAAGTGCCTTCACGATAGATATCCATTCTAGCAATATTTGGATCAAACATAGTAAAATAGTATAACCTGCTTTGATACCTATTGAAAGTTTCGCAAAACTAGAATGGGTGCTAGTCTAACAAACCAATGTAACGGATGTAAATAAATAAACAAGATAGAACTAGCAATAATTATCTACCAATCACACAAGGCGGACACAATATTTAACGTAGAAACCCTATTCAGGGAGAAAAACCATGATCCAGAAATCAAGAACTATTGAACAGTTACAAGATCTAGTCACATCTTCTTTACCTCAATCAGTACCTCAACCTAAGGACTGTAGTTGTCCTTGCACAACATCCCGTTGTCACGACTTCCCCGCCGTGCAACGTTCCTCTTACTTGATCTCGTCGCACCTTGTCAACCAAGATGAACCATTTTCTACAAAAGAGTAGAAGCAATTAAACTTTCTAGAGCTTTCTCTTCAGCACAACCTCCCGATAGCTCTAGAGAATAAAAAAACCTCTCCTAGGTTATTCTTACCTCAGATCAATGAGAGAATTAATTGATGTGTCTCTTAGGGTTGAGAGAAACACCCTATATATAGCCCACAATTCGTGCCTTAAGAGTTAGTGCACAAATAGAACTCAAATTGGAAACAGTGTCTCAAGAGGAAACAGATCCGTGCAACAAATAGGACACTTTCCTGCCATCCGATTGATCGGACCGAGGCTCTAGTCGATCCGACTTCAAAAAAATTGGGACACTTCATCCCTCCAATTGATTGGACAGAGGCTCCGGCCAATCGGTCCTCGTGGGTTTGCCCGGTCTTCTCTTTTCTTCGCTTCAGCTCTTCCAGTGACACAACCTTGTCTAACCCATGAATTAGGCAACATAAAAATAGAGAGAGAGAGAGAGAGAGAGAGAGAGAGAGAGAGAGACTATTATAGCAGGTTGAAAGGCAAGAAGAAAAAAGGAAAAAGAAAGGGAGGGAGGGAGAGAGGCCGGAAAAATAGAATTTTATTTTTATCTTACTTATACCCTGTAAAAAGCCCACACTCAAGGAAGATCTACACCACAAAAAAATTCCTCATTTTGCATGTGGAAATGACATATTTCATTATTGATTTTTGTAGAACAAATTAAATATATATCATTTATAAGTTATTTTCAATCTTCAATATTTTTATATTTTTCTACATATATATTATTTTACTTTTAGATTTTTTTTTTTTCTGAAACATGACTCCAAAATGTTTCACAAGGACTTTGGATCGGCCAAAACATTTTGGTTTGGAGGCCAAACCGAAACAGGGTGCAAAACAAAATTCTCAACTATGATGTGCTTACATCAACAACAAATAGAACTCTCATCTGTATTCGTCTTTCTTCCCTCCTCTTATCTAGGATAAGGATTACAAGTTACATCAATACATAACCTTTTTCTCTTAAGCCCTAAGAAAACCTAGTACAAAACCAGAGTAACCCTAAACCCGGATCTTGCCAACCTAGATGGACTAATTTGGTTAACCCAAAATACAAAACATTGACCCAACATAGGGACATAGGGTCCATAGTTAGATAAACCCTCAAAAGGATATGTTCTATGAAATCTCTCATATTAATGTTTTCTTATTGGTAGATAGACAAAAAGTTTGTAGGGCATCCCCGCCTCCAAACCCGAGATATAAGCCTTTTATGGTATGTTTGAGGCATACTAAGAGTTCTATGCCTCGGATGAGCCTTATCATGTAAGGAAACCAATAGATGCATTCAACCTCAAGGCACCTTAGAAGAACATCACCTTAAGACCAGCCCTCATGCATTCTTCTCCCATGCTTCTTAAAAGATCAAGAAAAATAAACTAAATCCGATGGGGTGACATTTTCTTAATAAAGAGAGTAGCAATTAGTCTTTGAGAAGGCTTAGGAGCTGGTATGCGTATATTATTAACAAGAAGCCTTCAACCCAGAACCTAACTGTTGCAATTCAATGACGGATCTAGACCACCCAATAAAGGGACGATGATCTCAAGCATGAGCCATAATGCAAAAATTGGGTGTTTGGTTGGTTCTGGATCAGACATCAATTTATTGAATTGTTAGAAAGAGGTAATCAGAACAACGTTTTACCATCAATCCATCATGGTAAGCGTATCAATTTTTTGTTCTGGATTTTTGACATTTCCACTAATTTCAAAGTCATACATAGGGTTGACACAAATTAGAAAATCCTACCCAAGACACAAATTAGAAAATCCTACTCAACACACATCATCCAGACTCCCTTCAGAGATGTGTCATACTCGCCTAGGGCTAAGCTTTGTGAAATAACATTCTATGTAGCACATAATATTACGTCTCATACTGGGGATTCAGTTGGTTGGATAAATGGAGAGGCAACAATAGAAAAGTATGTAATACTGTTTAAATTTACCGTTAAAACTTCTTTGGCTTTATCATGTCCATACCCATTAGCGATCTGGTAATCACCGTGCAAACCATTCGCAGCAATGATCATTTCAAAAGTCGCTGCATTGCTATCCCACCCTGGCACTCCCTGGTAGTTTGCTAGGAGCTGATTTGATGAAGTAGCCTAGATGGAGTATAAAGTACTAAGTTTATGCTTCAATATTTCAATAACCTAAAGAAGTAAAGGAATATAAGTTTAAATGGTTGAGAAATCTTTCTAGAAACAATACTAGTGGTTATAAATGCATTACCTGCACATAGGTTCCATTCAATAGTTTAATGTGAACTTTGTTAAGGTTTCTTTCTATATAAAATGTTTCCTTTGTGGATGGTGATTCTGCCGTTGCAGAAACTGAACCCCCCTCACTATCACATGTCAGGAATTTACCACTGCTGGATCGGAACTGAAATTCTGTAGTAGATACTCTCCATAGCTACTACAACAGAAATTACAAAGAATAAAGTCTCCACACATCATGAATGCAGCTTCTTTTACATAACAAAACAACAAAAGTTTCTATAAGAATTAATTCAGAATCTCCATCAGTACATTTCTTAAGGCATTTTTCCATTATTGTACAAAAAAAATAAAAGTCGCATAAAAAAATCTATAAAAGGTTTGCAAGAATAATATAAAACACTACCATCTCACCCATTTAAAACATTAACAGAAACAAACTCAAGTGCCAAGATTTGGAAAGACTGATGCAAAAGGAAGTTGGCATCACCAATTTAACTCCAGCCAAGAGTAATGCACAATACAATATTGGTTGTTAAAAAAAAAAAAAAATTTTGTGGAGAAAAGCTGAACAAGGCTGCCATTCAATTAAGTAAAACTTTTTTTTTGATAACCAATTAAGTAATCCTTTCAGAAGTTGCAAAGGTGATCCTAAGTAGATGGTATAAAGCCATGAGCGCGATGATAACATGATGGACACTTGGACTGGTTCAAGGGTAACATTACTAGCTCTCAAATCTCAACAGATATAGCTGGAGAGCATCCTGTATTCTGGATGTGTTCTTTTTAAAATTACATGGTAAGACTTCAGAACCCCCTTTGTGAAGTGTAGTCTATCTTTTTTTTCTTTTTTTTTTTTTTTTTTTCAATTAAACTTACTTTTCTTTTTTTCAGTACTGCCTTCTTGTCTATTAGTTTTTCCTGAGAACTGGTTCACACAAGCATATAAAGAGAGGAATCTATATATACATAGATAGGATTTCGAGTCAAAGCTTGTTTAGAGTTTGTTTATAGAATTCTTTAAACCAACTTAAAATTAATGGGTGCCCAAATGATGATGATGATGATTTTGTGATAAAATCAAATGTGGATGATGGTCGGATCAGTGACAAATTAGGATCAATGTTAACTCATCGGGGGTAGGGGTGTGTGAAAAAATTATACTAACCACAGGAGTCCCTATATGGAAAACTAAAAACAGGATATGAAATGAATAAGTTTTCAGAGAATGTCGTGGGCGTGTGTGTGACCCTGGCTATCAAAAAAGGAATCAAATAGGATTGTGGAAGGTATTATATTGACTGCCCCCAAAACAATGTGTACCAGTTGTTGTGATATTTAATTGGTATTAGAAAATGAAATGCAGAAAAAAAAAATGAATCTTATTTGAGGTCATAGAGATCCAGAAAATTTCTAAAAAAATGGAACTATCAGAAAATGTTGGGTTTTCATATTATGTTTATCTTCATTAGCAAACAAAATATTGTATATATCGGAATCTTCAATGGCAAATAAAAGAACCTTATTTATAATTTTTTTGTTTACCTATATTCATGTATCTTCGTATATCGAATCTACCAAAATGATAATGGACAAACAGGTGATAGTTGAAACAACAAAATTTGATCAATATCGAGCATTTACTACTTGTTATGAGGGATGTCATCTAATGCACAACTCTGACAAATAAGATTAAATATCAATAGCAATTCACAATAGAACAGGTCATTTGAAACAGTTGGGAGAACAAACAATTCTCTTTCTAATCATGAATTCTTAGTAAAAAATAAAAAAAGGAGAAGGCTTACGAAACATGCATTTTCAAAGCTCTGTTAACCTTGAAGGTTTCCCAGGAAGAGGGAACATCTTTGTCTACGGTTACATATGATCCTCCTCCATTCACTGCGCTTACATACTTCTGCAAAGTAACTGATTTGAACAGCACTTGGGTTCCATCCTAGAATTCAGACCCAACAAAATCTTAACCAACATTGCTAAACAATTGCATTAGTAAAAGTAAAACAAGAGTTATGAACAAACAAATGGGAGGATTCCCACACAGACAAACTCACAAGCATATCACCGTTTGGAATGTCATCAAAAAGTGAAGGCTTAATCCATCCTTCAACCACCAGCCACCCACCCAAGTTCACAGCTCTAACTTTAGGACTCCCATTCAAGTTCTCCACTGCATTTTTAACCGCAATTCTCATCATTTCACAGAACCCAGATACAAAATTCCTCCAAAACTAAGAAATCCAAGCATTGCAAAATTGGGGCTTTTTTCTTACCCGAGTACGCTATAGAGAAGAGTACAAAAAACCCCACTGCATATGCAAATACCCATCTGCAAAAGACAACTTCCATGGAAATGCTGATCAAAACAGAGAAACTCTGCAGCAGAGGAATTCAATTCAACCCAAAATCAGTTGATGGGTAGCAATTCATCACCATTTCCTGACTTGGGTCGGTCTAAAATGGATATAATAATGCTCCCAATATCTTCTTATACCTTACTTATCACCTAATTCATCCTAAACGGCAGACCTAAACAAGCATATTAGGATAGATTGTTCTTGCTTTGTTTACTTCTGACAACAAAGAGTCCATAAAAATTTTTTTTCTTTTTTTTTAAGCATAAAATAAGCAGCTTTCAAGCAACATTATGAAAAGCAAAGTCAGCAAAGCCAATTTCCATTGCAGATATGGAAAAGGGTGATTTGAGAGTCTATGTAGGAATCAGATGAATGAAGTAAAATGGGGCAAATGGAAGGAAGAAAATTGGGCTTTTTTTTTTTTTTTTTTCACAAGAGGAAAGGTGTTGCCACCTTTTTGGTGTATTCTCCTCTCATTTCTTCTCTCTCGCTATCACTTTCTGCCCCTTGGGTTCTTTCTTTCGGTGTAAGATAGGAGTTGGGGTCAGAATCTGATGAGGGCTTGAAAGCGCACCGACGAAAAGAAAGCCGTTATGGCATGGAAAATGGGGTGTACACCATACATGTGGTGTATTCCATCCATTGTTGATGACCAGTGAGAGATTTGGTGGTGGAGATGTGTCGGGTCATTATCCTGAAAGAGGTTTTGGGCCAACAAGCAGGAAGTGCCCTGGGAGGTGGTCTAAAGTGTGTTTGATTTCAGGCCCAAGCCTCCAATCCCAACTTGAGCTTGACTTGCTGCTGCTAAACACACACTTGTATCGATTCCGTGGAATTAGAAAAATTGCACTGCTTTTTATACTTTCTCGCGTGGAAAGGTATTTACTCCAAAAAAATGAAGAAACTATTTTATAGAAATTTTTTTGTGCTTATTTAAAAGCAAAAAAAGAAAAAAAAAAAAAAAAACTTCTAAGCAAAATTTAATGTATTTAGAAAGAAAACATCTTAACCTAAGAGAAGACCCCATGCCTTGATTAGGCATTCCAGCTTATGAAGCTTGCTTAGATCCATTCATGTCATTGAGGTTGCGATAGAAGGAAATGTATCGATCAACCAAATAATTAGCTCCATTGGATTATTCCAGCGGTTGATTTAACAGCCTTAAGTTTTCATGGTCTATTAATCATAGGTTTTTTTGACATTCCATCCAATGGTCCATAATGCTTTAATGAGCATGGAATTGTGCATAATGCCAGTTCATGAGGGAATAATAGTGTGAAAGGAGAAGCTGCACCGATCAGTTATGGGCCAAAGGAGACCCACAGAGTTGGATTGTACATGAGGAGAAACTTCTACTTTTACAAAGTTTAGATGCTTGTTGAATCTTGTCTTTGAAAAAACCAATAAGTGTGGGATCTTGTCTCCTAAAATCTATAAATTCTCATTTGGAAGGATGGAATTTAAAAAACTAGGAGCAGTCAAGTGATTAGAATACTGTTTGAAGTACTTCAAAGTATAAAATCTTAAATACTTCTCTAATTCAACTAACCAGTATTGGGACAAGTTTGTGTTTAGATCATACATCCACCTTGACCTGCCCACCTGACCTACCTTCCCAACTCAGGAACTTAGGTTTTTAGCTGGCATTTTCAACTTAATTCAATAATGGGGTTACGTTTGGGTTGATCTCATAATTATAACTCAATAATCTTCTGGAGAATTTTCTCCTACAAGCATATTGCATGTACAATTTAGCTTTATGATGTGGCACCATGCCCGTTTTATGCTCATCAAGCTTTTATTCATCGTTGGATGGAATCTCAAAATATCTATGGTTAAAAAATCATTAAGTTTTAAAACTATTAAATCAAAGACTACGATAATTTGATGGGGCTGATTTTCTAGCGTTGCTCTCATTCGAGGTCATCCAACTTGACCTATTTGCTACCCACACTAATGGGCTTAAAATGTAGTTGGAAAACGAGCTGGGCCACCCAGTGGGATATTGGGTTTGGGTTCTAATCATGCACGCCGTTCCATGCAAGAGCCCATCAAAACTAACAATTACGAGCTTTGCTTTGATAGACCCACTCACGTGTACCACGTGTGAATGCAGCAGATTCTAGAGATGCCGGCACAAATTACCCCCAAAGCATTGCAGAAAGTGGAAACCCACCATCACCATGGAATAGCCTGCCTCTGCATTTTCAAAGTCTCCTTCTCCCATCTGCATTGAGGAGCTACAGAGATGGAGAAAGTCCTGGTAACAATGATGATTTTCACAGAGGTCCCTTTAATGGATTCGGTGCAATTTGGAAAAAAATTCTAAATTCTTTCTAGATTTTGGTCTAAGGGAAATCTTCTCCTAGGAGCATACATCTGTCTTGTGGGATCCACTTAGTTGCATGTTTAGAAGTTTTGTTTTTAAATTCAGCCAAGGGGACTAGGATCTAAGATAGAGCTCGCACACACACGAGAAGACAAGTTGGACAAGTAGGAAGAAGGCACATATAAATAAAAAAGAAGCCTGTATAAGCGGGAAGAAAGCCGCCACAAATGAGAAGATGTGACATAAGCAGGGTTTGATTCATGGGGAGGCACGTGAGAACTGCCGCCGCTTACTAGTGTGGTTAAGTGGGCATTCTCTGTTGCGTGTCTATAATTGAAAGTGGGACTGATGGAAAAGTTTTCAACGAGGAGGAGAAAAAAAGAAAAAAAAGAAAAAAAAGCACCACCCAATTATCTTAGTGTTTGGTTTAATGACTGTAATATTTAATGGTCTCTCAACTATATATTTTTTTGAGATTCAATTCACCTTCAAATTAAAAATCTTGCGAAGGTAAAATCGAGAGAGTGTCGTAGGGCTAGTGATCTCCAGCCTAATGTTTTTTTATTTTTGTTAAATATTTCTATGGATCTCTGTATCCAAATATGTAGTGATTGTTTTCTCAATGAAGACTCTTCGGATTATGTCATGAATGGGTTGTTTTCCTCTTCTGATGGTATCATGGGTTTGTGGGCATGGGCAGAACTAGTTGGGTGTAGGGGCTGGCCAGGCCCTGTCAAACCACTTTTTTTTTTTATATTCTTGTAAAAACCTAAATAGTTCTCCCCTTAAAAACCTTTTTAAACAATAACTCCCCTTCAAGGAATTTTTTTTACAACTGCCTTACTCATGGTGCACAAATATTTATTCGGGTAATTTTTGTCAATAAAGTTTATAATATGCTTCATTGACTCTAGATCCATTACAACTGCAACCTTAGTGAAACCCTGCTAGCAAGGTGAGTAGATGGATGTGAAATATTGAGGATATTATAGGTTGAGACTGAGTAAAATCTCACTCAACATGATCATTATCTACCATTTCAAGCAAAGGTTAGAATTAGTTTCTAGATTTGCAAAATGTTGATTTTACTACCATGTAAATCTATGGTAGATATTAGTTAGATGGAGATGAAGTGATATGAACTTCACCCACCAGAAGCCCCATATTTTATATCTATAAAACCTTTTTAATGTATTGAATTTTTGGGCAAGGTAAAACCTTACCAAGTACCAACCACTATTTATAAGAACCACTACACATCCTCACCCTCTTCTCTCACCGTTTGTTATCGGAGGACCCCTTTTAGCTTTTAGACATATTAACAGCCATGTTTTTCTAAGATTGTGGACTCCCTTCATCACATTCCAATGCATTGAGAACTTAGTAGGTGATTGAGATTAAGTTTCTTCAGCGCAATAGTAAAGGCAGCATAAATACTTTTCAATAACTGATGATTTTGGTGAAATGAGTTACAATCTTTCTCTATATAACCTGAGTAAAATGACAACAATGAGTGGAAAGAAATGTGATGCTTGGGTGGTGCATGAAATGAGATCCTTTATCCAAATTTTTACAAAATTCACCACTATGCTTGAGCAAAAAATGGAAAGGGAAGTTAATTTGTGACAGAAATATTGTGTCCCCCTAAAATTACATTGATTTCCTTTTTCATGTTGAAACGACACATCAACTATTTGATAAAAATCTCATGTGTTGGCCTAGTAAGAGAAAATGATTCGATGATTCTATAAAAAAAAAAAAAAAAAAAAAGTTTCTAACTTTTCCAAACAAGTTTTTGTCACTAACATCACTAACATCACCAAGAATGGTACAAAGTAAAGATGAAAATTGATACTCTTTTTTTTTTTTGGTAGAAAGGAAAATGACTTAAATGCCTGTTCTTCCTATGAATTTTCCAATTGAGGTCTAGCAATTTTTTTTTTATAATGAATCTATAAAAGATACCTAATCCAATCATCTGTTCTTCAATGGGCCCATAAATTCTATGTATTCTAATGCAAGCAAACAGGCCCTAAAATCTAAATAGGATCAAGCAAAAAGATAGCTATTAAAAAGATTTTTTGCTACCCCTACTTCTTGGCTTATTTCTAAAGACACCTATCTTGTTTTCTCAAAAAAAATTATAGACTCCTAAGTTTTAATGAAATGTTTGAAAATCTCTTTGGGTATCAGTCTGAAGTTGACACTTCATGGCACTCCATTTTGGTGAATAAACGGTTATCCGTGGCCAAGGGTTTTTGAACAATTTATGAAAAGGTCAAGCTTGAACCCCAACATCACCACTTCAACGTTTATATATATATTTTTTGGTAACCCAGATAAGGGGGTTGGGACCGAAGTGAGAGCCTGTATATACATGGGAAGACAGCCCACTCAAGTGGAAAAGGAGCCCGCACATGCGGGAAGAAAGCTCACACAAGTGGAAAGAAAAGCCCGCACCACAGGAAAATGTGGCATACCCAAGATTTAAACCCTGTGCAATCAGGTGAGAACTGTTACTCCTTACCACTTATATAAGGAGCCGTTCTCACTTCAAGGTGTTAATAGAGGCGGTGGAAAGTACTTTTTAACAATTCCTTGTCTACGTACTTTTGATGATATACATATTTGAGCGCTGAGTTATTCCCCCTAGAATTCAAACTTACGACTGATGATATCATATTAAATTCTTTTTGCTAACCCATCGTACCAAAATCACTAGGCGTTAGTAGAAGCAATGAAAGTAATTTTCAACAAAGTTAACACTTCGGAATTTGTTTTACAATTACTTGTCGAAGGCCAAAAAGTCTAGGCCTAGTAATCCAGAACATATAACTGAAAGTCACAGTCAAAGCCCAAAGCCTATCATTTCCTACGCTGATGACCCATAATCAATTGTAAAGAGCCAAATTCAAACATCAGTAGTAAAAGTAAGGTCCAAAGCCCATCATCCCAAGAGCAATGATCCACCATTACCCTTCAAATTAACTGTGAGTTTCATTTTAATGTATGCCACTTTGGCCACAAAGTCATTGGGATTTAAATCAATTACCAAAATGTTGCATATGAGCAAAAAGTTTTAGATATCTTCAAGCAATTCTAAGCATTAAGATCTTTGGTAATCTGTTTTCACAATTAGTTGATTGGTCCATTAAAACCAATCAACGGATTAGAAGTGGCAACCCGGATGTCTGCACTGAACCCATTTTCTTAATGGACCTTTTCCATTTGTATGATATTGAAAAAATAAGTTTTAAGGTGTAACTATATCATATACGTTCTGATTCTCAATTTATCAACCACTACTTGTGGCACATGCATGCAAAATCTTAGCCAATCAATCATTCACTGGGCCTAGCTTGGTAGGCCAGCAGGTACGGTACGGTCAGTGGCCCAGCCTAGCTAGGCCCACGCTCTGCAATCCCTGCCCTCCAAAACAACCATGATTTGAGCTCTCCTGGCTCAAAGAGAGGAGCTGGTGGGGGAAGTTATCAATGCTAGAGGGGAGATTTATTGGGCATCAATGGAGAGCTAGCGAGAGAAGATTGAAGGAAGATTTTGATGGACCCAGGTCATCCACGGAACTCCACAAGGAAGATGCATGGAGTAAGTACATAGTACAGACCACTTATTTGGAAGGCCCGAGGGCTAGCCCAGTCGGCCCATACCGGCCCACCAACCCGTCACGTTTCAGCATGAAACGACCGGGGGTCATGCCTTAGGGCTGTGCTGGGCTGACCCTGGCCAACCTGGGCCTGGCATGGATGGCCAGGCCCAGGCACGTCTGGGCCGGTCAAAGTCGGGATTGACCCAATTCTCATCTCTAGGCAGGCTTGATTAGGCCCTGCCAAATCTGGTCAGTGAGCACCCTAAATACCTATGAAAGGAGCATTTGGGGATGAAAATTGGTCGTGTTCCAGTAGGGTATAAAATCTTCTTACATGAATGTTAGAGTTAGTTGCAAATAATTAAAATGCCATTTCCTCTAGATTGAAGCAGTTTCATTTGATTTTAAGCACTTGATCCGCACTTTGAAAGATTATACATATATAGTCACCCTTACAGATATGAAAAAAATTTACGATCACATAGAGCAGCTTACTATTTCTTTTACTTTCCCCTTTCTTTTTCTTCCTTTTGGAGATGTATCAAACTGACCACAACTAATATATATTGTCGTGAGTTATATCAACCTTTGTTTGATCTAAGTCATTCATATTACTTATCTTCAATTTAATCCACAACCGAGTTACAATGCCACCGGACTCACGCCATTCAACAGTAGATGTCTTTCTAATTGAGTTGAGATTTGGGACACCGATCGAACATAAATACATAGGCATATGACATGAACAAGTCAATATTTTCTTTACAAAAAAAAACCTAAACTGACTAGAAAGATTTTAATGGTGACAATAGTTGACTACTGCTTCGGTAATGCGGGATCAAGTAACTTGCACATGAGAGATAATAGGATTCCACACATGAGTAATCACGATTTTAATGGTGACAGTAGCTGACTGTTGCTTTAGTAACGTGGGACTCACACATGTAAGGACGACTAAGTCGCACATGCGAGGTAATAGAGGGGGTGGCCAAGAGGGAGAATAGATTAACCACCACAAATGAGGTTCATATGTGTTATTGTATAAATCATTTGCCTTTCCATGTTGTAACTTACATTAGTCTATTTAACTGTTTCATCATTAAATTAAAATCAAGTTACTATTTTTCTTATTTTTCATTTTAATCTTCCTCGTTATATTTTCCCTTTTCTTCATCCCCACAATTTGAATTTGAATTTTCTTATGCCATTCTCATCACCAATAGAATTTTGCTTCTTTCCTAATTAAGTAAATGCCTAGCCAATCTGAGGTTTTCTAAGTTATCCATCTTTTTGACATTATGTATGCTGCTGGTGTTGTTGATAAATGATGCTGGTGCTGGTATATATAATCACTGTTATATAATTGGTTTTTTTTTTTTTTTTTTGGCATAGACCCCATTGCTTTTTGACAAATTTAGAATAAAAAGGATTCCACGTTTTGGACAATTAATATGTGCCTGCTAGCTTTTGATGAAATGTTCATAAGCCCTCTTAGCTCGCAAGTGAAACATTTTCTAACAGATTTTAGTTACAATCTAGCACTCCTTTTGGAAATAAAGGAACTTGTTTTATAAAAGAAACCTGACGAGACTATTCGGTATGTTGGAGCTTAATGTCAAATTTGGCATATGATGCCAATTTTTTTTTTTCAATTATTTTATTTTATTACAAAATGAATCATTGGAGATGGGTGGAGTTGTCACTTTTAGATAGTAAAAGTCCAAACTGCCAAAAAAATATTAAAATATTAGATTTGGGATATATGGTGGAGTTGTCAATTTTTAGAGATTTCAAATTCCAAAAAAAATTATCACATAAGCCTTCCAATAAAATTTGGCAGATCCAATCAGACATATCTATTGGAGATGTTCTAACCCTTTAAATTGATGGTTTTGAATGTCTTTTCTTTCTTTCTGTTTTTTTTTTTTTTTTTTGGATTTCAATCCATACGGCATGTAATGGTTTGGATCAGTGTTAACTTTGGCCTTATGGCAGTTCATAGGAGTTGATGAATGAGGGAGATGAAGTTTTTTTGGTAAAAGGAGGGGAATCAGTTGTTCATTGGTAGAGTAAGTGGCTACAAAATGAAGCTAGACCACATGGTTCTTTCACTTGAGCATTCGGTATGTGCGGGTGCTGCGTGTGCGTCCACCCATGTTAAGACTCAGTCTTACTCACATGCACTTTGGGCCAGTCTCCGGTCCGTCCAAGCAATCCTACCTAACCAGTGCTGGATTCATGTTTTTCATCGGTTGTGTAGTCTTTAACATAATCCTAAGGAGTTGATCGAGTGGTCAGGATCACGGTTTCTCTCTCTTCCGAAACTAGAGGTCCTGGCATTGATTCTTGATTTCCCCCCTTAGGAACCAAACGTTGAGTCCACTAATGCTACCACTTGGGGGCTACAGGGGCTTTATTCGGTTTCTCTCTGGGCCCAAAGGGATTAGTCCAACCCTTTCTGTTAGCAAAAACAATAATGCTGAACTCTCCATGTTTATTTGCATTATCTTAGGCATGATTTGGAGGCTGAACCAATTGATCAGAGATATCTTTTAGAGTCCATTTTGCCTACTTTGTATTAGATACAAATACATAATAAATGGGTTTTCATTGAAGGAGTATTATAGATCTGACGACCAAAGGCTAGATCTTCAATTGCCTGGCTAGAACTTAATTTATTAGGGTAATGCATTAACCATTTCTTTTCAAAAGGGAGATTTTATAATGGACAGTTGTAAACCCTCTCCTTTAATTGTTCACATTTAGTACAAATCCTTGAAATCCAATGCCAAGTAAAGACATAGTATAATTAAAATGCCTCAGTATATGTGCAACATCCTGATACGTCATACAAGTTGGTTGCATTGTTAGATTATTAGCATGTAAAATACTTGATTAATTCTATCAAATTAAACATGCACGTTAACATTAACCATAAATTTTACATGTGATCAATTCAATGGGAGACACTGCTCCAATTATTGGTGCAACTTAGGAAAATGCCTATACATTCATGAGCATATGTGATATGCACTGCTTATATTTATAAGTTACTGGCCCATTGTATGAACTTTGAAAAGGTGGAGACCATACTCAATATTTAGAGTATACTTTGCTACGTAGTCAGCATAAATAAAATATGAGACTCAGATCCGATTATCAATACACCCCCAATGAAATGGGTCTGTAGTGTACTACTGTAAACTAATTAGACTTGGGCAATTACCGATCAATTTACAGCCCTCTGATATGACAAGCTAACAACTATTTGCTGCTAAACTCAATAGCAATTATGGTTAGATTTGGTGGTTGAGGTCCTCCTAGATGCGATCATCCTCCATCATAACCATAATCATAACATCTTTATACCACACATGTGCAAACAAAACATTAAGAAAAGAAGGGACAATTAGGTGGGCCTTGAGACTAATGACCTGCATAATCTAATCTTAGAGGGGAACATGTTCTCCTTTAAATGTACTAATCTTATCTCTAAAGGCCAAAAAGTCATTCAACTTTTGGCATAAACTTGTTTTTATATGACTCGATATGAGTCTTAGACACCCCAACATGATAGACCCAACAAAATCACAACAATTTTCTATAACCCCATGTACTATATATTCTCAGACTCATGATGATGCATGTAAATAATAAACTGAATAGATTTAAATAGAAGCTATAACCAGCATATTCTCATTCCTTATTGCAATAGAATACATATATAGGCTTGATAAAGCTTCATAAAACATATGATTTGGTTGTGGAATATTTTGACTACCATCCATCCATCCATCCCATCCCATCCCATGGTTGGAAGTATGAGCAAGAGGCTAACTTTTTCTTAGGTTGCATCATTGTCCTTTCCTTTGGCAGGCTCTCATGAGCCATGTGAAGGAGATGGGGGGTCCCAAAACCAGCAGCTGCAGGGAGGGTGGTTTTTGGGTTTTGGGGTGGTGGGCCCAGCATGGGGGGTGACATGGACGGGTGAGAAGGTGCCCCTCCAAATGAATAAGACAAAGGGAAACATCAAAATGCGAGACACCACGTTGTGGACTGAGCCAATAGCCATGCAAAAATTTTGGCTTCTTTTCTGGTTGCTGTTTATACTTGAGAAGTGCTGCTTTTGGAGAAGTGGAAGAAAGGTGGTGTGTAGAGGACTGGGAGTTGACGACTGGTCAGTGATGGGGCTGACCCTATTATTGGGTTTTATACTGACCTGTCCACTGTGCATCTGGATGTACGGTTGGTAGATGGAGATGGGGCAGATCACATTGGTTTCTGTGATATGGATCTGGGTGGGGCCCATCAGATGGGTGGAGTTGAGTCACCTACCGTACGTCTTGAAAAAGTGAATATGATACACTTACTGTCCACTTTTTCATGCTCTGCTGATTCAGATGAGTCTCACCTTTCCAAAATGGAGGGCTCGGATACAAGTATGTTATCATTCTGTATTTGCACCTTGAGCACATTTTAAGCATTTTAACAATTTTACCAAGAAAAAAAAGAGAATTTTATGAAATAAATAACCTTTTAAATTTAAGAAAAAATGATACAAGGCACTTTATAACGACGGTAAAAAGCCTTATTTTCACGATACCAAAGAATGATTCTACATTCCATAATATCAAAATAATGTAACGTACAAATTTAATGAAAAATGACATTGTACAATACCATAGAATAACTTGGATGACATCATGTAACATTGAGGAATAGGGGCAAATTTTTCAAAAATTAAGAAAGTGGTAAAAAGCCCTCTGCGGTCATTATGAAGGTTTTTTTAACTTTCCATAATATTTCTCAACTTTAAAGGTTTAAATAAAAATCCCTATACTCTATTTCTATCACTTGCAATTAAATGGCATTGTGTGGTGTTTGTATGTATTAAAAGTTGTAGAAGTGAATTTGCTTTGTTTACCTTTGTTGCTGCTTGACAAGAAAGTAATAGTTCTAACCAAACTAGCAGAGATCCATCCTAATGATTTTTGTGACAATAGATATACCTCTCTCCTTATCCTCCAGCGTCGGCTATTACTTTTTTAATATTTGATACACCATTTTTCTCATATGACACTATAATAAAAAAATATTTATTTTGTGAGTATGTAGAAAACTATTTCTTAAAAAGGGTTGAAATTATTTATAAGCAAAATGAAAATAGAAGGCCACAACTTTAGACAAATGCGCCCTTGTAGAACAGTTCTTAATCTATACGACCATAGCAGGTTGTTCTTTGGGAGATGAAATAGCATCAAATGGCTCATTGTGTGGGGTCATCTAACTTTACCAAGTTTCTTAGATGAAGTGACTTTCCACAAGGGAAAGAAGAATAAAAGTAACTGCCTTTATGCGGTTAAAAAAAAAAAAAAATCATTTCTTGAGAATAGGATCAAAATTGCTTTTCCATGAAAAAAATAAAAAAGAAAGTTTACGGAGACCATGTTTTTCTGTTTCCCACAGCATTACAAAAAGGTCCCTCACAGAAGACTTTCTTAATTCTAGGACTCTATTATAGGTTTGTACCGAGGGATGGAATATGGCAGAAAAAAAAAATAGGATCATCAAACTTCTCGGAGTAACTTTACAAGCTCATTTGTTTGCTCAAACTAGGAGAGTATTGGTCAATATTATCTTTCAAAATAGACATTAAGGACCCGTTTCTTTAGCATAATTCAGAGAATTCACTATGAATGACTTACAAATTCTCCAAACATTATAACCACATGAAATCCCATTCTCATGGCCAGTGAAGCAGTTCTTTGTATGTTAGGGAGGTTGGAATTTAGAGAAGCCAAAAAGATATTTGTAATTTTCACATGGTCGAAATTCATTATTCTAGGAAAGAGAATATAGCATTTTTTCACTGTCAAAGGAGATAACTATAATACTACACTATCAATGTAAGTGATTATTTGAATAATAAATTCTCATAAACAATTATACTAAAGAAACAACTCCTAACTAAGTGCTTTTTGGCAGGAGATGATTATCCAATCATCACATTAGAAAATTAAATCCTACCATCTACATATGTCCGCTACTCCCACTCTCTTCAATATTTCTTTCATACGCACCTTTATTAGTAGGAACACCTAGAAAATTTAAAAATAAAATTGACAAAAGTACTTTTTGATTAGGTATCTAAAAGAAATAATGACAACAATTGGTGCACAATTGGAACTTTCTAACTGCCATCTAGTGCAGGTTCTATAGGTAGATAGTGGATGAGGTCATTACTTGCTATTTCGTCTTAGGAAAAGATTTTGATAAGACAATCCTAGATACATGCCTAATTGAGTGAGGTCTTCATGATTGACCACTTTACAGTATTAAAAAAAAAAAAAATCTGTTGTATTCATCCCAAAAGAGATTAGGATTCAGGACTACTCCAAGTTGTGGGCCACCTTTAAATATTTTTGTCTCATTGAGTAGCAGGCTCGATCTTGATATAGATTGCTATGCTGTTTACTAACAACTTGAGTTTTTGATAGTTATTAATACGGTTTCAGAGCCAAGCTCCCTCACTTAATTTAAGTTATGTAAAAGCTTGGAATGTTGAAACATTAAAAAAATAAAAAAATCTACCCAAGATAAGATGCTTATTGAAAAACTCTAATAAAAACTCGAAACGCAGTTCAATTTTAATATGGGGACATAAAATAGTCTTCCAATGTAAAACATTCTCTTCTACAAAAACTAAAATACTCCATCTGATGTTCATATAACATATGGAATTGGGACTGCCTTTGAAAAACATTTATAGAATGAATATTGCAGAATTTCTCGTCTTAGGAGCCTTCATGGAATAAAAAATTAGGTATTATTAAAAAAAAGTGCATGTAAGAGCTATCAAGTATATCATCCTTGGAAGCATACATCCACACATATATTGTAAGCATTTATATCAATCCAAAATATCCAAAACCAGGACTCTGTTGTGATATGTTCATGGCCCATAATCACATGAGGTGGTGGTCCAAGATATCCTTTCTGTTTGGTGACCACACACTGAGCTGGCTTTGTACGTTATTTGTCGTAAGATTTGGAACAGGATCATCTGCAAGCTTCTGTAGCAAAGAGCTAACTTGCTACTTTTTTAAAAACGGTAGATGTGGTAAAGTTTGTGACAGCTTTTTCAAATACCTAGTTCTTTTTTTTTTTTCTTTTTTTTCCTTTTAGGGGATTTTACGGGTAGAAGCCTATAGGGCCTCGTACCACTGATAAAGTCTCAGTGATACCGTATAGACGGGAGGGGTCCTCTTGGTGTATTTTCTCTCTTTTTTTTTTTTTATCATTTAGTGATATGGTTGATATTGACCATTCTATAGTGGTTGCTCTCGATCTGCAGAATTCAAATAAAAAGTGAGTTTTTCTCTTTTGAATGCTGGTGTTGCTTTAGAGCAGTGGATGGGGTCAGGGGAGGTAGAGAGATGGAGGATACAAATGAATGGAGGGCGGCAAGCATGGGGTCATCTTCATTGGAGGAGGAGGGAGGATCGCCGTGGAGGGTGGGGGGGGAGGAGAAAAGGGGAAGGAAGACAGAGGCGAGGTTGTAGGCAGAGATTAGGAAGAGGGCTGGGCTTACAGGTAGTGGGGGAGGAAGGGGATGGGGGCCAAGGACCTACGGACCCTAGGGGAGTGAGAGGAGGCAAGGGTGGAGGATTTGCAGGTGAACCTGCGGATTCGTCTTTTTTCTTGTTATTTCGCGATATGGTCGATATAGACCATTCTGTTGTATTCAGCAAATAAGACGGTTATATGTTAAAGAAAATCTGACTGAAAAAATAGTCAATATCGACTATATTGCAAAACAACAAAAAATAAAAATAAAAATTAAAAAGGTCACATGAGGACCCCTCCCGTGTCCAATATGATACGGCGACCTGATAAAACGTATGGAGTCCTATGGGGGCTTTTCTAGTAAATTCCTCTTTTTTTTATATCAAATATTAGTATATTTTTTTGGTAAATCAAACTTTAATATTGTTTTGCTTAATTGAAAGTCTCCGACCAAAATGTGATTATCAATATAGTATTGTAATTGAAAATAAAGGATTGCCTAGTGATTGGAAGGCCCCTTCTCACCCAATTTTCTAGAGATGTGATCTGTGGGCCCTCTCTCCTGCATGTACAGCTAGTTCTCTCCTCGACGACGTGTGTTGGGGAATTGATCACTTCTATGTTAGTTGGGTCTCTCAAGGGTTCATCCTCCTTGGCTAGTATTAAAAACAAAAGATGATTGTATTTTTTTTAACTCTTTTCACCGACGGGAATCTAATAATAAAGGTTGTGTAGGATTTTCAATCCCCAACAATCGTATAACAGGCTATCCATGGATCAAAGGCAGGGAAAAAATCCTACATGGCAGCTGTGTAAGACTTTCACAGGAGAAAAGCCCCATCTTAATCAATATTCTATATTCTCACCATCTACCTAGAATTTGTATAACCCCAAGGTGTAGCTCAGTTGGTCTAAGACTACGGTTTGCACTCGGAGGTTGTAGGTTCGAAACTGTATTACTACACTGGGGCTATAGGAGACTTTGCCCGACTTCTCTCTAAGCTCGGAGGGATTACTCCAGCCCAAAGGGTTGGGAATCCTCCGATAGCCAAAAAAAAAAGAAAAAGGAACCCTCCGATAGCAATAAAAAAAAAAAAACTTGAATTTGTATGAATCTTAAATACATTCATTTTAAACATTTAAATATATCTAAATTAAGTAGAAAGAGCCCCTTCATATTTTTAACATTTAAAACAATGTTCTAACCACCAGATGGGCCACACAAAGTTCACAACAATACTCTTGCAGCCGAAAATTTCCTCTTTTATGTATACAGTATATCTAATCAACAATAGTACTCTCGCATCACATGATCCTCTACACTGTTATCTAATCAAACATTCAATGACCCCATCATTTTATTTTTTTTCTAGTAAAGAGTGGAAACTATGAAAGAATAAACGAATATTTAACCCTTCGAGGAATTGAAGAGGACGAGAAATGCTTCAGTACTACAATTAGCATTCTTCTGCATTTGTCTTGTGAATTATTATAAGACCATGGAATAATCATAGTCAGTCAGACTATTTTAATATATTTGAACAGTTCACCTTCTCCAAAGAGAGCAAAAGAACATACAATTCATTGTCGAATCTCTCAAATGCTTTTGGGGTATATTTGGGAAGTGAGGTCTGCTGTCATCGCTGGGTCCAAATGCTGGCTTGAGAAAATAGAGATGCATACTGTTTGCAACTTGCCCACCAAGATCAAATCCACTGTGTGCACGTGGATATCTTGGAATCTTAGATCAAACCGTTCATCAGATGCATGTGATCCAAGTGTTATCACTGCACCAGCTTGATTCAAGAAACCCTTGAGATAAGCTATTAAAATATTTGATTTTATTATTTAATTCTTCCACTTGATTATATACCGCACCATCCAAAAGAAAATCCTCAGTCTACCGTTGGATGAATCAATTAAATCAAATCTGTAGTTTTGCATTAGTAGTGGATTTCTTTGATCCTGCTATTTTTTTATTTTTTTTTATTTTATAATTGATGTCGAATTCACAAAAGCAGAAGTGGGCCCTCAAAAGGTTAGAATGCTTTTTAGTTGATTGATCAGTTTACTTTAAGAGGACTAATGATGGCCTGATACAATGAAATCCACCCAGGAAAAAAGTAGTGTTAGCTTGATAGATGCTTCACTGTAATTTACTCCCTCTCTTCCTCCCTCTCCCACGCAGAGGAAGTGCAGATATTCTTGGACCCCACTATCTGGGTGCTTTTGGAATGCATGGAAATGAGAAAATATAAAATATAGAACAAGTACTAGAGAGGTCTTGCTCCAGGTTCATGCATCTCTGGTAGCTTCTAAGAGTTTTCACATATTTGAAACCAAGTGAAACAAAGTCAGGTGACGTGTTTATAGTGGCACAGTTGTCGGAACATGAGAACAATTGTCGGAATGTGATGACCGAATCAACCACTTGTTCCCCCTCTCTTGCACACGCCAACATATGTTTAAAAGAAATAATTCACAAATACAGACATGCACAGATATGCTTCAGGGCCAAGGAATTAATTTAACTCAGTCGAATATTGGGAGGATTTGTTTTTCATAGACGGACAGTGTAGTGCCTGTGGGCCTGCTTGTCCTGAGGAATTTTGCACTGAGATTTCGTGTGTTGGAAATTTTTGACTGTAATGTAAGTAGTTATTCATATAGTGATTGAAGTTGTTGTCTTTTTGATAAAAGTGGAATTCAGAAATCTAACATTTTGAAATATCGCTTTTGCGTCTGAATTTCTCTTATGGCGAATTTGATAACATGTGACAACTCTTCAAATGTCCTGAAATATGGATTCCTCAATTTGGATAATATTTCACATCTATATTAATATGATTGATGTGTATAGTCTAAAAAAATTGTTATCGAGGATTCTCAAGGAGGAGGGGAGGGGAGGGGCGTTTGGAAAATTGGTAGCTCACCCACAAGACATTGTCACAATTCTGAAAACTGAAAGCCATGTGTTGGATGTAGATGGGTAGATTCCATTTGGAATTTGAATAGTTGGATTTTAATTTTGGACCATCAAACAAGAAGTGAGGCTTAATCTGAGTATACTTGGATCAATAGGCCTAACAAGACTGAAACGAGCAAATGCTTACATGGGGCTCACTAAGAATTTCATCCGTGTATAAGAGCCGCAAAAACTTGTAAATTGCCACCAAACTTAATATGATACTCACTCAAATTGTGATCATTGTTATGTTTATGTTTGAGTTTTTATCAGTTTTCTCATCCTTGATTTTAAAAGCCTTAATATCTAGTTCATTAGAAATTCAATCGAGATAATTCTTGGTCCACCCACAATTCATGCTTATACTTATTCATCTCATTATAACCTCTTCTGGATGATCTATCATGTCTGCCTTACAATGGGGTCTTACTTTGTCCCCCTTAATAGCCATAGATATCGCTTTCATACTTGATCTATGAGAAAGGCACATGGTTTTTGAATATGGTCATAGTACAAATCGGCCAATTCATGGGTATTGAATTGACAGCTTGATTTGTTCAGGCTCAAGAAAGGAAATTGAAAAATATTCATAGTGAAACAAATCCACTTTTTCTAAATTGCTTTTCTCAATCATAGAAAGACTTTAGCAAAGGTATTTGTTGGGATGCTTCTATTTTGGATTGGGTTTGGGTTTGGGTTCTAATCCTTGGGTGTTTGTTTGTACTTTTTTTTGTTCTTTTATTGATACTTCTGTATACACACCCAAGAAAAAAAATGTCTATTATAAAAACGAATATAAAGATAGTAAAAACACAAATCTTACATATTTGTCATTTTCATCTAAACCCACAGAAGTTGGTAATTTTTCATGGAAGAGAACAGTAACATCAAAATCCAATGGTGGCTAGAATTGGGTCTGGCTTTGGGCTTAGTTTTTAGCAGGACAATAACCCAACGTCAAATCATTGGCTTTTTTTTTTTTTTTTTCTCCTAAGTGTACTAAATCTACGTATGGTGATTTCTTGTCCATGACACATCAGTTGACAGAAAGATGCCTAGCGATACTTCCAGCTTTCTCCAAATCAAAACGAAGTAGTTGCAACCGAAATTTTAGGAACGTGGTTCCCGGGTTTCCACACTACGGCATGTATTACCCTAGCTACGGTTTGCTAGGCCCTATCATTCATGCATTCCTTAAACCCGCATCTTAGGTTAGAAATAAAGAGATTACTTTTATGTTGTAGCTATTATAATTGTCAATTATACTTCATTTTCCTCTTACTTGTTAATATCTCACCAAGGTCTAAAATTGAAAAGAAGAGCTTATATCAGACACCAAGGGCATACGAGGATTGTTTTTCTTCAAGTGGTTAAGAATGAAAAATTGAAGGCGAAAAAAAAAAAGAAAAAAGACCATCAAATTATTCCTCCCTTAATGAAAATTGAATAGAAGATTGAGACATGAATATCCATCCATCACAGTCTTGATTCGATAGCTAAGAAAGTGAGAATCCCATTTATACATTCACCTTGTATTTATGCAAACAAATCGGCAAGAGTCTCAAGCCTATTTTAAATTGAAGAGATCGAACACTTGACCAACCATTTGTTATAGGAAAGACAATGATTCCGCATTGGTCTCAATATAATGTGAATGATAGCTAAAGCCTGATTTCACATGTATGGAACCCACTGTTCTATTAGAGAATAGCTTAATTAGGATTAGATCCTTATCATTATTAGAGATAAGGATAAGGTCTTGTTTAAATTTGATGAGTTTAAAATTGAATTTTGTTCTGTCTATTTATTTCTATAAATTGGGACTTTAACAGCAGTTAGGGGGTGGATAACAGACGACCTAACAGAGACTAAAATACAAGTGTGGCCCACCTAGACTAGCAAGGGAAGATCTAATGTTCCCAAACCAAACCATTTTTTCTAATTCTGATAGGGACAAAAACCGCCGGTATCTAATGCAAGTGTACACAAGGGGTTTTCAGGCATTGATTGAAAGGCAAAACTACCATACAGCAGCGCTAGCTGCATCATAGTACGATATAGCTTCTGGCATATGCAAGTGGGTGGAGTCCACCTTTAAAAAATCCAATCCATTCATTGGTTCTAACACCCATTGTGGGTTATACACATAAAATATTATTTAAAACATCAATATGCACACCATTGGATTAACTAAATCCTGAACACATGATTCAACTTTATTAACTTTTTCTCTCTTTATGGAAATAGAAGTTGGGCATATATTTAAAATCAACAAGTCAATCTAACGGTAGATCCCACAAAATACACTTTAAAGTTACATATGCAAAGAACATGATGTATGTAAAAGACGATGGACATATTGGATTTTTTAAAGGTGGACCCCACTCACTTATATATACCACGCGCTGCATCATACTAAGATCCAGCACTGGTATATGGTAGCTTTCCCTTGATTGAAACATATCTATAGAGTTTTTGTTTGGTCCTGATGGGGTTATAATCAATCCACACGCTTTCCAAATCCATTAGATATGTTGGATCTTCATGTTTCCCTCTTATAGTCTACGCTGCAATCCGTTTCTTTCATTTCACCCAAAAAGAAAACAACAAGAAGAGGAGACAAAAAAAAGAGAGAGGGCACATATAAAGTTGTAATGAAAATGAAAAGCATGTCGTCTCTTTCATGGAAAGTGTGAAGCAATATACATCCCTTTATGAAATCATTTCGGATATTTTCTTCCGTTCATCGACAACTATCCTGTCTTGATCCTAAAAAGGTTATCACAGCTGGGGAGAATGTAATGCACTTGATTGTTTTAGGAAGTGGCCACATGTGATCTCTGTCAAGCAATTGGAGATTTAAGCCATGTTTCTCCAAAGGCTCCAAAAGCTGTTTCTGGGTTGGAATTTCTAGACCTCCTCTTAGCCGGAACCTCAAAAAATGCAAAGTTGGTGGAATTTAGGAATTTAAAGGATAAAAGTGACCGTCCAAATGGTTGGGATTCATTATTCTAGCAAGGAAATATGAAACTTGGAAATGCGAATTGGACAACCATCATATTATTATCCAAAAGTCCGAGCATGACGAGAGATTCTGCTAAAGAATGGGGTCTTAATTAGGAATGAAGATGGATTTCCATATAGTGTGAAAGGAGCTGTTTTGAAAAAACTTGAAATGGGTTCAATATATTTTTGTTAGACCCAATTTTAACTGAAATTCAGATTTTGATTCATAGTATTCATGCTTGAGGGCTGGAATAAAGGATGCAGCGACCGAATGGTAGATATGTACATTAAATAAGCTGTTTCTAACTTCTTTAGAATTCTTATATTGTGCTCACTTTGTAAATTTAAGCAGCTCATATCATACAATCATGAATAATAGGTATATAAAAAACTGATTTTACTTCACAGTGAGAGCCCAACATTGGATTGATCACATCTAGGATACTTCATAAATTTCAATAAATAATCACATTTGTACATGTCCAGTGATAGGGTGTAATTCAATTGAGGTGCCTATGGATGAAGAGTGGGTGGGTGGATTTAAGGTATGTAGAACAAGTGCGGGTTGGATTTTTTAAATAGTTGGGCCCATTGCTAGTATTTTAAAAAAGTGAGAGATAAAAAACGGTTTTGCAATATAACTAATGTACGACTTTTTGAGTCTCAATTCAAATCTAGGGTTAGGGCCTAGATTTAAGTAGGAGTCCTCTATCAGTAATATAAGTTCAGGTACAATACAACAGATCCAGCTCCCAAAACTTGGTGCATTTGATTTAGCTTTATCACAATGACCCTTAGAATACTGTAAGTGCAAAAACGGTAACTCACAAAGATAAGAGGGTGCCTTAAAGACTTAACCAAATGACCGTCGAGAGCTGACTGATAGTGGTTCGGAGACACCTGAAAGAAAAGAGAGAAAGAGGTCAAAGGACCCTGGCTGTGGCAGCACAGGGCTCTCCGATGCCTCAGTAGTGGCGGTACTGGATTTTGGATGGAGAAGAAGAGAGGCAGTATGAAGATGTATTCTTTTTTTTTGCATACCTTGTTCAGATGCTATCTCTTCCTTATATATGAGTGTTTACCGAGGACTTTGTCATGGGCTTGATGATCTGGCTGCTGAGATCATCAGCTCACAAAATAATAAATGGAAGTCATCACAGCCCACATCGCATTTTATTGCCAGTCCGATCAGCCCGCACAGCATTAAAAATGCCAGGTCATATTGGGCCTGATCGGATTGGACTCGATGGCAGGCGAAGATCTCACTGGATCCTTTCTGGGGCTCTCCCTGATGGGGCTGCAACCGCTGGACGCTGTGTAAGAGGGTCGGACGGCCAGGATGGTATTTGTCTTGTCATCGCGTGCCTGAGGACGGGAGATATTTTTTAGCACACGCCTCGGCTAGCAGTCTCTATAGTTGCAGCCGAGATGCATGTCTGGACCGGCTCAGGGGAGGATGCCTCGGGCCGGGCCGAGGCTAGCAACCGCACCCCGGCTGGTGATCCAGCACCACGGCCGGAATGCGCGTAGCCGGGCTGAAGATTAGGACGAGTTAAACAGTCCTGGATGATTAAGAATCTCCCCACACAATAGCCCCCTAGCTTGCGGCTCCTCTGGGATATCGGGATTTCGAACTCTGTGGGAGTCGAAAAGCTACGAAGGTACTGCAAGCAGTCTTAGGCTTCGTGCTGGTGACAGCTGGCGTCCAATCCTTTCCAAACTTCTTTTCCCGCTCAAGACAATAAATGCAGCGCGTCAATCAATGAAGAAGTGGGGATGGGCCACACCACGTGTACCCATCTGATCGACTGCGCCATTGGGAATGGGAGGCGTATAGCCGCCTGATGCGACGCTTTCAGATTTCGAGAAGGGCGCTTGGAGCGGAGCGTCACTTTTTCTGATACAAAAAGGTCGCTGTCGTCTTTCTTCGCTATCCTCTACATCCGAAGAACCAGTTCAGAGGCCTTCCCTTGTTGAATAGATCGCAACGACGTGCTTTTTGAGGGATTTCTGTTTGCGTTCTCTCTGAGCGTGAGCTTCTTCTTCTCTTCAGATTTTTCTCCCTTTTAGGCCTTCTGTCTCTCTTTCTCCTAACCACACATGGGGATTTACAGTCACTGGTAGAGCAACGACATTGGCCATAGATGGCTTAGGGGGCATATGAGATAACCGAGGGACGTGTTGATCAGACGAGCGGACCCTGCAGACTATGCATCCGCTCGTACTCGGGGGGCTGGTGCCCTTTTCCGTTTGATTGCCCATAGTAGAGGGCGGAGTTAGGTTCCCCCTTGACCCCACTTCTTAGGGCCTGTCTCAACACTTGGGCTCAGTCCGTGTCAGCTGTCGCCTAACGCTACAAAGGTCATTATGGGCACAGCCGCTCTGAATAAAAGCCTAGGTATTGACTCGGCGTCCATAACACGAAGATGTCTATGACATTGCAATCCAAGGAGGGGACGGCTACTACCTCCGAGTCAGGCCCCGGTGCACGGCCTTCGTCACGGCACTCGAGGACTCCAGTAAATATGCCGGAGACGACCTCGTGTGCGTCTCGGGGAACTGGGAGTTCGGCGCCGCGGAGGATAGGGTGTATAGGGTACCTCGTCATCCCGGGGTCGTCCCAAGTAATCCCCTTTGCTTATTATTGTATCTCATTTCATTTTCTGCCTCAGGGCTTGCCGGGTTGATATACTTCTGGTTCATTTTGCAGCTGCTCGCGAAAGGAAACAGCAAGCTAGGAGGGACGGCTGGCAGAAGAACGAGGAGTGGTACCAGGCGATCAGGAGGTGCACCGACTTCTCCAATAGATCCGCCTGGGCGCTGCTAGGCTACGAGCCGAGGTACCGGGGATATAACAAGAGATCAGTATTGCTCCCTGCGCTGCTTCAAGGAGAAGTCCCGGGGCCAAGTGAGCCTTCTGCCAGCAAGCCGTACAGAGACGGTGTTCGAAGAAGGAGGGCCTTCATACAAAGCTAAGCGCCGTGTGAGGCCAGTTGCTGCACTGTGAGTCTGGACGGCTGGGGTCTCAGTCCCCGAGACCGACAATCAAGTGGCACTCCCTTGAGAAGGAGGCGAGACGCTCCCGCCTAGTCTGAGTAGGAACCAGTCTGACTGTCCCGGCGTTCATCGACTGGAGGCGTTGGCGCTCGGAGACGAGGATGAGTCTCCTCGCCAACAGCCCGGGGATTCTGCTGGGCATTCAGCCCTGGTCCGGTCGAGTCCCTCGGGTCGTAGAAGAGGAAGCTACAACTCAGGCCCGGGTCCAGAGGTTCGGCCATCTCCCGAGGTTGCGCTGAACGAGAGGTCTTCGAGGAAAGGCCGAGGGAGGATGAGGGGAGCTCGGGACAAGCGGCGCGGCTGCCGTGCCAGCGCTCTGGACTCCGAGCTTTTCTGCTCGAGTCGGGGAGGCCATGACAGTGGAGGACTGCATTCACAAGAGGCGCAGATGCTCATGTGCTTGAGGGCGCTCAGCCACGCCTGCGCGCTCCGCGCGACATGAAGCGGCTGGAGAGGATGAGTGATCGGACCCAAAGCTGATGACGTCGCTGTTGCACTCCTGCTTCCCAGGTAGTTTTCTTGGTTTTGCTCGTCATCTCTTTTGTGTTGGGTATTCCGTCTCGACCACTAATTATTATATATATATATATTTTTTTTTGTTTGATTTCTTCTGGCAAACGCTGCAAAAGTCGATGGTAATCATCGACAGGTTTTAATAAGGCAAGGCCCCTTGGTGTAACTGCCTGGCGAGGAGAAGCAGGAACTTGAAGAGGCACTGGGGGCCAGCACTCGAAGGTAGAGCAACTGGAGGCGTTCAAGGACGACCTCAGGCTAGGCTCGGGGAGGCGACAGAGCTAATCGAGGTGAAAAGGAAGAAGAACGCCGACTCGAAGCCTTAGTGGGGAGTCTGAGAAGTGACGCTGCCGTGCCGAAGTGAAGGCGGGCGGATGAGGCGGAGGCCAGGGTCAAGTTCAGAGCGAGGCAGCTTTCCAGGACGCGGCCACCGCAGGCGACCGCTTACTACGGCGCGAAGGTGGTTCCGCGTCCGGGACAAGGCATGGGCCAAGGCATGGCGCGCTGCCTATATAGGGAGGTTGGGAATTTCGGAGGACCACCCGTCGCTCATCAGCCCGCCCGGTTATCCGGCCCGTCGGTCCCAGACAACAGTAAATTATTGGTTCCCCACTAACGGTGTCGACGGTGGCCGGCAGTCCCTCAAGAAACTCCGCCGACGCCCGCTGTAATTCAGCTCCACAAGAATCATGAAGACTTGGAAGCCCGTCATTTGTTTGCTTGTTTCCTTTTTTCTCTTTTTTTTTTTGGCGATCCCCTGTGTAATTCAGGATGTAATCTTTCAGGCAGTCAATGAATTGAACTTTTTATCATTCTTCTTTACTTTACTCTGTCTGCATGCTTGATTTTGCCAAAATGCTTGCGCTTGTCTTTTGACAAAATTGTAACAG